>LR738715.1:796360116-796425872 GCA_902687465.1 Secale cereale
CCCCCCCCCGCGGACCGACTTTTCCAGTTCAAAAAAAATAAAATGATGTAAATGTCAAAAAAATAAAAGAAAATAAGTTTCCCATGTGATATGTGGTCTACTTGTTGGGAAAATTTACAAATATGAATTTTGACTTTATTTGCAAAATATCTCTGGAATTTAGTAAAACGGGCATAACTTTTGCATACGAACTCGGATTAAAAAGGTTTTTATATGAAAAATCATCTACTCAAAAAGTTACATCCGAATTTAACAGAAAAAAAGTTATGGGGCTTTTTAGATCTAGAGGCAAAAAAATTCATAAAAATTAAAACTTACTAGTGGCGCACCATTTGCTAGGTGCGCCACTAGTAACAAAAAAAATTTATAAAATTTTCGAAAAAAAAAATTGATTATTTTTTTGAAAATATGATACGTAATTTGACCGGGAAGTTTGAAATATATTTTCAAAATTTCATCATACTCATGAACATTCACAAACTCCTAGACATCAAGAAGGGTTAATAGGATTGATATGATATATATATCAACAAGTGCCTGTGAAGTGAGCTGGTGCTGGGGTTGGATAGAACTATGAAGTTAAGCGTGCTCGGGTTGGAGTAGTGTGAGGATGGGTGACTGTCGTGGAATTAGCACGGCAGATGTCCGGTTTAGCGGACTTGATGATGGAACCATCGCACGGGTTAGCTTGAAGGGGTTAAAAGCACACAAAGGACACAGAGGGTTTATACTAGTTCGGCCCCTTCGATGAAGCTAAAAGCCTACGTCTAGTTTGGATTGGTATTGCTTGGGCGTCGATGAACAGGGAGCGGATTGCTTGCCTGTGTCTCGACGGGTTGTTGCTTGCTTGTCCCTGAACCGTCGCCGGGTCGTCCATTTATATAGAGGTAACGCCTGGTCCGGTTTACAGAGTACCGAGGCCGGCTCATACTTGTGTCCGCCTCGGTCTCTGCTCTTTCTTCCTTATCTCTCAAGTTACATCATCGGGCGGTTTACAAACCATAACTCCATACACGGGCCCTAATATCTTATGGGCCGTAGCCTTTACTAAAAATTACAACCATACAAACATATTATAACAAGCCGGTTTACACTAGCCGGTTCATACCTCCTAGTAATATCCCTGACATTAGGCCCCAGAATGATTTGAACTTGTTCACATCAATCTTCTCAGTCTTGCATAATTTTCTTCTGTGTCTTCTCATTTTTTGTAAACCGGCCCTAACGTCATCCTCGAGAATCATTGAACATGACCGTGACATCACTTCCGCATTTAACGCCGTGAGCTGTACTGTAGCTTTTGTTTTAAGGGTTATCCCGAAAATCGAGGCGTCAGAGGATCTTTATCCGATCCTTTGCCTCCTCAAATCCCGTACCTGTCGCTTCGGATCTGTCTTTCTTCTTATAAATACCGCTGTCCCCATTCATTATCTTCTTCTCGCATCTTCTTCTTCCTCTGTCGCCCGACTCCATCGTCACCCGAGCTCAAACCGCCGTCGTCAACCGCCGAATCCAAGTCCTCGTCGGCCGCTGCATCGACCTGAGCTTGACCAGAGAACCTCCGCCGCTGATTCCTGTTGTTCCAGGTATGTCTTTCCTCCTCATTATAGATCCGCAACTTCTTGGTTTCTTCCTTGTGCCTCCGCCATTAGAACCTCAATGGAAGCTTCACCTTGTTCAACTTAAGCAAATAGTTTTCAGTGACCTTTATTTTTAGATCTTGTCCTTCAAACTTTGCCTCTACTCCGCTGTATATGCTTTAGATCTTTGTCATTTATACACAACATGTAGATTCATCCGCTCCATATATCACCCTTGTAGTTCTTCCCGTATATCCTTGCATTTATTTTTATTTTTCTTGCATGCTTAGATCTGTTCTGCCTTAATCGTCTGTGAAAACCTGTTTCTTCTCCTTTGTAGATCTGTTAAGTATACTCCGGTTTGAACTGTCATACGCGACGGTTTAGCTCTTTTTCTATTGCTGTCATGAACCGGTAATAGCATAGCTCCCTGTTATTGCCGGGTTATCCGTATCATTAGTCCCTTGCTTAAACCGTTGCGTAGTCCTTGCGTATATCTTCCGGTTTATACCGCTGTGCTCAAATAATCCGGTTTTACACTTTATCTTTTCAGCACTTGTTTCATCTGTTGCTATGGCAAAACAATTTGTCTCCTGCAACTGGGTTCCCTCCACTGTAACAGAAGAAGTTTTAGCTAATGCTGTTGAAAATGGCCTTTTAGGCCCTTTAGCCGTTTTAAAATGGAGGGCTCCAGGAGAAGAATGCCCTCCTACTCCCAAAGAGTGGGAAATTATTGTCTTTTTTGACCACATCGCTCGAGGCTTCACACCTCCCGGTTCAAAGTTTTTCTGGGATGTACTTGCTGCCTTCCAACTCCATCCTCAGGACATAGGTCCCAACTCTATTTCCAACGTCTGTGATTTCCAAGTGTTCTCTGAAGTGTATTTGCAGGAAGAACCGTCAGTCGATTTATTCCGGGACTTTTTCCACTTGAACCGGCGGACTGAGTTCACTAGTGGACCTCATCAAGAGTTAGGAGGGGTCAGTATTCAGAAGAGAAAAGATGCAGTCTTTCCTCATGCCGCTCTCCACACACACCCCAAAGACTGGAATAAGTCTTGGTTTTACTGTATCGACACTTCACCCGACGGGGAAAACCCATTGCCGGGTTACCGCGAGCACCGTCTTCCGGAGGATCACCCATTGCCATAGTGCCTTAGTTCCGCGGAGCGACCCCGGTTTGCCTCGCAACTTGCCAGGTTAAAAGCTTTTATGGCCAATGGTTTAACCGGAGTAGATTTTACAAGATGCTGGCTTTCTTGGAGGATCCTTCCTTTGAGCCGCCGTCCAAGCTTGATGTGTAAGTATTCTGGTAAACCGGATGACCCTCAACGGTTTACCAAGGAAAAAAATTCCGAGTCGGAAGTTATCGAATCAGCCAAGAAAATGCTCAATGTTCCTATAGACGAATGCAGCCAAACCGGGTTGGCTCCATACTACAAGAAAAACAAACTGCCTGCAGTAAGTCTTATTCTCTGTCATGTATCTGTAATCTGTTCCTTTAAACCGTTCTTTCAATTATCTTTCTTCTTTTGAACAGGCTAAGGATCCCTTTTGGAAGAGGAAACCTCAGGAGAAAGCTGGAAAAGCACGACGCCGGAAAACCCTTGCTTCCAAGAAGAGGAAAACAGTTGGTGGTTCCAGTTCTCACGCTGAGGACGACGATCCGGACTCTAAGGTATGAATTAATCCAGCTTTACTTTGCTAGCTTTACTCATAACTGTATCTAATGATAACCTTTCACAGGAGTTGGTGGAAGGAGATAAACCGGCCGAAGTTGAGGTAACTATCCTTTCTTCCGATTCAGAACCACTTCCACAAAAAAGTCGTCGGACAGTCCAGAAATATCAGTTTTCTCACCCATATGCTCAATTGGATCCTAATTTTCTTTTGAAGAAACAACAACATGAAGCTCTTCGCCGGACCACTCGCCACAGCAGCCTTGCTGTGGAATCATCCGTAATATCTCTTACTCCGGCCCGGAAGCACCGCTCTGAGGTTATACTCTCTCCAAACCTTCTTCATCCCAAGGCCGGGCTCATACGCAAACCTCTTAAACCGTCTGACCTTGATTATCAGGAGACTCTGTTATCTTCCTCCGGTGAATCAACTACCACACAGCTTCCACCCCTAAAAACCATCCCAGGGTAAGTCTTTAAACTTATCCTGTTTATGATTGCACTTTGTCTTATAATTCTAACTTATTTTCCAACTTCTTTCAGCAAGCCAAAGCCTAGCAAAAATGCGAAAATCAACCAACCAACTGCTGAGACCGCCGTTGATAATCCGGCAGCTGATCCGGACTCAGCTATCCCTCCAGAAGGCGAACCTACAATTCCACTTGAGGATCCTGCTCCTGCTGACCATCACACTATGCCTGATAACCCCGATGTTGAAGATGTTCGTGAACCGGCAAGTCCTGCCCGGGCCAATCCTCCTCAAACCAATCCGGCTCCACCCAGTCTGATTCGCACTGCAACCCCACCACCAACTACTTCTTCTACAGATGTGGAGATAACTCATACGGCTTATACCGCTCCCGCTGAACCCACTGTTTTAGCCAAACATACGGCTAAAGCGGAGAAGGTGTATAAAGAAAAGGGTAAGTGGAGTACCGAACTGTCTGGCCTTGCTGACATGAGTGCCCAGGAACTCTATTCCGGGTACTTAAACCGGCTCCATACTGGTCGAGATTACGAAGCAGGCCTGATTAACATGATGAAGGACAAGTATGAGGTAATCCCATGCATCTTCTTTTAACTTTCAACGTACTTCTGTCCATATCGTATCAGCCCCCAAGTTCCGGTTTAGCTGTTTTTAGAAGGTGAACCGGTACTTCCTGATGAATCGAATGATCTTACATTAGTCCCCAAGTGTCAAGTAGACAACTTGTTTTGTCTGCTTGAGACTTAGTCTTTGAATTACTTCTGCTTTTTACTTCAACTGCCCATTAGCCCCCAAGTGTCAAGTAGACAACTTGTTTGTGTGCTTGAGACTTTTGTTTTTAAATTACTTCTGACTGTTGCTTCAACTGCCCATTAGCCCCCAAGTGTCAAGTAGACAACTTGTTTGTGTGCTTGAGACTTTTTTGTCTTTAAATTACTTCCACTTACCACTTGATCTTCCTTGTAGGCTGATTTAAACCGGAGGGACAAAGAAATCAGTGAACTCCGGAGCAGACTTGCTGAAACGGAGGCTGCTGCTTCTAAGGCGAAGAAAGATTTGAAGCTGAGTTTAAAGACTTCTGAACAGCTGAAGAAATTCTTTGAAGAAGAGCGGACCGCCTTTGAGATTCAAAAGAAAGATCTGGAAAAAAGGGCCAAGGACGCTGAAGAAGCTCTTAATCCGGTGACTGAAGAGTTATCCGGTTTAAAGCGGCAAATAGAGTTGATGACTTCTGCAATCTTCGGTAAGTATTTAATCTGTATTTCTGCTCTCATCCTTGTAATCTTCTACCTGTGCCGGTTTAACTGTGATATTCCTATGCAGGGCGCCGTGTCACCCATCTTGGGGATGACTTACGGAAGAAACTTAAGGCATGTTACACTTTGGTCGAGCAGCTGTATTCCGGCGCTCAAAGGATCATAAGTGCAACATCATTCAGTAAACCGGCGCCCACTACCATCCAAGGCACATTAGAAAAGCTGTCTGTTTTACCAGTGCGTTTGGAGGAAGTTAAGAAATCTGCTGCTCGAGCCGGTGCCCTCATTGCACTTACCAGGGCTAAAGCATGGGTCCCGAATCTTGATCCGGAAGAAGCTTTGAGTGGGTATCCCGACACTAAAGAAGACGGATCAACTTTTACTGCAAAGGACCTTCATGCCCTGACGAAGGAGATGCGTCCACTCGCCAGCAAGCTTGCAGCCGAATTTGATTTATCCATGTATCATCTGGGGTATGACTTGCAGAACGAGCGGGTGGAGCGGCCGGTTTATGATACCGTCAATTTAATCCCACCAGTGCGCCCTCATACCTTCGCTCCAGATATCGAACCTTCTGAACTCATCAATGAAGAGATATACATCCGTGCCTTAACGAAGATCGACTGGTGTGTTCCGGACTTCGAGCCGCTTCAAGATGAAGAGGAGACTCCGGATCAAGTTGATGCCCAGCCGTCTCAGCAGGAAGGAGCATAGCTCATAACTTATTGTTGTAGTTGTAGTCCCGCTTTACCAAACAATTTTTAATCCGTCGGGCTTGCTATGCCTTGTAATAGGATAGCTGAAAACTGTGTCTGTTTTGATCCAGATACTTCTTGCTATAATATTACCAATTTGCTCTGAGATGGGTTATCTGATATATCATCTGTTCCTGCATAGATAATGAACATACGTCCTAACGGCTTTACCGTTGAACCCATTAAATCGTTCTCACAACATATGAAACAAGTGTATACTTATCAAAGAATAACTTTATACCTGAGATCAAGTATGCTTGATACTCTTAATCCGGCGGATTTTGCCTCTTTGAAGAGAGCCTTTTAACAGACTCAATAATAATCCTTGGTCTTATATGAACTGCCGGTTTAAAGCATGCTTGGCTTGTCTTGTTTATGCGTGATGAGTGTTCCGGGTTATGATAAACACCGGATTAACCCAAAATTTTTACTCATGCTGGTGCTCATGATCCAGATTTTTCAACTTTGTAGATGTGTGGTCAATTTCTTGAATTGTCCCACTCCGGATTAAAGAACCAAAACACATAAAGATCAGAAATGCAAATTTGCAAATAAAACAATGTAGTCGAGGCTTTTTATGAGCTGCTAGGCTCAAAGCAAGGTTCAGCCAATCACTGGATGCGGGTAGTGTCGTCTTTCCAGAGGGCCGGTCAATGGATGCGGGTACCATCCATAAGAACCATAAGAAAAACTTTAGCCAATCACTGGATGCTCGTAGCTTTTCCAGAGGGCCTCCATGGCTCCATGAAGCCATGGGAAAAATATAAGCCAATCACTGGATGCCCGTAGCTTTTCCAGAGGGCCTCCATGACTCCATGAAGCCATGGGAAAATATAAGCCAATCACTGGATGCCCGTAGCCTTTCCAGAGGGCCTCCATGGCTCCATGAAGCCATCGGAAAAATATAAGCCAATCACTGGATGCCCGTAGCTTTTCCAGAGGGCCTCCATGGCTCCATGAAGCCATGGGAAAATATAAGCCAATCATTGGATGCCCGTAGCTTTTCCAGAGGGCCTCCATGGCTCCATGAAGTCATGGGAAAAATATAAGCCAATCACTAGATGCCCGTAGCTTTTCCAGAGGGCCTCCATGGCTCCATGAAGCCATGGGAAAATCTTGAACCAATCACTGGATGGATTACCATCCAGAGGGTTTTGATGAAGCGTTCTCTCTGAGCCGGATGTGACCTTACGCTCTTCAGGGAGTTTATTGCTTCTGAGTGCATATGTTCTGCAAAATCAGTTTAAACCGATCGATCTATTTGAAATATAACATATGGTAACACATGCATGGTTGTCCTCATAAGATATTTATATTAGAAAAAAGGCTGAGCCCCCGGTTTACCGAGGGTGCCGGTTTATTCATTAATCATAATATATACATAGGATACAGTGGAGCTCTTGGCTCAAGTATAGTAGGGCCGTAAGTGGGCGATGTTCCATGGCCTCTTTGTCTCCTCTTCCGATGTCCATGAGTCCTTGTGTTCTCGAACGTCCACCAGGTAATATGAACCGTTGTGTAGATTCTTGCTGACCACAAAGGGTCCTTCCCAAGGTGGGGATAGCTTGTGCATATCTGTTTGATCTTGGATGAGCCGGAGTACTAAGTCTCCCTCCTGGAATGTTCTGCTCTTAATCCGGCGTCTATGATATCTGCGCAAGTCTTGTTAATAAATCGCAGACCGTGCAGCTGCTATATCACGCTCCTCATCCAACCGGTCCAAACTATCTTGTCTTGCCTGCTCGTTAGCCGCTTCAACATATGCTGTCACCCTTGGTGAATCACGACGAATATCACTTGGAAGGACCGCTTCAGCACCATACACCATAAAGAAAGGCGTATAACCTATAGACCGGTTTGGTGTAGTGTTGATACTCCAAAGGACAGATGGTAACTCCTCAACCCAACATCCCGGGGTTCTTTGCAAGGGAGTCATAAGCCGGGGCTTGATACCTCGCAAAATCTCCTGGTTTGCTCTTTCATCTTGACCATTGGTTTGAGGGTGGGCCACAGAAGATACATCTAGGCGAATATGCTCTCATTGACAAAATTCTTCCATCTCGCCCTTAGATAAATTGGTGCCTTTGTCTGTGATGATGCTGTGTGGAAAGCCAAACCGGAAAATTACCTTTTTGATGAATTTGACCGCTGTGGCTGCATCACACTTGCTCATAGGTTCTGCTTCAATCCACTTTGTAAACTTATCCACCGCCACCAGTAGATGAGTTTTCTGATCTTGGGATCGCTTAAAAGGTCCAACCATATCAAGCCCCCAAGTTGCAAACGGCCAGGTTATTGGTATCATCCGGAGCTCCTGTGCCGGAACAAGAGCACGTCGTGAAAACTTCTGACAAGCATCACACTTCCGGACTAAATCCGCCGCATCGGCATGAGCTGTTAACCAATAGAAACCATGTCGAAAAGCTTTAGCCACCAATGATTTTGAACCGGCATGATGACCACAATCCCCTTCATGGATCTCGCGAAGAATCTCGCAACCTTCCTCAGCTGACACACACCGCTGAAATGCTCCAGAAACGATGCGATGATGAAGTACCACGTTTGCAATTGTCATGGACTTAGAACGCCGGATTATCTGTCGTGCTTCTATTTCATCGTCCGGTAGCTCTCCACGGCTCAGATATGCCAAATAAGGCAACGTCCAATCCAGAATAACATGAAGCGCTGCCACTAACTGTGCCTCCGGATCAGGAACAGCTAGGTCTTCCTCCGATGGTATTTGTACTGATGGACTGTGCAGTTCATCCAAAAAAGTATTTGGTGGCACCGGTTTACGTTGAGAACCCAACCGGCTTAAAGCATCAGCCGCTTCGTTCCTTCGTCGGTCTATGTGGTCCAATTGATACCCTTTGAAATATCCAGCAACTGCTTCCACTTCTCGTCTGTAAGCCACCATGAGGGGATCTCTTGAATCCCACTTGCCTGAAACTTGCTGCGCCACCAAATCTGAATCGCCGAAACACTTAACCCGGCTCAAGTTCATCTCCTTTGCCATCCGCAAGCCATGAAGTAATGCTTCATACTCTGCTGCATTATTAGTACAAGGAAACAATAGACGGATGACGTAACAAAACTTATCACCTCGCGGGGAAGTTAAGACAACTCCAGCCCCCGAGCCCTCTAGCTGTCTTGAACCATCAAAATGAATCGTCCAGTACGTCAAATCCGGCTTTTCCTTAGGTGTTTGTAACTCTGTCCAATCATTGATGAAATCCACCAATGCCTGAGACTTTATAGCGGCGCGTGGCACATATTTCAACTCATGTGGGCTGAGCTCAATGGCCCACTTCGCCACTCTACCTGTTGCTTCTCTGTTCTGGATGATGTCCCCCAATGGTGCTGAGCTAATCACAGTTATCGGGTGACCTTGGAAATAATGCTTCAATTTCCGGTTTGCCATGAACACACCATACACTAGCTTCTGCCAATGTGGGTACCTCTGCTTAGACTCAATGAGTACTTCACTCACGTAATAAACCGGGCGCTGAACCGGGTATTCCTTCCCTGCTTCTTTGCGTTCAACCACAATTGCCACACTAACTGCCCGTGCGTTGGCGGCAACATATAACAACAAAGGCTTTTTATCAACAGGGGCAGCTAGGACTGGGGGTCTGGCTAGCTGTCGCTTCAAATCCTCAAACGCAGTATTTGCTTCATCACTCCATATAAACCGGTCCGTCTTTCTCAGCATCTGATAAAGCGGAATCGCCTTCTCCCCCAAACGGCTAATAAACCGGCTCAATGCTGTGATCCGGCCAGCGATACGCTAAACATCATTAATGCAAACCGGCTTTGTTAAAGATGTGATTGCCTTGATTTTCTCCGGATTAGCTTCGATTCCTCTGTTTGACACCAAAAACCCAAGAAGCTTGCCCGCCGGAACACCAAAAGCACACTTCTCCGGATTAAGCATCATCTTATAGGCTCGAAGATTGTCAAAAGTCTCCTTAAGATCTTCTATCATCGTTTCCTCCTTCCTTGATTTAACCACAATGTCATCCACATAGGCATGAACATTCCTCCCTATCTGTCCCTTAAGACAATTCTGAATGCAACGTTGATAAGTTGCTTGAGCACTCTTGAGCCCAAAAGGCATAGATACATAGCAAAAAGCACCAAAAGGAGTTATGAAAGTTGTCTTCTCCTGGTCTTTAACTGCCATCTTGATCTGGTGATATCCTGAGTATGCATCCAAAAAACTTAGCCGCTCACATCCCGCTGTAGCATCGATAATCTGATCAATGTGAGGGAGAGCAAAAGGATCGGTTGGACAAGCTTTGTTGAGGTCCGTGTAGTCCACACACATTCTCCACTTTCCATTCTTCTTTAACACCAGCACCGGATTAGCCAACCACTCTAGGTGAAATACTTCCACTATGAACCGTGCAGCCAAAAGCCTGGCCACTTCCTCTCCTATAGCCTTGCGCCTCTCTTCGTTGAAGCGGCGCAGATATTGATTGATCGGTTTAAACTTCGGATCAATATTAAGATTGTGCTCAGCGAGTTCCCTCGGTATACCTGGCATGTCAGAAGGTTTCCATGCAAAGATATCCCGGTTCTCACGGATGAACTCGATGAGCGCGCTTTCCTATTTGGGATCAAGGTTAGCGCTGATCGTAAACTGTTTTGATGAATCGCCTGGCACGAAATCAACTTGCTTGGTCTCCTCCGCCGATTCAAACTTCAATGCCGGATCATGCTCTATAGTTGGCTTCTTCAACGGAGTCATGTCTGCCGGATCAACATTATCTTTGTAAAACTTCAACTCTTCAGTGGCACATACTGCTTCCGCGTAAGCAGCATCTCCCTCTTCACATTCTATTGCTATCTTGCGACTTCCGTGAACCGTGATCGTGCCTTTGTGACCCGGCATTTTGAGCTGCAGATAAACATAACATGGTCTAGCCATAGACTTGGCATAAACCGTCCTCCCAAACAGAGCATGATAAGGGCTCTGGATCTTGATGACTTCGAAAGTTATCATCTCTGACCTCGAATCATGCTCGTCTCCAAAGGTAACTTCCAAGTCAATTTTTCCGACTGGATAAGCTGACTTACCTGGAACCACCCCATGGAACACCGTGTTTGACTGCCTCAGCTTCTTATCCGTTAAACCCATCCGACGGAAAGTCTCATAATACAAGATATTGATGCTGCTGCCGCCGTCCATAAGAACCTTAGTGAATTTATAACCTCCCACATGTGGTGCCACCACCAAGGCCAAATGGCCCGGATTATCTACCCGCATCGGGTGATCTTCTCTGATCGACAAAATGGGCTGCTCTGACCAGCGCAGGAATTGCGGTGTCGCCGGTTCAATTGCGTGGACTGTCCGCTTTAAAACCTTCTGATCTCGTTTACACAGACTCGTGGTGAACACATGATATTGCCCGCTGCTCAACTCCTTCGGATTACTCTGATATCCGGATTGTGGCTGCTGTTGCTGACGCTGCTGATTACCCTGATTATTGTGATTACCTTGGCCCTGTTGTTGGCTGCCTTGGTTATTGTAACCACCCTGACCATGCGGCGGATTAACTTGGTTATTATAACCACCTTGGCCATTTTGATTACTGGCCCAGTTATGATAACCGCCGTTATTGCCCCTATATCCTGATCCGGAGCTGTTCCCCTGATAATTTGGACCATAAAACCCTGGGCCTGAACCACCATTTGGAGGCCTGTCATTAGGATTAAAGTGGCCCATCATGGCTTCCATCAAGGGCCTACATTCTCTTATTGTGTGTTTTGCCGGTCGTCCCCTCGAGCTATGCTTCGGACAAGGCTGATTCAACTCTTGGTCCCAACTAATATCCCTTCCGCCGGTTTGTTGGGGTGGGTTGCCCCTATTGCGCTGGAAACCCCCTTGGACTTGGGTATTGGCTACGAAATCAGAACCACCTTCCGCCTTTCGCTTGCCTAAGGAACTTGCAGCAGCCGGATTAACTTGCACCGGTTTACCTGGTTTACTAACCTTTCCTGCTTTGTCTCCATCAGCTTCTGGATATTTAGTATTGCCCGAGTCCCCATACTTCATCAGAGCACTCATGAGAGTTCCTATATCGTTACAATCCCGTTTAAGCCATCCTAGCTTTAGCTTTAGAGGCTCAAACCGGCAATTGTTTTCCAAAGTCACTATTGCTGTGTTGGGATTGATACCATTCGAAGAGTGCAAGATCTCTGACACTCGCCGCACCCAAGCACTTGTAGACTCCTGCTCTCCTTGCACACAGGCTGCCAGATCCACTACTGACATTGGTTGCTTGCACATGTCTTTAAAAAATTTGATGAACTGGCGACGTAGCCCTCCCCATGACCCGATGGAATTCGGGGGTAAACCCTTTAGCCAGGTCCGGGCTGTACCTTCAAGCATCATAGTAAAGTACTTTGCACAAGCCGCTTCATCTACATCCAGCATCTCCATGGCCATCTCGTAACTCTCCACCCAAGCTTCGGGAGCCAAATCTGTGGTGTAATTAGGCAACTTTCGCGGACCCTTGAAGTCCTTGGGCAGTTTCACGCTTCGTAAAGCGGGGATAAGACACTGCACCCCAAAAGAACTCGTTGTGACTCCTGTCTCTGTTGTGGCTGTGTGAACCGGCGTCGTTTGACGGATTTCCTCCCGGGCTACCGACCTAACCCGGTTTACATCCTGAGCTTGTGCATCCGCGCCTGCCGGATTATCCTGTCTGTGCCGATGGCGCCTGCGTTCACTGCTAGATACTTCTGGCTCCTCCCAATGCCTAGTGTAACTCCGGCTGGGACGTGGTGTTGAATATAGCCTCTCCCTGCTATGAGAATATGCTTGTTGTTGTACTAACGCTGTATTAAGTAACTCCTTGACCCGGCGTGCCTCCAATGCCACCGGAGACGTCCCTTCAACGGGTAAAGCGGCCAAACGTGCAGCAGCAGCAACGATGTTGTCCAAAGGAATTGAATAATGACCTGGAGGGGTAGGAACGTGAGGTGCAGACGTGATCCGCCGATCTTGCTCCGCAGTAGGCTGCTGAACCGGCTCATCCCTGGCTAGGGGTGTCCTCCGGTTTAAAGCTGGATCATTGCTGGTCCCAGCCCCAGTTGTTCTGAACAGATCCGTTGCTTCATAAACCGACGGTAGACGAGATTGATACTTCCGACTTCTTACTCCCTGTGTAGAGGCCTGTTCCATCCTTAGGTGAAAAGCCTGATCGTTCAATTCCGCTTGCCTTATTGCTATCATAGCCTTCTCTGCTCTCAGATCATCCCTCGCTTGATCAATCCGTCCCTTTAGCTGAAGGAGCTCTGCATCATGCTGCGCCTTGTCTGCTGGAGCTACCTCTGCCACAGCTTTGGCCGTAAATTCCTCGACTAAGGTGGATAGAACGTCAGTAGGTGAGAGGGCTGGGCCGCTCCCCCTACACCAGCTTCTGTTGTCGCCCTGTTCACCATGGGCTGTGAACCGGCCATAAAGACAGCCACCCGGTTTGGCGGGTCAAAGGGGTCCGTAATACTGTTCCCGTCGGACTCACCCTCAGACCGGCCGTCCTGCAACTGATACAGAGATTCAGTCTCTCCGGATGAGGATCTGTCGTCGGAGTAGACAACTGTTTCACCGCCGGATTCCGATCCGTCCTCGGTTTGGACCCCGTGAACTGCTCCAACGAAAACGTGCTTCATGGCGGGCTGAATCCGGGCCGATCTCGCACGCTAAGCCGGCTCGATGATGTTGGAGAAGATGTCCGGCTCAGGTCCCGGTTCGCCGATCTTGCCGATGAAGACTTGAATGCCACCGAAGGGAACCCAGTACCCGTATTCAATTGAATCGGCCTCCGGTCCCCAACCCGCGTCGTCGATGTAGATCCGGCCGCGGCGACTCTTGGTCATCCGGCCGGCAACGTAGCCCTTGAGCCCTTCAAAGCTGCCCTTCAAGAACTCAAAACCATCGTGCGGAGGCCCCACGGTGGGCGCCAACAGTCATGGAATTAGCACGGCAGATGTCCGGTTTAGCGGACTTGATGATGGAACCATCGCACGGTTTAGCTTGAAGGGGTTAAAAGCACACAAAGGACACAGAGGGTTTATACTAGTTCGGCCCCTTCGATGAAGGTAAAATCCTACGTCTAGTTAGGTTTGGTATTGCTTGGGCGTCGATGAACAGGGAGCGGATTGCTTGCCTGTGTCTCGACGGGTTGTTGCTTGCTTGTCCCTGAACCGTCGCCGGGTCGTCCCTTTATATAGAGGTGACGCCTGGTCCGGTTTACAGAGTCCCGAGGCCGGCTCATACTTGTGTCCGCCTCGGTCTCTGCTCTTTCTTCCTTATCTCTCAAGTTACATCATCGGGCGGTTTACAAACCATAACTCCATACACGGGCCCTAATATCTTATGGGCCGTAGCCTTTACTAAAAATTACAACCATACAAACATATTATAACAAGCCGGTTTACACTAGCTGGTTCATACCTGCTAGTAATATCCCTGACATTAGGCCCCAGAATGATTTGAACTCGTTCACATCAATCTTCTCAGTCTTGTATAATTTTCTTCTGTGTCTTCTCATTTTTTGTAAACCGGCCCTAACGTCATCCTCGAGAATCATTGAACCTGACCGTGACATCACTTCCGCATTTAACGCCGTGAGCTGTACTGTAGCTTTTGTTTTAAGGGTTATCCCGAAAATCGAGGCGTCAGAGGATCTTTATCCGATCCTTTGCCTCCTCAAATCCGTACCTGTCGCTTCGGATCTGTCTTTCTTCTAATAAATACCGTTGTCCCCATTCATTATCTTCTTCTCGCATCTTCTTCCTCCTCCGTCTCCCGACTCCATCGTCACCCGAGCTCGAACCGCCGTCGTCAACCGCCGAATCCAAGTCCTCGCCGGCCGCTGCATCGACCTGAGCTTGACCAGAGAACCTCCGCCGCTGATTCCTGCTGTTCCAGGTATGTCTTTCCTCCTCATTATAGATCCGCAACTTCTAGGGTTCTTCCTCGTGCCTCCGCCATTAGAACATCAATGGAAGCTTCACCTTATTCAACTTAAGGAAATAGTTTTCAGTGACCTTTATTTTTAGATCTTGCCCTTTAAACTTTGCCTCTACTCCGCTGTATATGCTTCAGATCTTCGTCATTTATACACAACCTGTAGATTCATCCGCTCCATATATCACCCTTGTAGTTCTTCCCGTATATCCTTGCATTTATTTTTCTTTTTCTTGCATGCTTAGATCTGTTCTGCCTTAATCGTCTGTGAAAACCTGTTTCTTCTCCTTTGTAGATCTGTTAAGTATACTCCGGTTTGAACTGTCATACGCGACGGTTTAGCTCTTTTTCTATTGCTGTCATGAACCGGTAATAGCATAGGTCCCTGTTATTGCCGGGTTATCCGTATCATTAGTCCCTTGCTTAAACCGTTGCGTAGTCCTTGCGTATATCTTCCGGTTTATACCGCTGTGCTCGAATAATCCGGTTTTACACTTTATCTTTTCATAAAACGGGCATAACTTTTGCGTACGAACTCGGATTAAAAAGTTTTTTATATGAAAAATCATCTACTCGAAAAGTTACATCCGAATTTAACAGAAAAAAAGTTATGGGGCTTTTAAGATCTAGAGGCAAAAAAATTCAAAAAAATTAAAACTTACTAGTGGCGCACCATTTGCTAGGTGCGCCACTAGTAACAAAAAAAATTTATAAAATTTTCGAAAAAAAATTTTGATTTTTTTTCCAAAATATGATATGTAATATGACCGGGAAGTTTGAAATATATTTTCAAAATTTCATCATACTCATGAACATTCACAAACTCCTAGACATCAAGAAGGGTTAATAGGATTGATATGATAGATATATCAACAAGTGCCTGTGAAGTGAGCTGGTGCTGGGGTTGGATAGACCTTTGAAGTTAAGCGTGCTCGGGCTGGAGTAGTGTGAGGATGGGTGACCTTATGGGAAGTTTGACCACAGAGTGCGATTTGACTTGAGATTAAGCAAATTGACCACATATTAAGCCATAATGACCTGAGATTAAGAAAAAAATTAAAAAAAATTGAAAAAAAATTCTGAAAAAAATTTATTAATGGCGCACTTCTATGTAGTGCGCCATTAGTATGCCAAAGCACCTGGGTATATATGGCCCCCTGAGAGGCATACTAATGGCGCACCGTGCCCTATAATAATGGCGCACCAGTGGTGCGCCATTAGTGAAAAATACTAATGGTGTGGTACTAATGGCGCACCAGTAGTGCGCCATTAGTAGGCCTTTTACTAGTAGTGTCAAGAGGTAGCAAGAAGAATTTCTGGCGCCGTTGCCGGGGAGGCTTACGCAAAAGTCATGTACCAAGTACCTATCACAAACCCTTATCCTTCGCATTACATTTATTTACCTCTCGTTTTCCTCTCCCCCACTTCACCCTTGCCGTTTAATTTGCCCTTCTTCCGCCATGTGTTTATCGTTCGCTTGCTTCTTGTTCGCTTATGTGTGTTGGATTGCTTGCTTGTCACTATGGCTCAGAAAAATACCAAATTGTGTGACTTCTCCAATACCAACAACAATGATTTTATTAGCACTCCGATTGCTCCTATTACCGATGCTGAATCTTGTGAGATCAATGTTGCTTTGTTGAATCTTGTCATGAAAATCAATTCTCCAGCCTTCCTAGTGAAGATGTTGCTACCCATCTAAACAACTTTGTTGATTTGTGTGATATGCAGAAGAAAAGGGATAAAGATAACGATATTGCTAAATTGAAGTTACTTTTGTTTTCACTTAGAGATCGTGCTAAAACTTGGTTCTCTTCTTTGCCTAGAAATAGTATTGATTCGTGGAATAAGTGCAAAGATGCTTTTATTTCTAAGTATTTCCCTCCTGCTAAGATCATCTCTCTTAGAAACGATATTATAAATTTTAAGCAACTAGATCATGAGCATGTTGCACAAGTGTGGGAGAGAATGAAATTGATTATACGTAATTGCCCTACACATGGTTTGAATCTATGGATGATTATTCAGAACTTTTATGATGGCTTGAATTTTGCTTCTAGAAATCTTTTAGATTCTGCCGCCGGAGGCACTTTCATGGAAACCACCTTAGGAGAAGCTACCAAACTCCTAGATAATATTATGGTTAATTATTCTCAATGGCACACCAACAGATCTATTAGTAAAAAAGTGCATGCTATCAAAGAAATTAATGTTTTGAGTGGAAAGATGGATGAACTTATGAAATTGTTTGCTGCTAAGAGTGCTTCTTCCGATCCTAATGATATGCCTTTGTCCACTTTGATTGAGAATAACAATGAATCTTTGGATGTGAATTTCGTTGGTAAGAATAATTTTGGTAACAATGCTTATAGAGGTAATTTTAATCCTAGGCCTTTCCCTAGTAATTCCTCTAGTAATTATGGTAATTCCTACAACAACTCTTATGGAAAGATGCCTTCTGAATTTGAAACTAGTGGTAAAGAGTTTATGATCTCGCAAAAGTATTTCAATGCTATGCTTGAAGAGAAATTGCTTAAGATTGATGAATTGGCTAGAAGTGTGGATATAATTACTCTTGATGTTGATTTTTTGAAACTTAGATCTATTCCACCTAAGCATGATATCAATGAGTTTCTCAAAGCCATGAGAATTTCCATTGATGAATGCAAAGAAAGAACCGCTAGAATGCATGCTAAAAGAGAAGATTATATTAAATCGTGTTCTTCTAGTTATCATGAAAATAAAGCTGAAGATCTAAAAGTTATTTATGTGTTTCCTATTAGATCCTTGTTTTCTAGTATTAATCTTGATGAGAACAGGATTGGAGATGATTCTGCTTTAAGGTGTCCCAATGATTCAGAGTTTTTAGATCTTGATGCTAAAATTGTTAAAAGTGGGAACGAAGAGACTAAAACTTTGCATAGTGATGAACCCACTACTTTGGATTTCAAGGGATTCGATTATGATAATTGCTCTTTGATTGATTGTATTTCCTTTTGCAATCCGTGCTAAATTCTCCGCATGCTTATAGTCAAAATAAAGCTTTCACTAAACATATAGTTGATGCTTTGATGCAATCTTATGAAGAAAAACTTGAGTTGGAAGTTTCTATACCTAGAAAGCTTTATGATGAGTGGGAACCTACTATAAAAATAAAAATAAAAGATCATGAATGCTATGCTTTGTGTGATTTGGGTGCAAGTGTCTCCACGATCCCAAAAACTTTGTGTGATTTGCTAGGGTTTCATGAACTTGATGATTTTTCTTTAAATTTGCATCTTGTGGATTCCACTATTAAGAAACCTATGGGGAGAATTAATGATGTTCTTATTGTTGCCAATAGGAATTATGTGCCCATAGATTTCATTGTTCTTGATATAGATTGCAATCCTTCGTGTCCTATTATTCTTGGTAGATCTTTCCTTAGAACGATTGGTGCAATTATAGATATGAAGGAAGGAAATATTGGATTCCAATTTCCATTAAAGAATGGCATGGAACACGTTCCTAGAAAGAAAATCAAGTTACCATATGAATCTATCATGAGAGCCACTTATGGATTGCCTTCCAAAGATGGCAATACCTAGATCTATCTTGTATTGTGCCTAGCAAGGGGCGTAAAATGATAGCGCTTGTTGGGAGGCAAACCAATTTTATGTTTTTTGTTTTTGTTGCTGTTAGGTAATAAATATTGCATCTAGCCTCTGATTATATGTGGTTTCATGTTTTGTTTAGTGTTTGTGCCAAGTAGAACCTTTGGTAAGACTTGTGTGAAGTTTATATGATCTTGCTGTGAAAAAAAGAATCGTTAGCGCTCGCTAAAGTAGTCGTGGGATTTTACTGGAGTGTGATTTTTTTTATTCTTATTGCTGCTGATTGGTAGACAAATTGCGTAAATTTACTAATTTAGTTTGAATTTTTTGGAGTTCCAGAAGTAGGCGAACCCTGCAGATTACTACAGACTAATCTGTCTTTGACAGATTCTGTTTTTCGTGTGTTGTTTACATATTCCGATGCATCTATGAGTAATATTGAGGATATAAACCATAGAGAAGTTGGAGTACAGTAGGTTTAACACCAATATAAACAAAGAATGAATTCATTGATGTACCCTTGAGTAGTGGTTTCCTTTCTCATACTAACAGAGCTCACGAGAATTTTTGTCTAAGTTTTGTGTTGTGAAGTTTTCAAGTTTTGAGTATTGCTTTGATGGACTATGGAACAAGGAGTAGCAAAGGCCTAAGCTTGGGGATGCCCATGGCACCCCAAGTAAATTCAAGATAATCAAAATCGTAAGCTTGGGGATGCCCCGGGAAGGCATCCCCTCTTTCGTCTTCATCCATCGGTAACTATACTTGGAGCTATATTTTTATTCGCAACATGATATGTGTTTTGCTTGGAGCGTCTTGTATAATTTGAGTCTTTGCTTGTTATTTTGCCACAATTATCCTTGCTGGACATACCTATTTGAGAGAGTTAAATATGGCCAAGAAATTACTAGAACACTCGGTGCGCTTCACTTATATCTTTTGAGTTTAATAGTTTTTGCTCTAGCGCTTCACTTATATCTTTTAGAGCATGGTGGTGGTAATATTTTGTAGAAATTGTTGAACCCTCATGCCTCACTTAGATATATTTGAGAGTCTATTAGAACAGCATGGTAAAGTGTTTAGGCTAAAGAAACTAGTTTTTACATGATAAACATCCAATGTCAATGTAGAAAAAAATATCACGCCAAGTGCATTGAATAGAATGAGATGTTGGATGCTTGATAATTGTTTTGAGACATGAGGATAGTGATATTAGAGTCATGCTAGTGGAGTTATTATGAAATAGATAAATACTTGTGTTAAGGTTAGTGATTCCCGTATCATGCACGTATGGTGAACAGAGCATGAGGTATTTGTAGAGTGCCAACCTTTGTGTGGAGGTCGGGGGCGCGCGATGGTTAACTCCTACCAACCTCCCCCGTAGGAGCATGCGTTTATTGTTTTCTTTTGATGACTCATAGATTTTTGCAATAAGTATATGAGTTCTTTATGACTAATGTTGAGTCCATGGATTATACCAACTCTCACCCTTCCACCATTGCTAGCCTCTCTTGTACCGCGCAACTTTCACCGGTGTCATAAACCCACTATATATCCTTCCTCAAAACAGCCACCATATTGTTCCTCAAAACAGCCACCATACCTACCTTTCATGGAATTTCCATAGCCATTCCGAGATATATTGACATACAACTTTCCATCGTTCCGTTTATATGACACGCATCATATTGTCACAGTGCCATGCATGATCATGTAGTTGACATCGTAGTTGTGGCAGAGCCACCATGCATAATTTCTCATATATGTCACTCTTGATTCATTGCATATCCCGGTACACCACCGGAGGCATTCATGTAGAGTCATACTTGTTATAGTATCGAGTTGTAATTTCGATTTGTAACAAAAAGTGTGATGATCATCATTATTAGAGCATTGTCCCATGTGAGGAAAGGCCAATAAAAAAAAGGAGATGGCCCAAAAAAATATAGAGAGAGGGGCTATAAAAAAAAGCCCCCGCCAAAAAAATGAGAGAAAAGAGAGAAGGGACAATTGCTACTATCTTTTTCCAGACTTGTGCTTCAAAGTAGCACCATGTTCTTCATTGTTGAGAGTCTCATGCTTAGTCACTTTCATATACTAGTTGGACTTTTCATTATAGAACTTGGCTTGTATATTCCAATGATGGGCTTCTTCAAATGCCCTAGGTCTTCGTGAGCAAGCAAGTTGGATGCACACTGAAAGTGCAACTAATCCCCGGGTGGTTTTGGTAATTAATAACAACATATATATCATTGAACTAATAGTTAATTGAGAATCATTTCAGAGAAGTTCGAGTATATGGGTATGGATATGTCTGAAGAAGTGGACCCCTCAAAATGCTAAGGCAAGCATTGGCAAAAGCTCAAGACTCCATTTTTGGTTTAGTGATCAAAGATCACATTGAGTCCATAGGAAAAGCCAATACTATTAAAAGGGGATGAGGTTGTGTTGATGATCTGGTTGCTCAAGTGCTTAGTGATTTATCTCCTTTAACTATCAGCAACTTTCACTTATAAAACACACTCATAAGTAATCTCGGACAAACCGATCTTCCAACTCAGTCCCACCGAGATGAACCACCTCAGCTATTTTCCAAACCCTAGAAATTTCGGTCTATCCGATTTTGAGTTCGGTCTCACCGAAACTGGACTGCCAACCTTCTGTAACCATTTGACTTCATATCGGAATATCCGAGTTGTTAATTTCGGTCCCACCGAAAAAAGGCAAGCTCCTACCTTTGACTCATATCGGACACACCGAGATGGTATTTTCGGTCCCACCGAAAACCCCAACGTTCACTATATTTGAACTTTCGGTCTGACCGAGTTTTCACTTTGGTCTCACCGAGATTGCTCAATTATGTGTGTAACGGTTGGATTTTGTGTGGAGGCTATATATACCCCTCCACCCCCTCTTCATTCGAGGAGAGAGCCATCAGAAAGTACTACCACTCCCACCTTACACTTTCTGAGAAGAGAACTACCTACCCTTGTGTTGAGATCAAGTTGCTCCATTCCTACCGTATGAAACTTGATTTCTAGCCTTCCCAAGTTGCTTTCCACTCAAACCTTTCTTCCACCACAGCCATATCAGTGAGGAGAGTTGAGTGTTGGGGAGATTATCATTTGAAGCACAAGAGCAAGGAGTTCATCATCATCAACAACATCTATTACCTTTTGGAGGGTGGTGCCTCCTAGATTGGTTAGGTGTCGCTTGGGAGCCTCCGTCATCGAGATGTGGAGTTGAACCAAGAAGTTTGTAAGGGCAATGAGATCGCCTACTTCATGAAGATCTACCCCAAGTAAGGCTAGTCCTCCGTGGGCGTAGGCCATGATGGAATAGACAAGGTTGCTTCTCCGTGGACCCTTCGTGGGTGGAGCCCTCCGTGGACTCGCGCAGCCGTTACCCTCCGTGGGTTGAAGTCTCCATCAACGTGGATGTACGATAGCACCACCTATCGGAACCACGAGAAAAATCTCCGTGTCTCCAAATTGCGTTTGATCTTCTCCACCTCTCTTTACTACATGTGCAATTTACTTTCCGCTGCTTACACTCTAGAATTGCATGTGTAGGGTGATACGTGAATTGATCATAATTGTGAAACTGCCAAAAACTGTTCATGATCAAAAGGCAGAATTTTTATATTGTCAAGTAGTCTAATCACCCCCCCTCTAGACATACTTTCGATCCTACAAGTGGTATCAGAGCTTTGGTCTCCATTGTTTTGGTTTCCATTGCATTGGACTCCATAAGCTTGGTTTCACAACCTAGGAGAGTATGGCGTCTAGTGAGGGTAATTATCGTAGAGGTCCTTACTTTGATGGTACAAATTTTGCTAGTTGGAAGCATAAAATGAAAATGCATATTCTTGGTCATAACCCAGCCGCATGGGGCATTATTTGTGTTGGTATGCAAGGTGAATTCTTCGAGGAAGGAAAAGTTCCGGATCGCGAAGCTACACCGGAAGAGTTGCGGATGTTGCAAAACAATGCTCAAGCTTGTGATATTCTCTTCAATGCTTTGTGTCCCGAGGAGTTCAACAAAATCAGCCGTCTTGAGAATGCTAAAGAGATTTGGGATACATTGGTTGAAATGCACGAAGGTACTGAATCTGTGAAGGAATCAAAGCTAGATATTCTTCAAGGTCAACTTGACAAGTTCAAGATGAAGGATGGTGAAGGAGTCGCTGAAATGTACTCTAGGCTTGCTCTCATCACAAATGAGATTGCCGGCTTAGGAAGCGAAGAAATGACCGACCGATTCATCATCAAGAAGATTCTAAGAGCTTTGGATGGAAAATATGACACCGTGTGCACTTTGATCCAAATGATGCCAAACTACAAGACTCTCAAGCCAACTGAAGTCATTGGAAGAATTGTTGCTCATGAGATGACACTTAAGGATAAGGAAGAGCTTCACAACAAGTCAAGTGGTGCTTACAAAGCTACAAGTGATGCTCCCACTACCTCAAGTGACAGGTTAATTTCCAATGAAGAGATAAGCCTAATGGTTAAGAACTTCAACAAGTTCTACAAGAATAGAGGCAAAGAAAGAAGCTCAAAGTCTAGATCATATGATGAAAAGAGATCTTCTAGTCGTGATCGAAACTGCTACAATTGTGGAAGACCCGGACACTTCTCAAATGAGTGTACGGCTCCCCACAAGAGAAGAGAAGAATCTCCAAGAAGAAGAGCAAGAGATGAGTCACCTCGGAGAGAGAGAAGGAGTAGAGATGATCGTTATGAACGAAGACCCTCTCGGAGAAGCAAGGATTCGGAGAGGAAAGACAAGTCATCAAGGAGCTGCACAAGAAGAAGACATCAAGCTCATGTAGGTGAATGGGTCTCCGGCTCCAACTCCGACAATCAATCCGATGGAAGCTATCACTCCGACTCCGACTACAGTCAAGATGAAGGTGTTGCCGGACTTGCACTCGTATCCTCCAACTCCAACTCCTACGACTTATTTGATTCACCAAATGAGGGAATTGGAAGATGCTTCGTGGCTAAAGGCCCCAAGGTAACACACCCTGAATTCATTGACTTTGATAGTGATGAGGATGACTTGCTTGGTGAAGATGAGCTCTTGCATGATAAATCTAGTGAGCTTAGTAACGATGAAAATGCTAGTAGTCTTTATAGTCGAGAAGAGTCGAATGACAATGCTATGAAGGAGATTGAGCGTCTAACTAAAGAACTAAACACTCTTAAGTTAGCTCATGAAACAACTCAAGAAGATCATAGAGAGCTCCTAAGATCTCATGAGAAGCTACGCTTCGAGAAGCTCACTCTAGAGCAAGAACATGAGTTTCTAAAAGCGATCAATGACGATCTTCGAAAGAAGAGTTCTTCATATCTTGCCAAACGACTTCTCTTGTCTAATTTCTTGCCACCAATTAAGACTAAGCATGACAAGCATAAGAAAAATTCTTCCTCTAGTAGTAACAATAACCATGTTAAATCAAATATTGTTGCTTCTAGTAGTTCTCTTGATTCCACTAACAATGTTTCAAGCCAAGTTACACTTGAGCAAGAAAATAGCTTATTGAAGGAAATCATAGAGAAAGGTGTCTACAAAAGTCTTGCCGGAAGCAAGAACTTTGAGGAAATTGTTCGCAAACAAGGAAGGCACCGGAAGAATCAAGGGATTGGTTTTGAGCGAAAGTTCAACGCCGAAGGTGTTGAGTGGGAAGAAGGTCAATACCCTACTCCACAGTTTGTTTCTCAAAAGGAGAAGTATGATCCTACTTCTTCCAATGGGGAACAAGCTCAAGATGACCTTCCACCACAAGACCACAAGCTAAAGGCCAAGGACAAGCTTCAAGAGGAGATTGATGCATTCATAGAAGCACCTCAAGCCATGGTCAAGTGGGTTCCCAAGGACACATCAAGTTCTACTTCGTCAAGCTCAACTACAACCCCAAGGATTCCCATCAAGATGATGTGGATCCCAAAGAAGAAGAACTAGAAGGTTCTTGAGGGTGACTCCGCCAACATACTTCACTCATATTCATTTTGGCAAGAACTTGTGCAATCAACTTCCACATCATGCACTAGTTCATGGAGTCACAAACCCTCTTGTTGGTAAGTCAAGGAACAAGGTAATCATTGCTTTCATGGACATCATCTTTTGTGTGCTTCAATCTATGTCTATGGATATTCTTGTTTGTTCCTTGTGGGACTAACCCATGTAGGTATTGAAAGTGCCCTAATCCAAAGGATAGCTCCCAACTCTTGATGATCTACATCAACATTGAGCATCCACATCTTCAACATCTACATGAAGTCTTCTACGACAACCCAAGGTTAGTTTGACCCTTTAAAAGGGGTTCTCACATCTAGGGGGAGCTTTGCTCTAAAAATTGAGCTAAAGCATCTCCAAATGATGTGAACACATCAATGCTTTATGTAAAAGTGGTTACCCCACTTGTGCTTAAACGATGAGTATGACCTATGATCAAATGTTCTCATTTGGCTCCTAAGTCAATATACTCATATATAGATGACCTAGTCATCGACAAATTCTGTGCTAGTAGCTAGAGTTTTGGTTGTGCATGTTTGACACATATTTCATCTGCTATCTTATTGTGTGAGCATGTTGAATGCATGATTTTATCCATTCAAGGACATCCATTTGTTGTTTTGATTGTTTTGATTTTTCTGGCCAAATGGATGGACAAGAATGCCTAAGCACCTTCCCTAGCTATCTATGCTTTCTTGTCTCAAATTCTATTCATGCTCATATCACAACTTTGAACAAGCCATTTTCGGACCCTCCGAGTGAGGAGCACTCGGAGCCACCGATCCGTCTAAGGCTGACTTCCAAAACCTTCTAAGTCATTTTCGGTCTGACCAACTTTTTCCACTCGGTCCAACTGAAACGCTTAGACTGATCTAGGTTTCATCTCGGTGAAACCGAGTTCAAAATCTCGGCGTGACCGATATGCGTAACTGCACAGCAGTTATACATTTCGGTGTCACCGAGTTTTTTCAACTCGGTCCCACCGACAGCAAGGGGATATATATACTGAGGGCAGCGCGCGATTACTTCTTCAAACCGTTTCGCCCCCAAGTCCCCTGCTGCCGTCACCCTGGTCTTCGGATCGTCGCCGTCGTCGCCTGTGCGCCCTCGACGCAGGTCTCCGCCGCCGTCAACGGTATTCTTCTCCGCGCCGTTGCCGCCGTAGAGGGACTCCACCAAGTTAGGGTGAGTCTCGATCCCTCTTGTGCTCCCCATCTGATTCTTGCACGATTGGTTTGCCATGTATCTAGCCACGATTGGAAAACTCCTTAACATCATATCAGATCGTTTTAGTCTCGAGCGAAATTCTTAGGTTTAGGTTTCCACGGAATACATCTCGGTGAAACCGAGTTTGAAAACTCGGAATGACCGATTTGGCCTCTGGCCATTGCACTGCACCTTTCGGTCTAACCGAGTCGTGCAAATCGGTGTGACCGATGTAGAGTCTCAGTGAAACCCTAGTGTTTCGGTAGGACCGAAACCCACTTCGGTCTGACCGAAAGTGGTGTGATAAGCCTCTGTATACACTTCGGATTCGCCGAAACTGAATATCGGTTTGACCGAAATGCATTCTGTGAAAACTCAAAACTAAGATTTGAACTCATTTTTTTTTTGCAAAAACCTCTGCAGTTGTGATAACTCTTCTACTCTGCCTATACCTTATCTTTTCACAGGTTGTCAGCCAGGTCAGATGCTAGTGACAGCCAGAACAGGTCTGAGTCACCGTTTGCAGAGATCCCTGAGGCAGATACTAGTCCTGAGGCTAGTAGTCCTAGTGATGATGGTGAGAGGAGCAACCCTAGTGGTTTGCCTCCTGCAGCTACCAGGACCAGAAAGCAGAGAAATTCTGACGATGAGGACTCTGACTTCGTTGCTGAGGAAGTAACCTCCAAGCCCAAGAGAAAAGTTGTTGCCAAAGAGCACGAAGGGCAGCAGTCGAAGAAAGGCACCAGCAAGGTCAAGCAATCAGCTGTTGCCAAGAAGCTAAACTTGGAAGAGCCAGCTCCAAGTAAAGTGAAGAAAACTTCCAAGAGGAAGAGAGTTGTGTATGCTGAACCTCATGTTGATGCAGCAGTGGATGAAGAAGAAGAAGATGCACCCCAACCTCCTCCTCAGAAGGCTAAGTTCATGGGTGATGCTATTAGGGCTCAAGCCACTTCTAAGCCCAAGAAGCCTGCTCAAGCAAAGGCAGCTCCAGCCAAGCCCAAGAGGACAACCAGGAACATCCCAGCCTCTGAGAAGAACAAAGGTAATTTGCCACCGTCTGAGTCTGATGAAGAACATGTGTTGCTGAAGCTCCGTCCAAAGTTGCCACTCCACAACGATGCTCATCCTCAAGCCGAGGATATGAAGGCAAGGAAGGACAGAGGTCTCAGGCTATGGAGACAGTCTGATCCATATGCCGTGAGGAGAAGGACTGCTGTGGACCCCAGATTCCACACCAGAGAGCAGCAGGACTTCTATGAGACCGTGCTGATGGATAAGAAGCCTATTGTTGCTGACACCAGGTATGTTGACTGGGAGTACATTGACAGTGAAGAGCACCGAGACTTCTTTCCCCATGTGCATGAGAGCTTCACTGCATGTGGAGTTGATGAGTTCGTGGGTCAGAAGCTGACAGATTGGAACGACGAGATGATCATGCAGTTCTACGCCACAGCCCACTTTTATCCTGATGGGAAGATCACCTGGATGACTGAAGGTCAAAGGTTTTCATCATCTATTGAAGAATGGGCAGAACTTCTGAATGCTCCAGTGCAGAGGGAGGACGACATTGATGTCTATGGGATTCCTAAGAAGAACCATGATTCCATGAAGAACATGTACAAGGAGATCCCCGCCGCTGATTTGGAAGGATGGAAGCTTGGCTCAGTGTACTACCTCCAGGCAGGTCTGACCACCACAAACACTATTCTGAGGCATACCTTGATGCCCAAGTCTGGAGACCACCGCATGATTCGAGGCTATTCTATCAACATGCTGCACATTCTTGATGAGAAGGCACCTTTCAAGGTGATGGACTTAATGGTAGAGACCATTAAGAGGACTGCAGCTGACCAGAAGAGGTCGTGCGGATTTGCCCCGCAGATTCAGATGCTCATCAATGCCAAGTTTGGCACGGGCAAATTCATGTTGGATAGGAAGCACTTGCCACTGCAGCCAGAGCATGAAGATAACGTTGTTGTGATGGATGAGGAGGATCCAACGTCAGTTGAAGGTCAAGCCAAGATTGAAGCTGCGAAGAAAGCCAAAGCTGATAAAGAGGCAGCAGCAGCAGCAGCTAAGCCAAAGAGCTTCGGAGAGCAGATTCTTGAGGCTACCCAGAGGATTGAACAACGCCTGGCCAGCATTGAACAATCTCAGGAAAGCCTAGAGTGGATTGTTGACGACAAGATCCACGCTCTGGACGTGAAGCTGACTGAGATTCAGGCGACCATCAACAAGCTTGAGGCAGACATGGAGGAAGCAAGGCAGGAGAGAGCAGAGCTCATTCAGGATGATCTAGTCCAGGACTCTCATCGCCAGACTGCTCAGGTTCCCAGAGGATCCCGATCAGTAGCTATCCCAGTGACTGACTCCAGGGCTACCACTTCAGCACCTCCTACAGCTCCAGCATCCACTCCTCCAGCGCAGACATCAGCTGAAGTCTTCGCCGATGCCGTCCTTTCTACTCCGACATCTACCCAGACGGGAGCCGCCAGCAGAGCCCGCAGTGACGCTTAGCTCTATGCTTTTTCGAACTTTTTGGTAACTTGTTGCCAAAGGGGGAGAAATTGTATAGATCATAGGGCTTCGAGAGAGAGAGTGCTCTTTCGTTCTTTTGCCGGTTCTCTTTGAGATACATTTGGTTCTTTTGGTTCTTGAAACTTTCAGTGTGTTTGCTACTACGTTTGATGCTACCTTAATGAGTGCTTGGTCGTACTATGCTTTAATGTGTGCTTAATACTTATCATATGCTATTCCTTCTTGTATGATCATTTACTCATGTCTTGGTGATTGAGTGCATGTTATTCATTCTTATCATTTTGTGCGCTCCACCAAGATGTATGTGACATGGAAGAGTGACCCATAATCCTAATCGATTGTGCATTTGCATTCAAACGCAAATTTTAAATAATGCACAAATTTAGGGGGAGCTCTTGTTTATCACATACTTCTCAAAGCGACGATATTATTCATTGATTATATCTTTTGTCGAAGCTTTGATCTATATGTTGTCATCAATTACCAAAAAGGGGGAGATTGAAAGTGCAACTAATCCCCGGGTGGTTTTGGTAATTAATAACAACATATATATCATTGAACTAATAGTTACTTGAGAATCATTTCAGAGAAGTTCGATGATATGGGTATGGATATGTCTGAAGAAGTGGACCCCTCAAAATGCTAAGGCAAGCATTGGCAAAAGCTCAAGACTCCATTTTTGGTTTAGTGATCAAAGATCACATTGAGTCCATAGGAAAAGCCAATACTATTAAAAGGGGATGAGGTTGTGTTGATGATCTGGTTGCTCAAGTGCTTAGTGATTTATCTCCTTTAACTATCAGCAACTTTCACTTCTAAAACACACTCATAAGTAATCTCGCACAAACCGATCTTCCAACTCAGTCCCACCGAGATGAACCACCTCAGCTATTTTCCAAACCCTAGAAATTTCGGTCTATCCGATTTTGAGTTCGGTCTCACCGAAACTGGACTGCCAACCTTCTGTAACCATTTGACTTCATATCGGAATATCCGAGTTGTTAATTTCGGTCCCACCGAAAAAAGGCAAGCTCCTACCTTTGACTCATATCGGACACACCGAGATGGTATTTTCGGTCCCACCGAAAACCCCAACGTTCACTATATTTGAACTTTCGGTCTGACCGAGTTTTCACTTCGGTCTCACCGAGATTGCTCAATTATGTGTGTAACGGTTGGATTTTGTGTGGAGGCTATATATACCCCTCCACCCCCTCTTCATTCGAGGAGAGAGCCATCAGAAAGTACTACCACTCCCACCTTACACTTTCTGAGAAGAGAACTACCTACCCTTGTGTTGAGATCAAGTTGCTCCATTCCTACCATATGAAACTTGATTTCTAGCCTTCCCAAGTTGCTTTCCACTCAAACCTTTCTTCCACCACAGCCATATCAGTGAGGAGAGTTGAGTGTTGGGGAGATTATCATTTGAAGCACAAGAGCAAGGAGTTCATCATCAACAACAACATCTATTACCTTTTGGAGGGTGGTGCCTCCTAGATTGGTTAGGTGTCGCTTGGGAGCCTCCGTCATCGAGATGTGGAGTTGAACCAAGAAGTTTGTAAGGGCAAGGAGATCACCTACTTCGTGAAGATCTACCCCGAGTAAGGCTAGTCCTCCGTGGGCGTAGGCCATGATGGAATAGACAAGGTTGCTTCTTCGTGGACCCTTCGTGGGTGGAGCCCTCCGTGGACTCGCGCAGCCGTTACCCTCTGTGGGTTGAAGTCTCCATCAACGTGGATGTACGATAGCACCACCTATCGGAACCACGAGAAAAATCTCCGTGTCTCCAAATTGCGTTTGATCTTCTTCACCTCTCTTTACTACATGTGCAATTTACTTTCCGCTGCTTACACTCTAGAATTGCATGTGTAGGGTGATACTTGAATTGATCATAATTGTGAAACTGCCAAAAACTGTTCATGATCAAAAGGCAGAATTTTTATATTGTCAAGTAGTCTAATCACCCCCCCTCTAGACATACTTTCGATCCTACACACACCCACTAGTTTCTTTTGTTGAGCTTTCATTCATATTTAGCTCCAGTGCATCCGTTGCATGGCAATCCCTACTCACTCACATTGATATCTATTGATGGGCATCTCCATAGCCTGTTGATATGCCTAGTCGATGTGAGACTATCTACCTCCTTTTTGTATTCTCCATAACCACCTCTATTCCACCCATAGTTCTATATCCTTGGCTGACGCTCATGTATTGCGTGAAAGTTGAAAGGTTTGAAAAGATAGAGTATGAAAACAAATGCTTGGCTGAAATCGGGGTTGTGCATGATATGAATATTTTGTGTGATGAAGAGGGAGCATAGCCAGACTATATGATTTTGTAGGGATAACTTTCTTTAGCCATGGTATTTTGAGAAGACATGATATCTTTGTTAGTATTGCTTCAATTATTGTTATTTCTTATGTCAATATAGACTTTTATCTTGAATCTTTCATATCTGAACATTCATGCCACAATTAAGATAATTACATTGTAAAACTATATTGGTTAGAATTCCACATCAAAAATTCTTTCTTTATCATTTACCTACCCGAGGACGAGCAGGAATTAAGCTTGGGGATGCTTGATACGTCTCCAACGTATCTATAATTTTTTATTGTTCCATGCTATTATTTATGAAGTCTTGGATGTTTAATGGGCTTTATCATTCACTTTTATATCATTTTTGGGACTAACCTAATAACCCAAAGGCCCAGTCCAGATTGCTGTTTTTTTTGCCTATTTCAGGGTTTTGTAGAAAAAGAATATCAAACGGATTCCAAATGGAATGAAACCTTCGCGAGAGATATTTTTGGAGAAAATCACGCACGGGAAACTTCAGGACCAAGTCAAGGGACAGAAGGGCTGCCCACGAGGGTGGAGGGGCGCGCCCCCTGCCTCGAGGCTGGCCCGTATGGCCCCCGGTGCCCTCCTTCTTCCTATATATATCCACGGACCCCAGAAACTCCATACGCAGAGAGAAAACCCTAATTCCACCGTCGTAGCTTCTGTTCACGTGGAGATCCCATCTTGGAGCATATTCCGGGAGGTGGATCCATCACGGAGGCCTTCATCATCATCATCATCACCGTCACCATGAGTTGTGAGTAGTTTACCTCAGACCTTCGGGTCCATAGCTAGTATCTAGATGGCTTCTTCTCTCTCTCGGGATCTCAATACAAAGTTCTCCTCGGTCTTCGAGGAGATCTATTCGATGTAATCTCTTTTTGCGGTGTGTTTGTCGAGATCCGATGAATATTGAGTTTATGATCAAGATTATCTATGAAAGATATTTGGTTCTTCTCTGAAATTTTTATGCGTGCTCATAATATCTTTGCAAGTCTCTTCGAATTATTGGTTTGGTTTGGCCTACTAGATCTATAGTTGTTGCAATGGGAGAAGTGCTTGGCTTTGGGTTCAATCTTGCGGTGTCCTTTCCCAGTGACAATAGGGGCATCAAGGCACGTATTGTATTGTTGCCATCGAGGATAAAAAGATGGGGTTTTCATCATATTGCTTGAGTTTATCCCTCTACATCATGTCATCTTACTTAAGGCGTTACTCTGTTCGTATGAACTCAATACACTAGATGGATGCTGGATAGCGGTCGATGTGTGGAGTAATAGTAGTAGATGCAGGCAGGAGTCGGTCTACTTGTCTGGGACATGATGCCTATATACAATGATCATGCCTAGATAGACTCATAATTATTCGCTTTTCTATCAATTGCTCGACAGTAATTTGTTTACCCGCCGTAGAATATCGCTATCATGAGAGAAGCCACTAGAGAAAACTATGGCCCCCGGGTCTATCCTTATCATATTACTTTCCCGTCAATTTCTATCTCCGTTGTTTATTTGCTGTTTTATTAAACTAAAAAATACCAAAAATATTATCTATCATCTCTATCAGATTTCATTATCATAAGTGACCATAAATGGATTGACAACCCCTTATCGCGTTGGCTGTGAAGTTCTTATTTGTTTGTGCAGGTGCGAGGGACTGACGCGTGGTCTCCTACTGGATTTATACCTTGGTTTTCAAAAACCTAGGGAAATACTTACGCTACTGTGCTGCATCTCCCTTTCCTCTTCGAGGGAATACAACGCAAGCTCAAGAGGTAGCAGGATGCCACATGTCGGTCACCCTTGACGAAAGCACTTCTGTGACGCGCGATTTATCGTCATGGAAGTGGACACTTCTGTGATGATAATTTTGGTAATTTCTTGGAACACTTCTACGACAGCACATGTATGACTATCTTGATTCTGTCATAAAATTGTCATGGATGTACATGCATGACAGAAAACGTGACCTACAGTGACAAACATGTATCATCCCGGAAGTGTATTTTTTTGTAGTGATAGTAGTAGATGCATAATCGTTTCGGTCAACTTGTCACGGACGTGATGCCTATATACAATGATCGTGCCTACATATTCTCATTTACTATGCGCTTTTATATCAATTACTCGACAGTAATTTGTTCACCCACCGTAGAAATCTGCTATCATGAGAGAAGCCACTAGTGAAACCAATGCCCCCCGGGTCTATCTTTATCATATTAATCTTCCATCAACTATTTATCTTTACTTTACTTTTGTTTTGCAATCTTTACTTTCAATCTCTATATCAGAAATACCAAAAATATTATCTTATCATCTCTATCAGATCTCATTTTTGCAAGTGGCCGTGAAGGGATTAACAACCCCTTTATCGCAGTTCTTATTTGTTTGTCTAGGTACGAGGGACTCGCGCGTGGTCTCCTACTGGATTGATATCTTGGTTCTCAAAAACTGAGGTAAAGACTTACGCTACTATGCTGCATCACCCTTTCCTCTTAGAAGGAAAACAACGCAAGCTCAAGAAGTAGCAAGAAAAATTTCTGGCGCCGTTGCCGGGGAGATCTATGCAAAAGTCATATACCAAGTACCCATCACAAACTCTTAGCCCTTGCATTACATTTTTGCCTTCATGATAGAGAGTCGCTTGTTTTGTCACTTTCATTTACTAGTGGGAATTTTCATTATAGAACTTGGCTTGTATATTCAAACGATGGGCTTCCTCAAATGCCCTAGGTCTTCGTGAGCAAGCAAGTTGGATGCACACCCACTTAGTTTCTTTTGTTGATATTTCATACATTTATAGCTCGAGTGCATCCGTTGCATGGCAATCCCTACTCACTCACATTGATATCTATTGATGGGCATCTCCATAGCCCATTGTTATGCCTAGTTGATGTGAGACTATCTTCCTCTTTTTATCTTCTCCACAACCACCATTCTATTCCACCTATAGTGCTATATCCATGGCTCATGCTCATGTATTGCGTGAAAGTTGAAAAAGTTTGAAAAAAATTAAGTATGAAACAATTGCTTGGCTGAAACCGGGGTTGTGCATGATTTGAGTATTTTGTGTGACGAAAATGGAGCATAGCCAAACTATATGACTTTGTAGGGATGAACTTTCTTTGCCATGCTATTTTGAGAAGACATAATTGCTTTGTTAGTATGCTTGAAGTATTATTATTCTTATGTCAATATTAAACTTTTGTCTTGAATCTTTTGGATCTGAACATTCATGCCATAATAAAGAAAATTACATTGAGAATTATGTTTGGTAGCATTACACATAAAAAATTATGTTTTTATTATTTACCTACTCGAGGACGAGCAGGAATTAAGCTTGGGGATGCTTGATACATCTCCAATGTATCTATAATTTTTGATTGTTCCATGCTATTATATTATCTGTTTTGAATGTTTAATGGGCTTTATTATACACTTTTATATTATTTTTGGGACTAACCTACTAACCCAAGGCCCAGTGCAAATTGCTATTTTTTGCCTATTTCAGTGTTTCGCAGAAAATGAATATCAAACGGTGTCCAAACGGAATGAAACCTTCAGGAGAGTTATTTTTGGAACAATTGCAACACAGAAGACTTAGAGTACACGCCAGGAAGCGAACGAGGCGGCCACGAGGGCAGGGGGCGCGCCCAGGGGGTAGGCGCACCCCCACCCTCGTGGGCCACCTGTTGCTCCACTGACGTCCCTCTTCCTCCTATATATACCTACGTACCCCGAAAACATCAGAGAGCACCACGAAACGCTAATTCCAACGCCGCAACCTTCTGTACCCGTGAGATCTAATACGTCTCCAACGTATCTATAATTTTTTGATTGTTCCATGCTATTATTTATGATGTTTTGGATGTTTAATGGGCTTTGTTATACACTTCTATATTATTTTTGGGACCAACCTATTAACCCAAAGGCCCAGTCCAGATTGTTGTTTTTTCCCTATTTCAGAGTTTTAAAGAAAAGGAATATCAAACGGAGTCCAAACATAATGAAACTTCGGGAGAGATATTTTTGGAGCAAAATACTCATGGGAGACTTGAGAACCACGGAGTAGGGCACACGTGGTGTCCACGAGGGTGGGGGCGCCCCCCTCCCCTATAGGGCGCGCCCCCTGCCTCGTGGGCCCCACGTCTGGCCCCCGGTGCCCTCCTTCCTCCTATATATACATACTGTCGGGGGAAACTGTCCACCACGAGCACCTATGGGACCGGAGCCCCTTTGTTCGTGCGGTAAGAGGGCGGAGGGAGCACGAAGAGCAGATCGAGATGAACACGCGGGCAGTTTACCCAGGTTCGGGCCACGATGTACGCGTAAAACCCTACTCCTGCTTGATTGTATTGAGTTGGAGAGCTCGGGAGCTTGAAGAACTAGCTACACTGAGCGAATGACTGATCTAGGTTCCGAACCTCCGAACCTCCTCTACGTTGTGCATGGGCCTCCTTTTATAGTGCAAAGGGGTCACCGACAGGTGTCAACGTAAGAGAAAGGGGTAAAAATGTAAAAGAGGTGGTAGTTGTAACAGTGCGGGAACAGTGGAGCTACAGTGGATGAACAGTGGTAGCTACCTACTTTGACAGTGGGGGACAAGAGCATTTAATGCCCGTCGCCGTCGACCCCAAAAGCTCCCGCCCTTGCGTCTCCGTTTGCCACGGCGATGGCTTCACCACCGTGGAGTGCCACCGTGTCCCCCAGGCTGCACAGCCATCCGCCACGCGTCCCTGAACTGGCCCCAGGGCGACGCGTGGTTCGATGAGCTGGAGCGCGGGCACACAGCACAACTCTCCCCGGCAAGCACCTTGCCGGGGTCTTGACCTTGCCGGGCCCGGGAGCTTGTCGGGCTCTGAAGCTTGTCGCTCCTCGGGCCCTGCCGGGGCGCACGTCGCGCCGGGGCGTGTCTTCTAAGAGGCAATCTTCTAGTCTTCCTGGCAAGCTCCTCTTGCCAGGGTCTTGTGCTAGTGAGGTAATCTTGAGCCTGGAACGGCCTTCCCGGCAAGCTCCACTTGCCGGGGTCTCGATCTTTTATCTTGCATACTTTGTTTTTGAATGGTTTTATATGGAGCAGGAAGGTCTCCGGCAAGCACGTGGTAGGCCCTGCCGCGGGAAGCTGCTACTGCCCGTGCACAAGTTGGGGTACTGAGGTACCCCTACCTTAGTACACCGACAGGAGCCCCCGGGCCTGGGCCACACACGGTGCCGAGCGCTGTTAGGCCAGGCCCAAAACAGTGCACGGGCACGCGCGGCCCACGGCGCGCCGAATCCACTTCTGCATCCTCCGCGTCCCCCCGTAACGGCGAGCGTCGACTGCGGCGTCGTGGGATGGGACGTGGCCACGTTCTTTTAATGGAAAGAGCGAAACGCCCCCCACTTCCCCATAAAAGCAGAGGAAGCAGGAGCGGTTCCCCTCCTACGCCTTCATTGCTTCTTTTTCAATCTCCAGAGATCCCCTTTGCGCTCTGCCTCCACAGCTCCTCCGCCGTCTTCCGCGTCTGCGGCGCCGCCGGACTCTACGTCCCCCTTCCCTCGCCGCCTCCGCCATGACCCCGAAGACCGAGAAGGGGAAGGCGGAGAAGACCAAGAGGGAGAAATCAGAGCAAGCGGCGAGGCTCACCTTGTTGCGGAAGCGGAACGTCGTCTTCTCGCCGCGGCTCAGCGCGCGGGAACTCTGGAACAAGTACTACTTGTTCTGGGCCAAGGAGACCAAGGCGCATCCTCGGACCAGAGCTTATCCTGCCGCCGCCAAGGACAACTATCCCGGCGGGTAGTTTTTCTTCGCAGCTTTCTTCCATTGCGGCCTTTGTCCCCCCTTTTCCGATTTCTTCTGCGATATCATGCACACCTACGGCTTCCACCATCTTGACTTCACCCCCAACGCCATCCTCACGATGGCGGTTTTCGAACACATGTGCGAAAACTATATTGGGATACACCCAAACGTAGCGCTGTTTAGGCACTTCTTCACCCCTAGAGCAGAGGACGGCGCCCCCCTCTCTGGAGGAATATCTTGGGTTTTTCGTCTGAACAAGAAGGAGTCCTACTTGCCGGGGGAGCTCCGCGGCAAGTGGGAGGAGTGGCGTGTCGACTGGTGTTGGATAGTTGAGGACGAGCCGCAGCCTTTCACTGCGCCGCGCACAACACCTATCGTGCGCGGCAAGGACTGGAGTGAGCTGGATTCGGACGACATCAAGCTCAACGTCGCCCTTATCCGGATTCTTCGTCTTCGGGTAGCAAAGTTGTCTGTCGCAGAGGTAGGCACAGACTTCCTCCGCCGCCGTATTGCCCCTCTACAGGATAGAAAGAGGCCGGCATGGGAGTACGGCAACGCGGCGGACATAATGAGGCTGCGCCCCGGGCTAAACTTCAACTTCACGGCGCTGGAGCTGAAGGGGATGGTCCGGGAACTTTTTAAGCACGACCCGGCACACCCAGAGTGGTTCAGACCTCCCCGGGGAGTGGTGCCCCTCTGCAACAGCACGGCCCGGGATCCTCTTCGCGCCATGATGCCCGCGTGTGACTCGCACGGCGTGGACCGCACATGGATTCCGCCCAAGTCAATAGACATCCTCAGCTTCTTCGACAACCTTGTGGAGGTGGCGAAGAACAAAGATGAAATCAAGGAGCACACACGGGACACCACCGACCAAGAGATTGCCTATATAGCTTCTCGGGTTGAAGAGGCCGCTGCAGCCGCAGCGGCGGGAGATTTTGGCTATACACCCGAGGAGGCAGAAGCTTCGGATGCGTCCTGCCAAGCGGAGGAGGCGGAGATCCGCAGACTGCTGCAGCTTCCTCCCGACGCGCTTGCCGGGGTCCCCTCTTTGAGGCACTCCGGGATCCCCGGAATCGTGACCGAGGCCGCGGCAAGAGGCGGCGCTGCCGGAGGGAACATTGGCGCCGCAGGGAGCGGAGGCGCCGGAGGAGGCGGAGGCGCCGGAAAGAGCACGGACGCGGGGCAAGGTGCTGGGCCCAGCAAGCCTGCCGGGGAGGTGGAGGAGGAGGAGGGCGTCGGGGCCGACGAGGACTCCGACGGGTCTCTGGGGCTCTACGCCGACGACCTCTCCTCGTCATCGGAGACCTCCCCGCCTCGGGCAAGTCCCAGGCGATCTCCGCTGAAGCGTCTCCGCAAGGCGACGACGGGGACGAGGGCGCAGGCGCCCCGGCAACAACCAACTCGCCGGGCGGCGCGAGCCACCCGGTGGAGTCGAGCTGCGACGGGGGCGCCCGGCGCACCAACCACGGCGGGAGCGACCCGCACGCAGGCCACGGCGGAAGCGACCCGCACACAGGCCACGGCAGGGGCGCCCCGCACGTCAGCGCCAAGCGGAGGAGGGTCTTCACAGGGCGGAGCAGCTGCTCCGCCCGCTCCCCGGGCCCCGGCGACCACAGGAGCGGAATCTTCGCAGCCCCCAGCCCCGGGGACCGCCAAGCGCCCGAGGGAGCCTTCGCCTCCTGCTCCTCGCGCGGACGCGCCAAAGGTGGCGTTTGACTTCTCCGCCTTGAGCGACGACGACGACGACGAGGAACAGGAGTAAGAACTCGAGGCTTTGTATCTTCTTTATCTTTGTCTTGATTATTGTTGATGCTGATCTTGTTTCTTGTTTTAACCTCAGGACCTTGGCGGAGCGAGTGGCGAAGAAGGCCAAGGTGCCTGTGGTCGAGGTCGCGGACGACTCGCCCGTCGCGGCGACTGGAGACGCGCCGGAGACGAGCCTGCCGAACCCGAGCGCTGCTCCGAGGAGCAGCCCCCAGCGCAGCCCCCAGCGTAAGTCTGGGTTTCATACTTCCGCTCGCCGGGCGCGCTTGAGGATCTTGTTTACGCTGACATCTTGTTGTTTTTGTCTTGTCTTGATTGTCTTGTACAGGAGCGGAGCCGCAGCCACAGGAGCATCCGGAGACTGCTCCCGAGGAGCCGCAGGCTCAGCCGTCCCCGCCAAGGACGAACTCTCCGGCAAGGGAGAGTGCTCCGCCAAGGGCGGGTACTCCGCCAAGGGCGAGTACCCCGCCAAGGGCGAGCAGCCCGGCGAGGGCGGCCACCCCGCCAAGGCAGAGCTCCCCGGCAAGGGAGCCCACCGTCGACGAAGTCCGCCGAGGTAAACTTTGTAATCTTGTCTTCTTGGACTCTTCTTTTTGGATATTTGCTTGATCTTCTTCTTCTTTTTCTTCTTCTTCTAGATCCTCCTCCCCCAGAACAAATGGAGACGGAAACTATCGTCGTGGAGGAGGACGCGCAGGGCGACGGCGGCAACGCCCCTGTCGCTGAGGACACGGCGGGAACCGCCGAGCCGGCTGCGGAGGAAACTGCTCCGGCTGCGGATGCAGCGACCGGGGAGGGGGACGGCGACCGCACTGCCGGCCCGGAGGCAGCAGGAGCATCGAGTGCTGCGCCGGCCGCCGACCCCTCCACCGAAAAGGAGCAGACCGGCTACTATCTTGAAGCTCCCAACGGCGTCTTCATCCAGGTGCCGTGGGGTTCTTCATCGCGAGCCCCCGCGGAGGGCGAGGCCTTTGACGGAGAGGTCCTCGCCTCCGCGGGTTTGAAGATCGTCGAGGCGCCCGGCGAAAGCGACGGGCCTGAGGAGGAGAAGCTGCTTCATCAACTCCTGGCCCTTTACCGGGCCAGGCAGGCGAAGCTTGCCTCTCGGGAGGCCCTCGCCGCCAAGGCCGCCGCTGACATGGAGAAGCGCGCGGCAGAGCTCCGTGCCGCCAACCAGGCCGCCCTCCGGGACGTGGCGGAGGAGCGCGAGAGGCTCGCCGGGGAGTATCAGGAATGGTTGCTGGAGAAGGCCGAGGCCGAAGAGTAGCAGCGGCTCGCCGGGGAGGAGCTGTCCCGGCGAGAAGGAGAGCTGACCCAGCGGAAGGTCAACCTCGACTCCCACGAGGAAGACCTTGCCGCTCGGGAACAGGCCCTTGGCGGAGAGCTGAAGGAGGCGAAAGCCACCGCGGCCGCTGCGGAGACCGCCAAGGAGGAGCTTGCCGCCAAGGTCGCGCAACTGGAGGAGTCGCTGAAGGCGAGCATGGAGAGGATCGCCGCGCTCAACACAGAGCGCGAGAAGGACGCCCACACAAACTCCGAACTCCAGGTGCGTCTTTCCAAGAAGGGCGATGAGCTGAAGGCCACCAAGGACTCCATCGAGGATCTGGAGCTGAAGGTTTCCACGTTGAAGGACTCGCTTGACGCCGTCCGAGACCGGGAAACCAAACTGAAGGAGGAGCTCCGCAAGGAGCGAGGCTTGGTGGAGAGCGCCAATATTGCAGCTGAGAACTTTCGCCGGACCGTCGAGGTGTGGACCGACGATCTGGTGTCTTCTGCATCCAACATCGACCAGGAGCTGCTGGCGCTGAAGCTGGAGCATCTCATCTACTCTCCGGACCCAAACCTCCCTCACAGCGCCAAGCTCAGCCTCTTCTTCAGGGGAATCGCGCCGGCTCATGCAGATCTTCGGAAGAAGATTCCCGCGCAACTGGCCGAGGAATCGCGCCAGCTCTGCACAGGAACCTTGGAGCGCGTACTGACGAAGATTGTATACCGCAATCCCGGTATAAACCTCACCAACATTCTCCACAGCTTGCCGGCCGACGCGAACATGGAGGCGCTGAAGGCGCAGGTCGCCCATATCATTGCCAAAGTGAACAAGATCTCCAGGGTTGAGGGCGACCGCGTAGACTAGGCCTCCTTTTCCTTTGTCTCTTTTGTTGCTGCATAGGGTGTTATGAACTCATTAATTATTGCGACAAGTTATCCTTTGTAAGATATTTACCTTATTTTAATTAATCAGTGCAATGTTATCTTCCTTGTCTTGGTCATTTACTTTGTATGTTTTTCACCCTACGCTCCCGGGGAGCTTGCCGGCAAGGGGCCTTTGCCGCGAGCGCTGAGTGCTGGACTCTGAGCAGCCTGCTGGCCAAGGTCTTACCGGCAAGCAACCTTGCCGCAGCTAGTCGCAACGCACTCAGCTTGTTGAGTGAACTCGAAAACGAAGCAAGGGCGCGACACTTGTCGCAGCTCACTTAAGTCGTTGAGTGTACTCGGAAACAAGATAAGGGTGCGGCTAGCCACGGGTAGGTTCCTCCGCGCACAGGTTTTCCATACAAAGTGTGATTGTTCAAGGAAGACAACTAAAATTCTAAAAATTTGAACTACTCAAATTCTGGTAACTTAGCTTTCATAGTCTGTTCGCTTCTCCGGTAAGCTTCTCTTTCTTGAACAGCACTTGGTCTATCCTCCATCTCCTTTCCCCCCGGCAAACTTGTGCGCGAGGAACATTCCTTCTGCTTAAGAGAGAGAAAAAGAGGAGGGAAAACAAGTATATGGTCCTTCAGTATGGTAATGCTTACCGGGTGTGTATGTTGCCCAAAATGCCAAATAACGTATGCAAATAGCGAAGAAAAGCATGGAAAAGGCAAATAGCGCAAAACACAAAGCTTTACTGATGCACGGGATCTGCGCCCGGCTTTGTACAAAGGGTTATATGCAACAGCGGCAAAGCTTGTACAAAAGGTGGTTGCCGGAGCGGATCACGGCAGCCGCGCCTTATGGGTGAAACTTGCGATGATGCTCTATGTTCCAGGAGTTGCTCACCGGTAAGCCTTCTTCGGTCTCAAGGCGGACAGCGCCGGGCCTTGTGACTTGTCTCACCCGATAAGGGCCTTCCCACTTCGGCGTCAACTTGTTGGAATTCTTGGCGGACTGAACACGCCGAAGAACAAGGTCGCCTTCCTCGAGACTCCTGGCCTTAACCTTGCGGCTATGGTAGCGACGCAAGGCTTGCTGGTATCGAGCAGCTCGTACAGCAGCCTGGAGACGTTCCTCCTCGAGGAGCAACGCATCATCTTGTCGCAGCTGCTCTTGCTCGAGCTCATCATAAGCGAGCACTCGAGGAGATCCGTATACGAGTTCCGTGGGGATAACTGCCTCTGCTCCATAGACTAGAGCAAAGGGTGTCTGTCCGGTGGCTCGATTTGGTGTCGTTCTGATTGACCAAAGAGCCGCCGGTAGCTCCTCTATCCAATTTCTTCCGCACTTGCGCAGCCTGTCAAAGGTCCTCGTCTTGAGTCCGCGCAGCACTTCAGCATTTGCCCTTTCCGCTTGACCGTTGCTCCTCGGGTGAGCAACAGAAGCGAAACAGACCTTGGCGCCAAGGTCTTGGACATACTGCATGAAGGTGCGACTAGTAAATTGTGTGCCGTTGTCGGTGATGATCCTGTTAGGGATTCCGAAACGGCAAACAATCGACCTGAAGAACCTGACTGCTGACTGTGCTGTCACCTTTCTCACCGGTTCCACTTCTGGCCACTTTGTGAACTTGTCGATTGCAACGTACAAGTACTCAAAGCCCCCGACAGCACGAGGGAAAGGGCCGAGGATATCGAGCCCCCAGACCGAGAAGGGCCAGGACAAAGGGATTGTTTGGAGAGCCTGAGCTGGCTGATGAATTTGCTTGGCATGGAACTGGCACGCTTCACACTTGGTTACTAGTGCAGTTGCATCTTGGAGGGCTTCTTGTCAAAAGAACCCTTGCCGGAAAGCTTTCCCGACAAGCGCCCTTGCGCCAATGTGGTGGCCGCATATGCCTCCGTGTATTTCTGCCAACAGCTTCTGTCCATCTTCTCTGGAAATGCACTTCAACCTGACACCATTGAGTCTTCTTCTGTACAGCTCGTTATCCACGAACTGGTACATACTTGACTGCCTGGTTATCTTCTCTATCTCTTGAGGGTCGTCGGGAAGTTCTCCAGTTTGCAAAAAACGGACGATCTGCTGCGCCCATGCCGGAGCCTGGGGCTCGACGGCAAGGACCAAAGGCTCGAGGGCCGCTGCGGGAACCTCAGCTTCCACGGCGAGAACCTCTGGTTCCGCCGGAGCTGATGGTCCCCCGGCAAGTTCGCCGGGGTGAGGCTTGTCGGGAACACCTGCTTCAACTGCACAGATCCTTGGATCTGCAGGAGCAGACTGTTCCTCAGCGTTCTGGTTGCTGATCTTGGGGACCTTGGCGGCGGTTTCAGGAAGATCCGCCGGCAAGTAGTCGCCGGAGACCAACTTTCTTTTCTTGGACTGCCCAATTGATGGGGTAACGGATGGCTGAGTTAGCTTGAGCAGGAAGGTCCCTGGTTCCACAGGTAACTTCATCGCAGCACACTTTGAAAGGCCATCTGCAATTTCATTTTGAGCCCTTGGGACGTGCTCCATTTGCAGACCTTCAAAGTGCTCTTCAAGCTTTCTCACTTCATCTACATAAGCTTCCATCAAAGGGCTCTGGTAACTCTTGTTAACTTGTCGGACCACCAACTAAGAATCTCCTCGCACAATCAGCTTCCTGATCCCAAGTTCGGCCGCAATCCTGAGGCCGGCAAGCAAGCCTTCATATTCAGCAGTGTTGTTTGTTGCTTGCTCCCTGGGAAAGTGCATCTGGATAACATATTTGAGGTGCTCTCCGGTGGGCGCGATGAGTACCACGCCGGCACCGGCGCCTTGCAGCGAGAAGGCACCATCAAAATACATTACCCATTCACTTGTCGCTTCTTGTACGGGTGCACTTGTTTCTTGAATTTCTTCATCGGGTGTTGGGGTCCACTCAGCTATAAATTCTGCCAAAGCTCGGCTCTGTATGGTTGAAGTACTTTCGAACTTGAGTCCAAAGCTCGACAGCTCCAGCGCCCACTCAACAATCCTGCCTGTTGCTTCTGGATTGTGCAATATCCTTTTCAGCGGAAAGCGAGTGACCACTGTTATCTCATGTGCTTGGAAGTAATGGCGCAGCTTTCTCGAGGCCATGAGGAGGCCGAAAAGCAACTTTTGCACACCAGAGTATCTTGATCTAGCCCCCTGGAGAAGGGAACTTACAAAATACACTGGGCGCTGCACCATCTTCTTCCGCACTTCTTCCTGTTCCTGCGCAGAGTTGTTCTTGTCGGGCCAGAGCTTGCCGGAGCAGCCCCCTGCTTGTCGCTGGATTCGCTTGCCGCTGGTGCTGACTCCTCGTCGGCCTCCCTCTCCGCTACCAACGCAGCACTAACCACCTGGTTGGTTGCCGCTAGGTATAGCAGCAACTTTTCCTGTGGCCTAGGTGCGACAAGTATCGGAGTGGAGGATAGGTACCGTTTCAAGTCCTGCAGCGCTGCCTCCGCTTCCGGAGTCCATTTCATGGGACCTGCCTTCTTCAAGATTTTGAAGAAAGGAAGGGCGCGTTCTGCAGACTTTGAAATGAACCTACTGAGGGCAGCCACACAACCTGCAAGCCTCCTGACATCCTTGACTCGCTTCGGGGCTTCGATCTGCTCGATGGCTTTAATCTTGTCGGGGTTAGCATCAATCCCCCTCTGTGACACAAAGAATCCGAGAAGCTTGCCGGAGGGGACTCCAAAGACGCACTTCTCGGGGTTCAACTTAAGCTGGATCTTGCGCAGGTTCTGAAATGTCTCTTCCAAATCTTGGATCAATGTATCTTTGCTCTTGCTCTTCACCACGATATCATCCATGTAAGCCTCTACATTTCTGTGGATCTGTGGCTCAAAAGCAGTGTATACTACCCTTGCAAAGGTTGAGCCTGCATTCTTCAATCCAAATGGCATGCGTATGAAGCAATAAGTGCCACATGGAGTGATAAATGCAGTCTTCTCTTCATCTTCCTTGGCCATGAAAATCTGGTGGTAGCCTGAATATGCATCAAGGAAAGAGAGCAGCTCACATCCGGCAGTGGAGTCAACAATCTGGTCAATGCGCGGCAAGGGAAATGGATCCTTGGGACATGCTTTATTCACATCGGTGAAGTCTATACACAGTCTCCATTTCCCGTTGGCCTTACGCACGACGACTGGGTTTGCCAACCACGTCGGATGGATCACGCCTCTAACTAGGCCTGCTGCTTCTAGCTTCTTGATCTCTTCGTTGATGAACTCTTGGCGCTCCACGGCTTGCTTTCTGACCTTTTGCTTGATGGGCCGCGCATGAGGACAAACAGCAAGCTTGTGCTCAATCACCTTCCTGGGAACGCCGGGGATGTCAGATGGTTGCCAGGCAAACACATCGACATTCGCCCGCAGGAAGGCAACGAGCGCGCTTTCCTATTTGCTGTCGAGTGTGGCACTGATGGTGAAGGTACCACCTGTGCCGTCCTCCCTGGCGGACACCTTCTTGGTTGCCGGAGGAGCGGCCATCCCCTTCTTACACTTGCCGGTGGAGCTCAATGGAACGTCCTCGACGGCAGCGCAGCACTCCGAAGAGGTGCGGTTGCCGGAGTGGGCCCCAGAGCACTTGCCGGACTTGGTCTTCGTCTTCTTCCCCCCGGGAGCTTCAGCGGCAAGTGTATCCTTCTCTACTGCGGCTGCTGCGTCCCGGTAGATCTTGTCGGCGCAGACAAGCGCATCTTTCTTGTCGCCATGGACGGTGATGACGCTTCTCGGCCCCGGCATTTTCAGTACGTTGTAGGCATAGTGGGAAGCCGCCATGAACTTGGCGAGGGCGGGACGGCCGAGTATCCCATTATATGGTAATGGGATATCGGTGACGTCAAATGTGATGCGCTCAGTTCTGAAGTTGAGCTCCCCGCAAAAGGTCACCGGCAAAGTAATCTTCCCCTTGGGCTTGCTCCTTCCCGGGTTGATTCCTTGGAAAGAACCGGTCTCTTCGAGCTCGCCATCTGGGATTTCGAGTTTCTTGATCACAGCAGAGGAGATCAAGTTCAGCCCGGCCCCGCCGTCAACCAACATTTTGGTGACCTTGAGGTTGCGGATGGTGGGTGAGACCAGCATCGGCAAGCACCCGACCGCAGTGGTGAGGTCAGGGTGATCCTCAAGATCGAAAATGATGGGCGTGCTGGACCATTTAAGGAGCCTGCGCGACTCCACGGGCGGCTCTGCAGCATTCATCTCGCGCACCCACTGCTTGAGTTGGCGGTGGGAGGTGTGCAGAGAGGCGCCACCGTCGACACACAGGACCTTCGTGGCCTTTTGGAACTCCTGCTCGCTGTTATCTTCATCCTCCATGTCTTCGTCATCGTCCTCTTCATCCTTGTCGCGGCCCCGGGGAGGTCGGTCACCTTGCCGCTGCTTGGCCTTGCCGCGGCGTCCTCCCCGGCCGTTGAACGGCCGCTTCTTGCTTGGTTCTCCACCACCACCTTGGGCCTTCTCCTTGTCGCGCCTCTCGTACTCAGCTTTCTGCTGCTCGACGAGGTACTCGACGCGCTTGCAGTTGGAGAGGTCGTGGCCCTTGGTGCGGTGGATTTTGCAGTATTGCTTGTCGGAGCCGTCCTGCTTGTCGGCTGCCGCTGCAGGGGCAGGCTCCTTGCCGGAGCCGCCAGCCTGTGTTTGCTTGGCGGGAGCCTCCTTGCCGGACTTCTCGACGGCAAGCACTTCCTTCTTGTTCTTTCTTCTATTGTTCCGCCGCCGGCCCTTCTTTGCCGGGGCGGAGTCGTCGCTGTCGCTTCCTCCTGTGCCAGCATCCTCCCCGGGGAGTTTCCTCCCCTCTTCAGCGCGCGCGCACTTATCAGCTAGAGCATAAAGCTCGCTGACATCCCGTATCTTGGTCATGGCCATCTCTTCACGCATGCGGCGGTTACGTACGTTCTGGTGGAACGCACTAATAACCGCAGCAGGGTGGACGTCGGGGATGTTGTGCTGCACGCGGCTGAAGCGCTGGATGTACTTGCGCAGGGATTCTCCTTCCTTCTGGGCCAAGATGTGGAGATCGCTCTCCTGGCCGTGGGGTTTGTGGCCGCCCGTGAAGGCGCCAACAAACTGGTGGCAAAGATTTGCCCAAGAAGAGATGGAGCCTTCCGGCAAATGCATAAGCCAAGAACGAACGTTCGGCTTAAGCACGAGCGGGAAGTAATTCGCCAATATCTTCTCGTCGTGCCCCCCGGCAGCTTGCACGGCAATGGTGTAGATGCTGAGGAATTCCGAGGGGTGCGTCTTGCCGTCGTACTTCTCCGGTACGTCGGGCTTGAAATTCTTCATGCTGGGCCACTGGACGCGCCGCAGCTCACGGGTAAACGCAGGGCAACCTGCCGCGTACGGCAAGTCGCCTGGTTCACCGGGCGCGGGCGTGTCGACAGCGGTCCCAGCTCTCTGGTCTGATTGTCGCCGAGCTTCTCGGCGGCGCTCGATCGTCGTTCGAGCGTCTTCTTGTCGCCGGTCGTCAAGGACTTGGCGCTGGTCCCGACGAGCCCGCGGGTCCGACGACGCCGTGGAGCCGTCGTCGGCGTTGTTCCGGCGGGGCGGCGTCTTCTGCTTCTGCAGCGGGGAGTGCACGATGGTTGCACCCCCGGCGGTCTTGTCGCCGTCGGCCTTCGTCTTTTCGACTTAACGCGGCCGCGAGGTCGCCGGCTGCTGCGGCGTATCGTTGTTGGCGAAGGCGATCAGGCTCTGGATCGTTGCCCTCCAGTCTTCGGCCTTGTCTGCCGCTGGAGGGAAGTCGAGGAGCAGTTGTGCCCTTGCGAGCGCTTCTGCTGGAGTGGAGGGGAGCGGGGGCGAGCGGTGCGAGGAGCGGGATATGCTCGGACTCCTAACAGCGTTAGAAGGAGCAGGGTCCCGCCCCGGCGTCCGCGCCTTGCTTGTGCCCGGACGGTGGTCCGGAGCATCCCGCGAGCCTCCGGTTTGCCCTTGGCCCAGCAAGCGGATGCCACCTCCTGTGACATGGCGTTGCTGGGTCCTCGTTTGCTGAGACGGACGTGGCGCGTCCACGGAGACCGAGGCCCGGTCGTCCGTTCTGTCCTTGGATCTGGCGGCGCCGCGCGTGTCCTCGCCTGCGACCACCCTTCCGACGGCGTCTCCCCCGCCCACCGTTGGCTTCGGTGGCGGCGGATGAGACGCAGATGGGCCTGCGACCTCCGAAGCCTTCTTCTTCGGGGCCATGGTGTTGTTGCTGATGAGGTTGCTGACAAATTCGGAGAGGTTATTGAAGAATGCGCCCGCGTGAACGCCGGATCAGGTTCGCACAACCTCGACGCCCCCTACCTGGCGCACCAAAGATGTCGGGGGAAACTGTCCACCACGAGCACCTATGAGACCGGAGCCCCTTTGTTCGTGCGGTAAGAGGGCGGAGGGAGCACGAAGAGCAGATCGAGATGAACACACGGGCAGTTTACCCAGGTTCGGGCCGCGATGTACGCGTAAAACCCTACTCCTGCTTGATTGTATTGAGTTGGAGAGCTCGGGAGCTTGAAGAACTAGCTACACCGAGCGAATGAGTGATCTAGGTTCCGAACCTCCGAACCTCCTCTACGTTGTGCATGGGCCTCCTTTTATAGTGTAAAGGGGTCACCGACAGGTGTCAACGTAAGAGAAAGGGGTAAAAATGTAAAAGAGGTGGTAGTTGTAACAGTGCGGGAACAGTGGAGCTACAGTGGATGAACAGTGGTAGCTACCTACTTTGACAGTGGGGGACAAGAGCATTTAATGCCCGTCGCCGTCGACCCCAAAAGCTCCCGCCCTTGCGTCTCCGTTTGCCACGGCGATGGCTTCACCACCGTGGAGTGCCACCGTGTCCCCCAGGCTGCACAGCCATCCGCCACGCGTCCCTGAACTGGCCCCAGGGCGACGCGTGGTTCGATGAGCTGGAGCGCGGGCACACAGCACAACTCTCCCCGGCAAGCACCTTGCCGGGGTCTTGACCTTGCCGGGCCCGGGAGCTTGTCGGGCTCTGAAGCTTGTCGCTCCTCGGGCCCTGTCGGGGCGCACGTCGCGCCGGGGCGTGTCTTCTAAGAGCCAATCTTCTAGTCTTCCTGGCAAGCTCCTCTTGCTAGGGTCTTGTGCTAGTGAGGTAATCTTGAGCCTGGAACGGCCTTCCCGGCAAGCTCCACTTGCCGGGGTCTCGATCTTTTATCTTGCATACTTTGTTTTTGAATGGTTTTATATGGAGCAGGAAGGTCTCCGGCAAGCACGTGGTAGGCCCTGCCGCGGGAAGCTGCTACTGCCCGTGCACAAGTTGGGGTACTGAGGTACCCCTACCTTAGTACACCGACACATACGTACCCTGAAACCATCAGAACAACAGAGAAAACCCTAGTTCCACCGCCGCAACCTTCTGTTCCCGTGAGATCCCATATTGGGGCCTGTTCCGGAGCTCCGCCGGAGGAGGGATCTACCACGAAGTGCTTCTACATCATCATCATCGCCTCACCATGAGTTGTGAGTAGTTTACCATAGACCTTCAGGTCCATAGATAGTATCTAGATGGCTTCTTCTCTCTCTTTGGATCTCAATACCAAGTTCTCCTCGGTCTTCGAGGAGGTCTATTCGATGTAATCTCTTTTTGCGGTGTGTTTGTCGAGATCCGATGAATTGTGGGTTTATGATCAAGATTATCTATGAGAAATATTTGTTTCTTTTCTGAACTCTTTATGTATGATTATAATATCCTTGCAAGTCTCTTGGAATTATTGGTTTGGTTTGGCCTACTAGATCTATAGTTCTGGCAATGGGAGAAGTGCTTCGCTTTGGGTTCAATTTTGCGGTGTCCTTTCCCAGTGACAGTAGGGGCAGCAAGGCACGTATTGTATTGTTGCCATTGAGGATGAAAAGATGGGGTTTATATCATGTTATTTGAGCTTATCCCTCTAGATAATGTCATCTTGCTTAAGGCGTTACTCTGTTCTGATGAACCTAATACTCTAGATGCATGCTGGTTAGCGGTCGATGTATGGAGTAATAGTATTAGATGCAGAATAGTTTCAGTCTACTTGTTTCGGATGTGATGCCTATATATAATGATCATGCCTAGATAGTCTCATAAGTATTCGCTTTTCTATCAATTGCTCGACTGTAATTGTTTTACCCACCGTAGAACACCGCTATCATGAGAGAAGCCACTAGAGAAAACTATGGCCCCCGGGTCTATTCTCAACATATCAATCTACAATCTAATTTACTTTTCCGCTTTTACTTTCTGTTCTTATATCCAGAAATACCAAAAATATCAAACTATCCTATATATCAGATCTCACTTTCGTAAGTGACCGTAAAGGGATTGACAAGCCCTTATCACGTTGGTGCGAAGTTCTTATTTGTTTGTGCAGGTGTGAGGGACTCACGCGTGGTCTACTACTGGATTGATCCCTTGGTTCTCAAAAACTAAGGGAAATACTTACGCTACTATACTGCATCACCCTTTCCTCTTCGAGGGAATACAACGCATGCTCGAGAAGTAGCAAGAAGATTTTCTGGCGCCGTTGCAGGGGAGGCTTTCGGAAAAGTCATATACCAAGTACCTATCACAAACCTTATCCTTCGCATTACATTTATTTGCCTCTCGTTTTCCTCTCCCCCACTTCACCCTTGCCATTTTATTTGCTCTTGTTTTTGCCATGTGTTTACCGTTCGCTTGCTTCTTGTTTGCTTGTGTGTTGGATTGCTTGCTTGTCTCTATGGCTCAGAACAATTGTGTGACTTCTCCAATACCAACAATAATGCTTTTATTGGCACTCCGATTGCTCCTATTACAGATGCAGAATCTTGTGAGATCAATGATGCTCTGTTGAATCTTGTCATGTGATGTCTACTACGCACCCGTCTTCTTGTAGACGTTGTTGGGCCTCCAAGTGCAGAGGTTTGTAGGACAGTAGCAAAATTCCCTCAATTAGATGACCTAAGGTTTATCAATCCGTGGGAGGCGTAGGATGAATATGGTCTCTCTCAAACAACCCTGCAACCAAATAACAAAGAGTCTCTTGTGTCCCCAACACACCCAATACAATGGTAAATTGTATAGGTGCACTACGAAGAGATGGTGATACAAGTGCAATATGGATGGTAGATATGGGTTTTTGTAATAAGAAAATATAAAAACAGCAAGGTAGCAAGTGGTAAACATGAGCATAAATGGTGTTGCAATGATAGTAGGCAAGGCCTAGGGTTCATACTTTCACTAGTTCAAGTTCTCTCAACAAGGATAACATAATTGGATCATATTACTAGCCCTCAACATGCAACAAAGAGTCACTCCAAAGTCACTAATAGCGGAGAACAAACGAAGAGATTATGGTAGGGTACGAAACCACCTGAAAGCTATTCTTTCTGATAGATCTATTCAAGAGTCCGTAGTAACGTTCAATCTATCATAGAGTTCGTACTAGAATAACACCTTAAGACACAAATCAATCAAAACCCTAATGTCACCAAGATACTCCATTGTCACCTCAAGTATCTGTGGGCATGATTATACGATATGCATCACACAATCGCAGAAACATCTATTCAACCAACACATAGAACTTCAAAGAGTGCCCCAAAGTTTCTACCGGAGAGTCAAGACGAAAACGTGTGCCAACCCCTATGCATAGATTCCCAAGGTCACGGAATCCGCAAGTTCATCACCAAAACATACATCAAGTGGATCACATGATATCCCATTGTCACCACAGATAAACACGTGCAAGACATACATCAAGTGTTCTCAAATCCTTAAAGACTCAATCCGATAAGATAACTTCAAAGGGAAAACTCAATCCATTACAAGAGAGCAGAGGGGGAGAAGCATCATAAGATCCAACTAGAGTAGCAAAGCTCGCGATACATCAAGATGGTGCCATTTCAAGAACACGAGAGAGAGAGAGAGATCAAACACATAGCTACTGATACATACCCTCAGCCCCGAGGGTGGACTACTCCCTCCTTGTCATGGAGAGCGCCGAGATGATGAAGATAGCCACCGGAGAGGATTCCCCCCCCTCCGGCAGGGTACCAGAACGGGTCTAGATTGGTTTTCGGTGGCTACAGAGGCTTTCGCGGTGGAACTCCCGATCTAGGTTTCTTTCTGGAGGTTTCAGTATTTATAGGAATTTTTGGAGTCAGGGACAAGTAAAGTGGAGCTACGGGCCATCCTCGAGATAGGGGGGGTGCGCCCTCCACCCTCGAGGGCAGCCCGTGGCTCTCCTGACCCACCTCTTTTGCTTCGGGGGCTTCTTTTGGTCCCGAAAAAATCATAAAAAATTGGCTCGTCAATTGGACTCTGTTTGATATTCCTTTTCTACGAAACTCAAAAACAAGGAAAAAACAGAAACTGGCACTGGGCTCTGGGTTAATAGGTTAGTCCCAAAGATAATATAAAAGTGTATATAAAAGCCCATAAGACATCCTAGAAGGATAATATAATATAATGGAACAATCAAAAATTATAGATACGTTGGAGACATATCATCATGAAAGAACAATTTTCCGGCCTTCCTAGTGAAGATTCCGCTACCCATCTAAACAACTTTGTTGATTTGTGTGATATGCAGAAGAAAGGGGATACGAATAAAGATATTGTTAAATTGAAGTTATTTCCGTTATCTCTTAGAGATCGTGCTAAAACTTGGTTTTCCTCTTTGCATAGAAATAGTATTGATTCGTGGAATAAGCGCAAAGATGTTTTTATCTCTAAATATTTCCCTCCTGCTAAGATCATCTCTCTTAGAAACGATATTATGAATTTTAAGCAACTAGATCATGAGCATGTTGCACAAGCTTGGGAGAGAATGAAATTAATGATACGTAATTGCCCTACACATGGTTTGAACTTATGGATGATTATTCAAAACTTTTATGCTGGCTTGAATTTTTCTTCTAGAAATCTTTTATATTCGGCCGCAGGAGGCTCTTTCATGGAAACTACCTTAGGAGAAGCTACCAAACTCCTAGATAATATTATGGTTAATTATTCTCAATGGCACACCGAAAGGTCTACTAGTAAAAAAGTGCATGCTATTGAAGAGATTAGTGTTTTGAGTGGAAAGATGGATGAACTTATGAAATTATTTGTTGCTAAGAGTGCTTCTTCTCATCCTAATGATATGCCTTTAACCACGTTGATTGAAAATAATAATGAATCTTTGGATGTGAATTTTGTTGGTTGGAATAATTTTGGTAACAATGCTTATAGAGGAAACTTTAATCCTAGGCCTTTTCCTAGTAATTCCTCTAATAATTATGGAAATTCCTACAATAACTCTTATGGAAAGATGCCCTCTTAATTTGAAACTAGTGTTAAGGAGTTTATGAATTCGCAAAAGAATTTCGATGCTTTGCTTGAAGAAAGATTGCTTAAGATTGATGAATTGGCTAGAAATGTGGATAGAATTACTCTTGATGTTGATTCTTTGAAACTTAGATCTATCCCACCTAAGCATGATATCAATGAGTCTCTCAAAGCCATGAGAATTTCAATTGATGAATGCAAAGAAAGAACCGCTAGGATGCGTGCTAAAAGTAAGAATTATATAAAAGCGTGTTCTTCTAGTTATCATGAAAATAAAGATGAAGATCTGAAAGTTATTGATGTGTCTCCTATTAGATCCTTGTTTTCTAGTATGAATCTTGATAAAGATGGTATTGGAGATGAGTCTACTTTTATTAAAATGTGTCCCAATGATTCGGACTTTTTAGATCTTGATGATAAAATTGTTAAAACTGGGAGTGAAGAGATTAAAACTTTGCATAGTGATGAACCCACTACTTTGGATTTCAAGGGATTCAATTATGATAATTGCACTTTGATTGATTGTATTTCCTTGTTGCAATCTATACTAAACTATCCGCATGCTTATAGTCAAAATAAAGCTTTTACCAAACACATAGTTGATGCTTTGATGCAATCTTATGAAGAAAAACTTGAATTAGAAGTTTCTATCCCTAGAAAGCTTTATGATGAGTGGGAACCTACTATTAAAATAAAAATTAAAGATCATGAATTATTTTCTTTGTGTGATTTGGGTGCAAGTGTCTCCACTATCCCAAAAACTTTGTGTGATTTGTTAGGTTTCCATGAGCTTGCCGATTTTTCTTTAAATTTGCATCTTGCGGATTCTACCATTAAGAAACATGTGGGAAGGATTAATGATGTTCTTATTGTTGCCAATAGGAATTATGTGCCTGTAGATTTCATTATTCTTGATATAGATTGCAATCCTTCATGTCATATTATTCTTGCTAGACCTTTCCTTAGAAGGAAGGAGATATTAGATTCCAATTTCCGTTAAGGAAAGGCATGGAACATTTTCCTAGAAATAAAATCAAATTACCATATGAATCTATTATGAGAGCCACTTATGGATTGCCTTCCAAAGATGGCGACATGTAAATTTATCCTTGTATCGTGCCTAGCTAGGGGCGTAAACTGATAGCGCTTGTTGGGAGGCAACCCAATTTTATTTTATTTTGTTTTTGCTTCTGTTTAGATGTGGTTTTGTGTTTTAATTAGTGTTTGTGCCAAGTAGAACCTTTGGGAAGACTTGTGTCATATTTATATGATCTTGCTGTGAAAAACAGAATCCTTAGCGCTCGCTAGAATGGTCACCAGATTTTGCTGGAGTGTGCTATTTAGTTGATTCTTTTTGCAAATGATTAATAGACAAATTCCTCACGTTTACCAATTTATTTCAATTATTTTGGAGTTACAGAAGTATGCGAAAGCTACAGATTACTACAGACTGTTCTGTTTTTGACAGATTCTGTTTTTCATGTGTTGTTTGCTTATTTTGATGAATCTATGAGTAGTATTGGGGGGTATGAATCATAGAGAAGTTGGAATACAGTAGGTTTAACACCAATATAAAAAAATAATGAGTTCATTGCAGTACCTTTGAGTAGTGGTTTGTTTTCTTATACTAACGGGGCTCACGAGATTTTTGTCTAAGTTTTGTGTTGTGAAGTTTTCCAGTTTTGAGTATTGCTTTGATGGACTATGGAACAAAGAGTGGCAAGAGCCTAAGATTGGGGATGCCCAAGGCACCTCAAGGTAAAATTCAAGGACAACCAAAAGCCTAATCTTGGGGATGCCCCGGGAAGGCATCCCCTCTTTCGTCTTCATCTATCGGTAACTATACTCGGAGCTATATTTTTATTCACCACATGATATGAGTTTTACTTGGAGCTTCATGTATCATTTGAGTCTTTTATTGTTAGTTTGCTACAATTATCCTTGCTGGATACACCTTTTTGAGAGAGATAAATATGGCCTAGGAATTTTTAGAACACTTTATGTGCTTCACTTATATCTTTTGAGTTGAATAGTGTTTGCTCTAGTGCTTCACTTATATCTTTTAGAGCACGGTGGTAATTATATTTTGTAGAAATTGTTGATATCTCATGCTTCACTTATATCCTTTTGTGAGTCTATTAAAACAGCATGGTAATGTGCTTTGGCTATGAAACTAGCCTTCACATGATAGGCATCCAAGATCAATGTAGTAAAAACTTTCACATTAAGTGCATTGAATATGAAGAGAAGTTGGATGCTTGATAATTGTTTTGAGATATGGGAATAGTGATATTAAAGTCATGCTAGTGGAGTTATTATGAAATTGATAAATACTTGTGTTAAAGTTAGTGATTCCCGTAGCATGCACGTACGGTGAACCGCTATGTGACGAAGTTAGAGCATGAGGTATTTGTAGAGTGTCATCCTTTGTGTGGAGGTCCGGGCACGCGATGGTTAACTCCTACCAACCTCCCCCATAGGAGCTTGCGTTGATTGCTTTGTTTTGATGAATCGTAAATTTTTGCAATAAGTATATGAGTTCTTATGACTAATGTTGAGTCAATGGATTATACGCACTCTCACCCTTCCACCGTTGCTAGCCTCTCTTGTACCGCGCAACTTTTGCCGGTACCATACACCCACTATATATCCTTCCTCAAACCACCCACTATATATATTCCTCAAAACATCCACCATACCTACCTAGCATGGCATTTCCATAGCCATTCTGAGATATATTGCCATGCAACTTTCCACCGTTCCGTTCATATGACACGCTTCATATTGTCATATTGCCATGCATGATCATGTAGTTGACATCGTATTTGTGGCAAAGCCACCATGCATAACTTTTCATACATGTCACTCTTGATTCATTGCACATCCCGGTACACCGCCGGCGGCATTCATATAGAGTCATACTTTGTTCTAGTATCGAGTTGTAATATCGAGTTGTTATATCGAGTTGTAATTAAATATAAGTGTGATGATCATCATTAGTAGAGCATTGTCCCATGTGAGGAAAGGCGGAACAAAAAGAAGGCCCCTCCACAAAAAAGAAAGAAAAAAGGGACAATTGCTACTATCTTTTTCCACACTTGTGCTTCAAAGTAGCACCATGTTCTTCATGATAGAAAGTCTCATGTTTAGTCACTTTCATATACTAGTGGGAATTTTTCATTATAGAATTTGGCTTGTATATTCCAATGATGGGCTTCCTCAAATGCCCTAGGTCTTCATGAGCAAGAAAGTTGGATGCACACCCACTTAGTTTCTTTTGTTGAGCTTTCATACATATTTAGCTCTAGTGCATCCGTTGCATGGCAATCCCTACTCAATCACATTGATATCTATTGATGGGGATCTCCTTAGCCCATTAATACACCTAGTCGATGTGAGAATATCTCCATCCTTTTTGTCTTCTTCACAACCACCACTCTCTTCCACATAGTGCTATGTCCATGGCTCACGCTCATGTATTGCATAAAAGTTGAAAGGTTTGAAAGAATAGGGTATGAAAAAAGTGCTTGGCTGAAACCGGGGTTGTGCATGATATGAATATTTTGTGTGATGAAGAGGGAGCATAGCCAGACTATATTATTTTGTAGGGATAACTTTCTTTAGCCATAGTATTTTGAGAAGACATGATTGCTTTGTTAGTATGCTTGAAGTATTATTATTTCTTATGTCAATATAGACTTTTGTCTTGAATCTTTCACATCTGAACATTCATGCCGCAATTAAGAGAATTACATTGAAAACTATGTTGGTTAGCATTCCACATCAAAAATTCTGTTTTTATCATATACCTACTCGAGGACAAGTAGGAATTAAGCTTGGGGCTGCTTGATACGTCTCCAACATATCTATAATTTTTAATTTTTCCATGCTATTATTTATGATGTTTTGGATGTTTAATGGGCTTTGTTATACACTTTTATATTATTTTTGGGACTAACCTATTAACCCAGAGGCCCAGTCCAGATTGCTAATTTTGGCCTATTTTAGGGTTTTACAGAAAAGGAATATCAAACGGAGTCCAAACAGAATGAAACTTCGGGAGAGATATTTTTGGAGCAAAATACACATGGGAGACTTGAGAACCACGGAGTAGGGCACACGTGGCGTCCACGAGGGTGGGGGCGCCCCCCTATAGGGCATGCCCCCTGCCACGTGGGACCCACTTCTGGCCCCTGGTTCCCTCCTTCCTTCTATATATACCTACGTACCCCGAAACAATCAGAAAAACAGAGAAAACCCTAGTTCCACCGCCGCAACCTTCTGTTCCCGTGATATCCCATCTTGGGGCCTGTTCCGGAGCTCCGACGGAGGAGGGATCTACCACAGAGTGCTTCTACATCATCATCATCGCATCACCATGAGTTGTGAGTAGTTTACCACAGACCTTCGGGTCCGTAGCTAGTATCTAGATGGCTTCTTCACTCTCTTTGGATCTCAATACCAAGTTCTCCTCGGTCTTCGAGGAGATCTATTCGATGTAATCTCTTTTTGGGGTGTTTTTGTCGAGATCCGATGAATTGTGGGTTTATGATCAAGATTATCTATGAGAAATATTTGGTTCTTTTCTGAACTCTTTATGTATGATTATAATATCTTTTCTGAACTCTTCGAATTAGTGCTTGGCTTTGGGTTCAATCTTGTGGTGTCCTTTCCCAGTGACAATAGGGGCAGCAAGGCACGTATTGTATTTTTGCCATCGAGGATAAAAGATGGGGTTTATATCATGTTATTTGATTTTATCCCTCTACATCACGTCATCTTGCTTAAGGCGTTACTCTGTTCTTATGAACTTAATACTCCAGATGCATGCTGGATAGCGGTCGATGTCTGGAGTAATAGTAGTAGATACATAATTGTTTCGGTCTACTTGTTTCGGACATGATGCCTATACATAATGATCATGCCTAGACAGTCTCATAAGTATTCGCTTTTCTATCAATTGCTCGATTGTAATTTTTTGACCCACCGTAGAACACCGCTATCATGAGAGAAGCCACTAGAGAAAACTATGGCCCCCGGGTCTATTCTCAACATATCAATCTACAATCTAATTTACTTTTCCGCTTTTACTTTCTGTTCTTATATCCAAAAATACCAAAAATATCAAACTATCCTATATATCAGATCTCACTTTCGTAAGTGACCGTAAAGGGATTGACAACCCCTTATCACGTTGGTGCGAAGTTCTTATTTGTTTGTGCAGGTGTGAGGGACTCACGCGTGGTCTACTACTGGATTGATCCCTTGGTTCTCAAAAACTGAGGGAAATACTTACTCTACCGTGCTGCATCACCATTTCCTCTTCGAGGGAATACAATGCAAGCTCGAGAAGTAGCAAGATCCCATCTTGGGTCCTGTTCCGGAGCTCCATCGGAGGGGGAATCAATCATGGAGGGCTTCTACATCAACACCATAGCCTCTCTGATGAGTTGTGAGTAGTTTTCCACAGACCTTCGGGTCTGTAGTTATTAGTTAGATGGCTTCTTCACTCTCTTTGGATCTCAATACAAAGTTCTCCTCTATCTTCTTGTAGATCTATTCGATGTAATTCTTTTTACGGTGTGTTTGTCGAGATCGGATGAATTGTGGGTTTATGATCAAGATTATCTATGAACAATATTTGATTCTTCTCTGAAATCTTTTCTGCATGATTTAAATATCTTTGCAAGTCTCTTCGAATTATCAGTTTGGTTCGCCCTACTAGATTGGTAGTTCTTGCAATGGGAGAAGTGCTTGGCTTTGGGTTCTATCTTGCGGTGTCCTTTCCAAGTGTCAGCAGGGGCAGTAAGCCATGTACTGTATTGTTGCCATCGAGGATAAAAACATGGGGTTTATATCATATTGCTTGAGTTTATCCCTCTACACCATGTCATCTTGCTTAAGGCGTTACTCTGTTCTTATGAACTTAATACTCTAGATGCACGGTCGATGGCAGTTGATGTGTGGAGTAATAGTAGTAGATGCGGAATCGTTTCGGTCTACTTGTCACGGACGTGATGCCTATATACAATGATCATGCCTAGATATTCTCATAACTATGCGCTTTTCTATCAATTGCTCGACAGTAATTTGTTCACCCACCATAGAAATCTGCTATCATGAGAGAAGCCACTAGTGAAACCTATGGCAACCAGGTCTATCTTCATCATATTAATCTTCTATCAACTATTTATCTTTACTTTACTTTTGTTTTGCAATCTTTACTTTCAATCTCTATATCAAAAATACCAAAAATATTATCTTATCATCTCTATCAGATCTCACTTTTGCAAGTGGTCGTGAAGGGATTGACAACCCCTTTATCGCGGTTCTTATTTGTTTGTGTAGGTACGAGCACTAGTAGAAAACAGGGCTTTGGTCTAGGCCTGTCCAGCCCATTAGCCCCGGTTCAATCTAGATCCGGGTCCAATGGGGGCACTGGACCCGGTTCGTGAGCCTAGGGGGCCGGCCGGGCCACGTGGCCCATTGGTCCCGGTTCGTCTGGACATTTTGGTCCCGGTTGGTGCGACGAACCGGGACCAATGGGTCTTGCTCCTGGCCCACCACCATTGGTCCCGGTTGGTGGCATGAACCGGGACCAAAGGCACCCCTTTAGCCCCGGTTTATAGCACCAACCGGGACCAATGAGGTGCCTATATATACCCCCTCGCTCAAGAGCAGATCACACTGCTCTGTTTTTTTCTGGCCGAGGGGGAGAGGGGTTAGTGGTGCTCTAGCTCACCTCCTATGCACACAACATGTTCGATGGAATGCCCGAGCCACACTAGTTAAACTTTTCTCCTCTCGAAGCTCTATTTTCTCCGAGATTTGTCTAGGTTTAGCGGTCCGTCACGTCCCGTCCCCGTCTTCGCCGCCGTCGATCGCCCCCGCCGATCTCGTCACCGGCACCACCGTGGTGAGCCTCTTGTTATGTCCATTCTTTTCTTACTTTTATTATTGCTTGTTATTATTGCTTTAGATAGATATTTGTCTAATTTTCTTACGTTTATTATTGCTTGTTATTATATAGTGCGATGGTTTTGATATCCGCCCACGTGGGCCCTCGTCCTGTCTACGATGCGGATGTGGTATATTATCTTTAATTTATAACTATTTGTTTCAGTGTTTATGATAGTTATGCCGACCAACCTGACATGCGTAGATGTTTTATTATGTCTAGGAGGTAGTTGAACCGGAAATTCCAACCGACCCTCTTGTGAAGAGGTTAAATTTAGTTGAAGAGGAAAACATTTCCTTAAAGAAAAAAATGGAAAAAATGGAGGAGGAGAAGATGGAATTGGAGTTGCATGTTGCGGAAGTCATCGATGATCACAAGATCAAGATGGACCCTATTGTCGAGAGGTTAATAATTGAAGAAGAAAACAAATTCTTGAAGGAAAAAATAAAAAAAATTGAGGACGAGAAGATGATATTGGAGTTGCATGTTGCGGATGTCGTCGATGATCACAAGATCAAGATGGATGAAATGCGGTTGAAGATTAGAAAGATTAGAAAATATGCCATTCATACCGAGGCTTGGTATCATTATGTCGTTGGATCAATTGTTACCTTGGTTGCGATTATGATCGCATTTGTTTTCGCATTGAAATGTTTTACATAGTTTCGATGTGTATGGAGAGCTATATGTTGTTAGATGAGAACTATATATGTATGTACTTTGGTTTTAATGTGATGATGAACTTTTATTAATTTGGTCACTTAATTATCTATTTATGATGTTCTGTAATGGTTTTTGACACACTTAATTATATATAATGCACGCAGATGAACCGGCAATGGATGTACGGTGACAGACACACCTCCGAGTACATTAAGGGCGTGCATGAGTTTCTAAATGCGGCTGAGGCAAACAAGCGGAATGGTTTTATGTGTTGTCCATGCACTAAATGTGGGAATACGATGTCTTACTCTAACCGGAAAATCCTTCACTCCCACCTGTTTAACAAGGGTTTCATGCCACACTATAATGTTTGGACGAGGCACGGAGAAATAGGGGTTATGATGGAAGACGACGAAGAAGAAGAGTACGATGACAACTATGTGCCCCCTGAATACGGTGATGCTGCAATGGGGGGAGCTGGTGAAGATCAAGAGGAACCAGACGATGTGCCCAATGATGCTGCAACGGGTGAAGCTGTTGAAGATCAAGAGGAACCAAATGATGATCTCCGCCGGGTCATTGTCGATGCAAGGACACAATGCGAAAGTCAAAAGGAGAAGCTTAAGTTCGATCGCATGTTAGAGGATCACAAAAAAGGGTTGTACCCCAATTGGGAAGATGGCAACACAAAGCTCGGTACCGTACTGGAATTGCTGCAGTGGAAGGCAGAGAATGCTGTGGCTGACAAAGGATTTGAGAAGCTACTGAAAATATTGAAGAAGAACCTTCCGAAGGATAACGAATTGCCCGACAGTACATACGCATCAAAGAAGGTCGTATGCCCTCTACGATATGAGGTGCAGAAGATACATGCATGCCCTAATGACTGCATCCTCTACCGCGGTGCATACAAGTATGTGAACGCATGCCCGGTATGCGGTGCATTGCGGTATAAGATGAGACGAGATGACCCAGGTGATGTTGATGGCGAGCCCACCAGGAAGAGGGTTCCTGCGAAGGTGATGTGGTATGCTCCTATAATACCACGGTTGAAACGTTTGTTTAGAAACAGAGAGCATGCCAAGTTGATGCGATGGCACAGTGAGGACCGTAAGAAAGACGGGAAGTTGAGAGCACCCGCTGATGGGTCGCAGTGGAGAAAAATCGAGAGAAAGTACTGGAAGGAGTTTGCAAAGGACCGAAGGAACGTATGGTTTGCTTTAAGCGCGGATGGCATTAATCCTTTCGGGGAGCAGAGCAGAAATCACAGCACCTGGCCCGTGACTCTATGTATGTATAACCTTCCTCCTTGGATGTGCATGAAGCGGAAGTTCATTATGATGCCAGTTCTCATCCAAGGCCCTAAGCAACACGGCAACGACATTGATGTGTACCTAAGGCCATTAGTTGAAGAACTTTTACAGCTGTGGAATGGAAACGGTGTACGTGCGTGGGATGAGCACATACAGGAGGAATTTGACCTAAAGGTGTTGCTGTTCGTGACCATCAACGATTGGCCCGCTCTCAGTAACCTTTCAGGACAGACAAACAAAGGATACCACGCATGCACGCACTGTTTAGATGACACTGAAAGTATATACCTGGATAAATGCAGGAAGAATGTGTACCTAGGCCATATTCGATTTCTTCCGACCAACCATCAATGTCGAAAGAAAGGCAAGCATTTCAAAGGCGAGGCAGATCACCGGAAGAAGCCCGCCATGCGTACCGGTGATCACGTACTTGCTATGGTCAATGATTTACACGTAATCTTTGGAAAGGGCCCCGGCGCACTAGCTGTTCCGAATGACGCTGAGGGACACGCACCCATGTGGAAGAAGAAATCTATATTTTGGGACCTACCCTACTGGAAAGACCTAGAGGTCCGCTCTTCAATCGACGTGATGCACGTGACGAAGAACCTTTGCGTGAACCTGCTAGGCTTCTTGGGCGTGTATGGAAAGACAAAAGATACAGCTGAGGCACGGGAGGACCTGCAACATTTGCACGAAAAAGACGGCATCCCTCCGAAGCAGTATGAAGGTCATGCCAGCTATGCTCTTACGAAAGAAGAGAAAGAAATCTTCTTTGAATGCCTGCTCCGTATGAAGGTCCCGACTGGCTTCTCGTCGAATATAAAGGGAATAATATATATGGCAGAGAAAAAGTTCCAGAACCTAAAGTCTCATGACTGCCACGTGATTATGACGCAACTGCTTCCGGTTGCATTGAGGGGGCTTCTACTATAAAACGTCCGATTAGCCATTATGAAGCTATGTGCATTCCTCAATGCAATCTCTCCGAAGGTGATCGATCCAGAAATCGTACCAAGGCTAAGGAGTGATGTGGCGCAATGTCTTGTCAGTTTCGAGCTGGTGTTCCCACCATCCTTCTTCAATATCATGACACACGTCCTAGTTCATCTAGTCGACGAGATTGTCATTCTGGGGCCCGTATTTCTACACAATATGTTCCCCTTTGAGAGGTTCATGGGAGTCCTAAAGAAATATGTCCGTAACCGCGCTAGGCCGGAAGGAAGCATCTCCATGGGCCATCAAACAGAGGATGTCATCGGGTTTTGTGTTGAATTCATTCCTGGCCTTAATAAGATAGGTCTCCCTAAATCGCGGTACGAGGGGAGACTGACTGGAAAAGGCACGCTTGGAAGGGACTCAATAATATGCAGGGACGGATATTCTTGGTCTCAAGCACACTACACAGTTCTACATAACTCTACATTAGTGACCCCGTATGTCGATGGACACAAGAACAGTCTGCGCTCCAAACACCCGGAGTAGTGCGACGACTGGATTACATGTGAACACATCAGGACTTTCAGCAGTTGGTTGGAAACACGTCTCAGAGGTGACAACACTGTTTATGATGAGTTGTACTTGTTGTCCAGGGGACCATCTTCGACTGTATTTATTTACAAAGGATACGAGATAAATGGGAATACATTTTACACGATTGTCCAAGATCAAAAGAGCACCAACCAAAACAGCGGTGTCCGCTTTGATGCAACAACCGAGAGGGGAAAGGACACATATTATGGTTACATAGTGGACATATGGGAACTTGACTACGGACATGATTTTAAGGTCCCTTTGTTTAAGTGCAAATGGGTCAATCTGTCAGGAGGCGGGGTACAGGTAGACCCATAGTACGGAATGACAACAGTGGATCTGAAAAATCTTGGATACACTGACGAACCGTTCGTCCTAGCCAATGATGTGGCACAGGTTATCTATGTGAAGGACATGTCTACCAGACCGAGAAAAAGAAAAGATAAGGAAGCGAATACATCATACGATGAGCCAAAGCGCCACATAGTTTTTTCAGGAAAAAGGGACATCCTGGGAGTGGAGGGCAAGACAGACATGTCTGAAGATTATGAAAAGTTTCATGAAATTCCTCCCTTCAAAGTCAAGGCTGACCCAAGCATCCTGATAAACGATGAAGATTATCCATGGTTACGGCGCAATAAGCAAATGACACAAGCGAAGAAAAAGTGAAGAGTTTTTTCCGCAACTATTATGATGATACCATGCCAACTTTGTAACAAACGAGTATGATACCATTGTCCGTTTGTACTATTCAAATTTGCACTAACAGAAAGTTTGTAATTGGTTTTACCAGAAAGAATTAAAAAATAAAACAAAAAACAAAAGAAAATAAATAATGCAGAAAACAAAAAAACTTGCAAAAAAATAAAAAATAGCAACAATAAGTATTTCATTGTAAGTAGAAACAAAATAAAATAAATAAAGCAACAAAGAAAACAAATAATTTCAAATTTAAACTATTCAAATTTGAATACTACTTGCACTAACAGAAAGTTTGTAATTGGTTTTACCAGAAAGAATTAAAAAATAAAGCAAAAAACAAAAGAAAATAAATAATGCAAAAAACAAAACAAAAAAACTTGCAAAAAAATAAAAATAGCAACAATAAGTATTTTGTTGTAAGTAGAAACAAAATAAAATAAATAAAGCAACAAAGAAAACAAATAAAGTTTATAATTTTTGTGACCTAAAAGAAAAAAGAAATCACTAAAAAACTATAAGTATTTAGTTCTAAGTAGAAATGAAAAAATAAATAGAAAAAAAGAAGAAAAAAAATGCCACCTACTGGGCCAGCACGGCCTGAATACGACTAGAAACCCAACCATGGGCCAGGATTCAGGCCCGCAGCAGGCCCAATAGGCCCACAGGCATTGCAGTGTCCAATTAGGCCCGTAAGCCTGCATTTCAGAGGAGTTCGAGAGGAAAGAGGCAGCGCAGCTTATAAACAGGTGCTGGCTGCTCTCAACTAGCGAGGTGGGACTAAACTCCCACCGCAGCGCCAGCGCAAGGCCATTGGTCCCGGTTGGTGGCAACAACCGGGACTAAAGGGGTGTATTAGTCCCGGTTGGTGGCACAAACCGGGACTAATACGCCTCCTATATAAACTACACTTGCGAAAATTTCGTTCAGTTTTGTTCCCCGCCCCTGACGCCGCCTTGCTCTCGAGCTCGCCGTCGCCCCGGCCGTCGCCCCGTAGCCCCGCGCCGTCGCCCCGTCGCCCCGCCCCGCGCCGTCGCCCAGTCGCCCCCGACGCCGCCCCGTCGCCGTCACGCCGTCGCCCCGCCCCGCGCCGTCGCGCCGGCCCTCCCCGCGCCGTCGCGATGTGAGGAGATTTTTTTTGTATGTGTATATATATTTTGTATGTGTATATATATAGTTTCATATATGTGTATATGTTTATGTGTATATAGTTGTTGTATGTGATGTGTATGTGATGTATATGTGTATGTGGCTATATATTTTTTATTTTTCTTAGGAATTTGCTAAATATATATGTTAAAAATGTTTTTTTATAGAATGTTTTTTGTTTATATATATAAAATTACAATTGTGATGTATAGTTGCTGTATGTGATGTGTATGTGGCTATATAGTTTTTTGTTTATAGAAAGTTTTATATATGCAAAAGTTACAAATTTAGAAGAAGAAGGATAGGAAAGAAGAAAATAAGAAAGAGGAAAGAAAGAAGAAGAGGAGAGGAAGAAGAGGAGAAATAAATAAGAAGAATAAAAAAGAAGAAGAAAAAAGAGGAGAAGAAGAAAAGAATAGAGGAGAATAAGAGAAATTTTCTCTTCTTCTCCTCTATTCCTTTCTTCTTCTCCTTTTTTTTCTTTTTTTTCTTCGATCTTCTCCTCTAGCGGTTCCTTTTTTCTTCTTCTTCCTCTTTTTTTATCGGATATGTCGTTGTCGATATACACCCTCCCCGATAACTTCGACATTAGGGGGGGTCGAGGGTCGTCGAGAGACCGAGGGTCATCAAGGGTCGAGAGATCGCCGAGGGGTCGAGAGACCGAGGGTCGTCAAGGGTCGAGAGATTTCCTAATGATGAAGTATTGATTTTGGTGAATCCTTTAACACTAGACAAAATGTGACATGAGGGGGTCTAGGGTTGTGGATCGCCGAGCAGTCGAGGGTCGAGGGGTCGAGAGGTTGCCTAGCTAGTGTCAAAGTATTGAAGAAATCCATGACTTCATCATTTGCCAGAAGTAACCGGGGCATGTTGGTACGAAGTTCTGCAAAGTTGTTCTAGAACGGAGTTCCTGATAGGATAATCCGTCTTTTGTTACGAATTATCCTATCTGGGACTCCGTTCCAAAATAACTTTGGAGAGCTTCGTACCATCATGCGACTGTTACTTTCGCCTAATGATGAAGACATGGTTTTGTTGAA
>LR738715.1:796426227-796495593 GCA_902687465.1 Secale cereale
GGTTGCCTAGCTAGTGTCAAAGTATTGAAGAAATCCATGACTTCATCATTTGCCAGAAGTAACCGGCGCATGTTGGTACGAAGTTCTGCAAAGTTGTTTTGGAACGGAGTTCCTGATAGGATAATCCGTCTTTTGTTACGAATTATCCTATCTGGGACTCCGTTCCAAAATAACTTTGGAGAGCTTCGTACCATCATGCGACTGTTACTTTCGCCTAATGATGAAGTATTGGTTTTGTTGAATCCTTTGACACTAGACAAAATGTGACATGAGGGGGTCTACGGTTGTGGATCGCCGAGCAGTCGAGGGTCGAAGCTAGTTCTACGTTTGCCATTAATATATCCATCTGCCATGTTTGAATAATAATTGGCATGTTGTAAATATTTGTAGAAACTATGGACGACAACACCCGAGACCTAGCACAAGAAGCGATGTTGATGGACATAATCACAGACGGACAAGATGCCGTATTGTCGTTTCTCAACGACACCAATGAGCTGGTGGAAAGAGAGCTGCAGCTAGAAGACCTAGGCTATGATATTGATGGCTCCGGTGACCCAATGCACATGGAAGAAGTAGACCGTGAGGACGGCTCCGGTGACCCAATGCCGGTGCAAGAAGGAGACCGTGATGCTGGCTCCGGTGACCGAACCGAGTCCGGCCAGGAGGTATATATGTTAGTTAAGCCTGTGCTGACTAGTTAATTGATGCATTCATTAACTCTCGTCTTTGTTCCTTTTTCTAGCCCTCCGGATCGAGCAAATCTTCGGTAGAGAGACGAGGCGCGAAGAAAAAGTTGAGGCCGGATGAAAAGTTTGAGATCTCAGAAATATCGCGCTCCGACGAGCCGATTGAACCCATCCGGACAAAGAACGCATTTGTTAATCAGTGCGGGGTTCTAGTTAGGGACAAGATCCCGATCAGCATCCATCAATGGTTAAAGCCGGCTGCAAAAGACGCTCAGGTGTCTTATGTCACTGATATGCAGAAAGAAGATATTTGGACTGAGCTGAAGTCAAATTTCATCCTACCACCAGAGGATGATCCAGCGAATCCTGTTAAAGAGGAATTAATCAAGTCTGCTGCTCTTTCGAAGATGGCAGGCCAATTCAGGGCATGGAAGAAAAAACTGAATAAGTTTGTCCGCGATAAAGAGACTCCAGAATTCCTGGGCATATATGAGAAGATCAAAGATGACTGGCCCGCATTTGTGGCCTATAAGACATCGGAAAAGAGTAAGAAGATGTCGGCGACAAACTAGATAAATGCTGCGAAGAAGAAGCATCACCATCGCACGGGGTCAGGTGGCTACCTCAGAGCCCGGCCTAAGTGGGCCAAGGCTGAGAATGATCTGCTTGAGAAAGGGATTGAACCAGAGACAATGCAATGGCCACACCGTTGCCGGACTTGGTTCTTCGGGGCTGGCGGAACCTTGGACCCTGTATCAAGGAGGTGCATTTGGACGGACAAGCAATTGGAAATACCACTCAGGAAGCTTCGGCACTATATCAAAGCAGCGCATGAAGGGACGTTCTTCCCCGACAGAGAGAACGATGAGCTCACAATGGCCCTCGGGAATCCTGAGCACCCTGGACGGACACGAGGCACGCCAAGCTCCCTTCCGTGGAGTGCTGGGTTTCCGGACGCAGGCGGCTACAAATGCCACGAGAGGAGGAAGAAAATGCAGCAGACCGAACTGCAGGCGCTGCGGGCTAGAATACAAGCGATAGAGGAACGAGAAGCAAATCGGGACAAAAGAATTGCCGAAGCTTCCCCCGCATGTCTTGACGGCTACTGCCAGGTATCCCGTGGATGCTATCACGGAGGTACAAAATTTCCACCTTATGACGCAGTGGATAAATATGAAGGTCAAGGCGGCTGCTGGCTTTGTTTATCCTACTGGACCCGACGACACTTTTCACTGCCGGCCGATTCCAGAAGGATATGCTAGGGTGATGGTGGATGAAATTACGGAGGGATTTGAGGAGCTCCAGCTTGACCACCCTACCGGTGAAGGGGAGACTCGGCTGGGTTCTTCACTGAAGACTCCATGCCTATGGCGGAAGGACCTCATCAACATTCTCAACTGGACGCCTCCGCCTCCTCCTCCTCCTCCTCCGGCGAGTCAGGGCACTCCGCCTCCTCCACCGCCTCCTCCTCCGGCGAGTGACGATCAGGGCACTCCGGCTCCTTCTCCGGCGCGTGGCGGCACTCCGCCTCCTTCGCCTGCGCCGGCGCGCTCGAGCAGCCAGCCTCCTCCTTCTCCGCCTACGCCGGCGCGCCCGAGCAGCCAGCCTGCTCCTCCTTCTCCGCCTAGTCAGCAAGGGCGGAAGAGACCTGCCGCCACTCCGGTTGCTCCTGCTCCGGCGCGTAAGCAAGGAAAGAAGACAGCCGCTTTGTCTGGTCTGCCGACGTCTAGTAGTACAGCCAGAGGCGGGAGGCAATGCAGATTCGGTCCTTCTCTCACGCCTCTAGATAAGTTACCATACGAGAGGTCCGATGAGGAAAACACGAAGATCGCTCAAGGCGAAGTGAAGGACTAGCTTGAAGGGTTGAAAGCACAGAGACATCCACCTCCGGAGGAGAAGATAGATCCGGTGAAAGCAAAGCGCACTCTTGCTGCCCTGAAGCAACCAGCAAAAATTAAGCCGAAGGACAACTATGACCGCATGATTGAAAAAGTCATTCCAAGCAGCGAAGCGGTCGGGAAGTACTAAAAGTGATCAAAGGTTAGCCGAAGGACGAGCTGGGAAACAAATTGACCAGCTCGGCGAACAAGCGGACCAATCGTGCCCCCGCTCAAGGTGTCTAGCGACATGGTCGCTAATGATCCGAGGATGGCGCCCGGTTATAGCAATCTTGGAGATTACCTGTCCGACGATGTACAATATGATTTCTTGGAGGTGCAGATACAAAGATACGAGTACGGGAAGCCTCTCGTCAAAAATGAAAGATCTCTATCAACGAATATGCGAAGATTGCATGATTGGTACTTGAAAATCTGCAGAGAGTCTGGGGGGAGGGATAGCTTGTATGTGAGAGTTAAACCGGAGCATGACCTCGTTGGAATTGAACTGTTGCCTATTCCATTTGAGGAGTTCTATCAGTTTTTCAATCAATTGGCCCTCGATAAAGCAACGGTCACATGCTACTGTCTGTGAGTAGTACTACTTCTGTCATTAAGTCTCTCTATATAGCTGATCTCTTTCATTGCATGTATTTATAATTATCCTCACTATATTATGCAGATTGAAGATCGTCGAATTGAAGAAAAGACAAGTAGGTGATATTGGGTTCATTAACACATACCTCATAGATGCAACCGAGGTTAAATGGCGTCCCTCAGATACCGAGACCAACTTGCTACGATCGTTGGTGGTAAATGAAAACAAAGATATAATACTCTTTCCTTACAACTTCAAGTGAGTGTTACTGTCTTGTGCATACTTGGTTTCCGTTATATATCAGTCAAGGTTATAGTAATGTAATTGATGAGTTCATGCATGTGTGCGCAGCTTCCACTATATTATCTTAGAGATTAAGCTTGAGAAGGGAGTAGTAACTATCTTGGACTCTAAACGTAAAGATCCCGAGGAGTATGCGGACATGACTCAAATGCTCGACAGGTAAGTTAAATCGATCAATATTATCCACCATGCATATCAGCAACTTTGTTCATTTCTGATATCAAGTAATTGTTTTCTTTGTCTGGCAGGGTTTGGAGAAAATTCACCAAAAAAGCTCCGGGACTGCCAAAGAAGCTAGAATTTAGACACCCGAAAGTAAGTACTATATAGTAGCATGTTCCGCGCATCTCCTATATCTTGATTCAAGCGCTAGTTTCATCAATACCATTTGGCATTCTTGCTTATCAGTTTGATTGACCTCTATTTCTTGTAAAGTGGTTGTGGCAGGAACCCGGGAATGATTACTATGGATACTACATTTGCGAGTCCATCCGCCACACGACCTGTGAGCGGGGCTACTCTGAAGCACAATTTGAAGTGCATAAGCAATTAATAATATTCACAATTTTATTTCATTACCATCATTTGAAGTGCATAAGCAATTAATTAATAATATTCACAATTTTATAGCATCATTTCATGTATTGGCCCCCTTCTTCAAATTAGATGTTTCGGATGCGGGATGAACTCCTAACACCAGATCGTCTGCGAGCAATTCAAGAGGAATTGGCGGCATTCTTCCTTGAACACGTGATCGCACCAGACGGAGAATACTATGTGGACCATGCGTCCATCGTATAGGAGATTATATTTGTAAGAGATAATTATTGTATATATGTACCCGGTAGTGTCGGATAGATATGCGAGAACTTGTTGTTCGACCAATCTCTCGGAGAAGGAGTTGTGGTCGATATTACTTCTTTCTGTATGCATATATATATATATATATATATATATATATATATATATATATATATATATATATATATATATATATATATATATATATATGTTGATTATACGATCTTCTGTTTCTTTCGTTTGCTTACTAGCTAGCTAGCTAGCGTGTCTAGTCCTCTCTATACGTATGTGTAGTACGTAGCGTCGACCAAGCACGGACATAAGAGAGGACACTTCTCTCTATTAATTAGCTAGCTAACACAATATGAAACACCTAAATTAACCCCCCAAAACCTCCAACCCCCCCTCCCCTTTCAAATAAAAAAAAACAAAAACCACAGCCACAGAAATGCTGACACGTGGATGCCTTTTGGTCCCGGTTGGTGCCACCAACCGGGACCAAAGCCCCTCCTGCCTGAGCTAAGCGCACAGGCCACATGGACACCCATCTGCCCCGGTTCTGGATCGAACCGGGACTAAAGGGTCAGGGCATTAGTACCGACACTTTTGTCCCGGTTCAGGAACCGGGGCTAAAGGCCCTAACAAACCGGGTCTAATGTCCCTTTATCTACTAGTGGAGGGACTCGCGCGTGGTTTCCTACTGGATTGATACCTTGGTTTTCGAAAACTGAGGGAAATACTTACACTACTGTTCTGCATCACCCTTTCCTCTTCGAGGGAAAACAACACAAGCTCGAGAAGTAGCACTACCTTATATGTACTTTTATCTAAACAGGCCCTACTTTGTTTTTATGTGCTCTTTATTATCATGCAAAACTATCTCAAAGTACTTCTAGTTTCATACTTGTTCTAGGTAAAGCAAACGTGAAGTTTGCGTAGAGTTGTATCGGTGGTCGATAGAACTTGAGGGAGTATTTGTTCTACCTTTAACTCCTCGTTGGTTTCGACACTTTATTTATCAAAAAAGGCTACATACGATCCCCTATACTTGAGGGTTATGAAGATCTTTTTCTCGCGCCGTTGTCGGGGAGTTATAGCATGGGTGAATATTCTCGTGTGTGCTTGTTTTCTTTATCACTAAGTAGTTTTATTTTCCGTTCTAAGTTGTTCTCTATCTTTAGTCATGGATATGGAACACGTAACACCAAAAAAATTAGTTGTACTTTCTGCTAATGGAGATGGGGAACCTCCTAAAACCCTCGATGCTCGTTATGTGAAGGATAGTATGCACTACTTTGATAATCCTGAGAAAACCCCATTTAACTATATAATGGGAGTAATGTTGGATCAACGTGAATACTTTAGGGTTATCGCTTGACTCGTAAAGGAAATTGTTATGGGATCAAATTCATATGTTGCATTGGTATTCTTATAATTTATGCTTGAGACATGATTATACTTGTTGCTCTAGGATGAATGCTCCACATCTTCCCTTTTCATGTGACTTCAATGATAATGAAACCTTGGCTTCTTATGCTAATGGTATATATGATAATCATGATGTGGAACAAATAGAATAATTTGTTGCTTTTAAGGGTGCCTGTGAAACTAAATGTTTGATTGAAGAGTATGATGCTACTCTCTACAAATCTGAAATTTTTGCCATACTTAAATATTGCTATGATAATTATGCTTCTAATGCTTATATTAAACCATATATTGAGGACTCCTCCGCTGTCCAAGAAGAGACTAATATTTTGCAGGAGTCTATGGAAGAAGAAATTAATGACATTGTGAGCTCATTGGATGAAAAAGATGAGGAGGAGAGCGAAGGAAAAAGGAGGAAGAACGGATTAGCTACCCGTGCCCAACTTTTGATGAGAGTAACCCCTCAACTCATACATTGTCTAATTTCCCTTTGTGCTTACCAAAGGATGAATGCTATGATAATTGCTATGATCCCATTGATTCACTTGAAATATCCCTTTTTGATGAATTTGATTCTTGCTATGCTTGTGGCCAAGATGCTAATATGAATTATGCTTATGGAGATGAACTTGCTATAGTTCCTTATGTTAATAATGAAATTGTTGCCATTTCAACCACACATGATAGTCCTATTATCTTTTTGAATTCCCCAAACTACACTATATCGGAGAAGTTTGCACTTATTAAGGATTATATTGATTGGTTGCCTTTTACCGTTGCACATGATGTTTTTGATGAATATAATATGCATGTGCTTTCTGCTCCTACTTGCAATTATTATGGGAGATGAACTACATCTCCGCTTCTCTATGTTTCCAACACGATAAAATTGCAAGCAACTGCTTATACTATGCGTTGGTATTTACTTGATGTGCATGAATTGTTCTCGTATGACATGCCGATGCATACGAAGAGAGTTAGACTTCGTTGTTGCATGACACATATCACTTTGTGCTCACTACTAAATGCCAAATTGTTGCTAGTTAAAATTGGCTTTGATATACCTTGGGATCCGTGTGGATTCATTACTTGAGCACTTTATGCCAAGCTTAATGGCTTTAAAGAAAGCGCTGCCAGGGAGACAACCTCGAAGTCAAAAAAAAGAGTGTCATTTATTTCTGTTGAGTGCTTTTATAAAGTTTAAAAACAAAAAAATATATAGAGGGGAACCTAAAACTTTTTCAAAAAGAGAAGCGGTTGAAAGGTGATGCATTGCGGAAATAAGGGTCGACCTTGAACACTTGTGTTCACGCTTATGAAAACAATGTAGAATTTTTCATGGAAGTTTCTCATAAAAATAATTATCCCCTAGTACAATTCCATTGTATTATAAAAATAATGTGCCAAGAGTTTCCTTTAGGATGATTAGATTGCTTGTTGGTTTGTGCGGTGCAAAATAGAAACTTTTATGCTGGCTTGAATTTTTCTTCTAGAAATCTTTTATATTCGGCCGCATGAGGCTCTTTCATGGAAACTACCTTAGGAGAAGCTACCAAACTCCTAGATAATATTATGGTTAATTATTCTCAATGGCACACCGAAAGGTCTACTAGTAAAAAAGTGCATGCTATTGAAGAGATTAGTGTTTTGAGTGGAAAGATGGATGAACTTATGAAATTATTTGTTGCTAAGAGTGCTTCTTCTGATCCTAATGATATGCCTTTATCCACGTTGATTGAAAATAATAATGAATCTTTGGATGTGAATTTTGTTGGTTGGAATAATTTTGGTAACAATGCTTATAGAGGAAAATTTAATCCTAGGCCTTTTCCTAGTAATTCCTCTAATAATTATGGAAATTCCTGCAATAACTCTTATGGAAAGATGCCCTCTTAATTTGAAACCAGTGTTAAGGAGTTTATGAATTCGCAAAAGAATTTCGATGCTTTGCTTGAAGAAAGATTGCTTAAGATTGATGAATTGGCTAGAAATGTGGATAGAATTACTCTTGATGTCGATTCTTTGAAACTTATATCTATCCCACCTAATCATGATATCATTGAGTCTCTCAAAGCCATGAGAATTTCAATTGATGAATGCAAAGAAAGAACCGCTAGGATGCGTGCTAAAAGAGAGAATTATATAAAAGCGTGTTCTTCTAGTTATCATGAAAATAAAGATGAAGATCTGAAAGTTATTTATGTGTCTCCTATTAGATCCTTGTTTTCTAGTATGAATCTTGATAAAGATGGTATTGGAGATGAGTCTACTTTTATTAAAAGGTGTCCCAATGATTCGGACTTTTTAGATCTTGATGCTAAAATTGTTAAAACTGGGAGTGAAGAGATTAAAACTTTGCATAGTGATGAACCCACTACTTTGGATTTCAAGGGATTCAATTATGATAATTGCACTTTGATTGATTGTATTTCCTTGCTGCAATCTATACTAAACTATCTGCATGCTTATAGTCAAAATAAAGCTTTTACCAAACACATAGTTGATGCTTTGATGCAATCTTATGAAGAAAAACTTGAATTAGAAGTTTCTATCCCAAGAAAGCTTTATGATGAGTGGGAACCTACTATTAAAATAAAAATTAAAGATCATGAATTATTTTCTTTGTGTGATTTGGGTGCAAGTGTCTCCACTATCCCAAAAACTTTGTGTGATTTGTTAGGTTTCCATGAGCTTGATGATTTTTCTTTAAATTTGCATCTTGCGGATTCTACCATTAAGAAACTTGTGGGAAGGATTAATGATGTTCTTATTGTTGCCAATAGGAATTATGTGCATGTAGATTTCATTATTCTTGATATAGATTGCAATCCTTCATGTCATATTATTCTTGCTAGACCTTTCCTTAGAAGGAAGGAGATATTAGATTCCAATTTCCGTTAAGGAAAGGCATGGAACATTTTCCTAGAAAGAAAATCAAATTACCGTATGAATCTATTATGAGAGCCACTTATGGATTGCCTTCCAAAGATGGCGACAAGTAAATTTATCCTTGTATCGTGCCTAGCTAGGGGCGTAAAATGATAGCGCTTGTTGGGAGGCAACCCAATTTTATTTTATTTTGTTTTTGCTTCTGTTTAGATGTGGTTTTGTGTTTTAATTAGTGTTTGTGCCAAGTAGAACCTTTGGGAAGACAGAATTCTTAGCGCTCGCTAGAATGGTCACCAGATTTTGCTGGAGTGTGATATTTAGTTGATTCTTTTTGCAAATGATTAATAGACAAATTCCTCACGTTTACCAATTTATTTTAATTATTTTGGAGTTACAGAAGTATGCGAAAGCTACAGATTACTACAGACTGTTCTGTTTTTGACAGATTCTGTTTTTCATGTGTTGTTTGCTTATTTTGATGAATCTATGAGTAGTATTGGGGAGTATGAATCATAGAGAAGTTGGAAAATAGTAGGTTTAACACCAATATAAAAAAATAATGAGTTCATTGCAGTACCTTTGAGTAGTGGTTTGTTTTCTTATACTAACGGAGCTCACGAGATTTTTGTCTAAGTTTTGTGTTGTGAAGTTTTCCAGTTTTGAGTATTGCTTTGATGGACTATGGAACAAAGACTGGCAAGAGCCTAAGCTTGGGGATTCCCAAGGCACCCCAAGGTAAAATTCAAGGACAACCAAAAGCCTAATCTTGGGGATGCCCCGGGAAGGCATCCCCTCTTTCGTCTTCATCTATCGGTAACTATACTCGGAGCTATATTTTTATTCACCACATGATATGAGTTTTACTTGGAGCTTCATGTATCATTTGAGTCTTTTCTTGTTAGTTTGCTACAATTATCCTTGCTGGATACACCTTTTTGAGAGAGATAAATATGGCCTAGGAATTTTTAGAACACTTTATGTGCTTCACTTATATCTTTTGAGTTGAATAGTGTTTGCTCTAGTGCTTCACTTATATCTTTTAGAGCACGGTGGTAATTATATTTTGTAGAAATTGTTGATCTCTCAATCTTCACTTATATCCTTTTGTGAGTCTATTAAAACAGCATGGTAATGTGCTTTGGCTATGAAACTAGCCTTCACATGATAGGCATCCAAGATCAATGTAGTAAAAACTTTCACATTAAGTGCATTGAATATGAAGAGAAGTTGGATGCTTGATAATTGTTTTGAGATATGGGAATAGTGATATTAAAGTCATGATAGTGGTGTTATTATGAAATTGATAAATACTTGTGTTAAAGTTAGTGATTCCCGTAGCATGCACGTACGGTGAACCGCTATGTGACGAAGTTAGAGCATGAGGTATTTGTAGAGTGTCATCCTTTGTGTGGAGGTCCGGGCACGCGATGGTTAACTCCTACCAACCTCCCCCATAGGAGCTTGCGTTGATTGCTTTGTTTTGATGACTCATAAATTTTTGCAATAAGTATATGAGTTCTTATGACTAATGTTGAGTCAATGGATTATACGCACTCTCACCCTTCCACCGTGGCTAGCCTCTCTTGTACCGCGCAACTTTTGCCGGTACCATACACCCACTATATATCCTTCCTCAAACCACCCACTATATATATATTCCTCAAAACATCCACCATACCTACCTAGCATGTCATTTCCATAGCCATTCTGAGATATATTGCCATGCAACTTTCCACCGTTCCGTTCATATGACAAGCTTCATATTGTCATATTGCCATGCATGATCATGTAGTTGACATCGTATTTGTGGCAAAGCCGCCATGCATAACTTTTCATACATGTCACTCTTGATTCATTGCACATCCCGGTACACCGCCGGCGGCATTCATATAGAGTCATACTTTGTTCTAGTATCGAGTTGTAATATCGAGTTGTAATTAAATATAAGTGTGATGATCATCATTAGTAGAGCATTGTCCCATGTGAGGAAAGGCCGAACAAAAAGAAGGCCCCTCCACAAAAAAGAAAGAAAAAAGGGACAATTGCTACTATCTTTTTCCACACTTGTGCTTCAAAGTAGCACCATGTTCTTCATGATAGAAAGTCTCATGTTTAGTCACTTTCATATACTAGTGGGAATTTTTCATTATAGAACTTGGCTTGTATATTCCAATGATGGGCTTCATCAAATGCCCTAGGTCTTCATGAGCAAGAAAGTTGGATGCACACCCACTTAGTTTCTTTTGTTGAGCTTTCATACATATTTAGCTCTAGTGCATCCGTTGCATGGCAATCCCTACTCAATCACATTGATATCTATTGATGGGCATCTCCATAGCCCATTAATACACCTAGTCGATGTGAGAATATCTCCCTCCTTTTTGTCTTCTTCACAACCACCACTCTATTCCACATAGTGCTATGTCCATGGCTCACGCTCATGTATTGCATAAAAGTTGAAAGGTTTGAAAGAATAGGGTATGAGGCTGAAACCGGGGTTGTGCATGATATGAATATTTTGTGTGATGAAGAGGGAGCATAGCCAGACTATATTATTTTGTAGGGATAACTTTCTTTAGCCATAGTATTTTGAGAAGACATGATTGCTTTGTTAGTATGCTAGAAGTATTATTATTTCTTATGTCAATATAGACTTTTGTCTTGAATCTTTCACATCTGAACATTCATGCCGCAATTAAGAGAATTACATTGAAAACTATGTTGGTTAGCATTCCACATCAAAAATTCTGTTTTTATCATTTACCTACTCGAGGACAAGTAGGAATTAAGCTTGGGGCTGCTTGATACGTCTCCAACATATCTATAATTTTTAATTTTTCCATGCTATTATTTATGATGTTTTGGATGTTTAATGGGCTTTGTTATACACTATTATATTATTTTTGGTACTAACCTATTAACCTAGAGGCCCTGTCCAGATTGCTAATTTTGGCCTATTTTAGGGTTTTACAGAAAATGAATATCAAACGGAGTCCAAACAGAATGGAACTTCGGGAGAGATATTTTTGGAGCAAAATACACATGGGAGACTTGAGAACCACGGAGTAGGGCACACATGGCGTCCACGGGGGTGGGGGGCGCCCCCCTATAGGGCATGCCCCCTGCCACGTGGGACCCACTTCTGGCCCCCGGTTCCCTCCTTCCTTCTATATATACCTACATACCCCAAAACAATCAGAAAAACAGAGAAAACCCTAGTTCCACCGCCGCAACCTTCTGTTCCCGTGATATCCCATCTCGGGGCCTGTTCCGGAGCTCCGCCGGAGGAGGGATCTACCATAGAGTGCTTCTACATCATCATCATCGCATCACCATGAGTTGTGAGTAGTTTACCACAGACCTTCGGGTCCATAGCTAGTATCTAGATGGCTTCTTCACTCTCTTTGGACCTCAATACCAAGTTCTCCTCGGTCTTCGAGGAGATCTATTTGATGTAATCTCTTTTTGGGGTGTTTTTGTCGAGATCCGATGAATGGTGGGTTTATGATCAAGATTATCTATGAGAAATATTTGGTTCTTTTCTGAACTCTTTATGTATGATTATAATATCCTTGCATGTCTCTTCGAATTAGTGCTTGGCTTTGGGTTCAATATTGTGGTGTCCTTTCCCAGTGACAATAGGGGCAGCAAGGCACATATTGTATTGTTGCCATCGAGGATAACAGATGGGGTTTATATCATGTTATTTGAGTTTATCCCTCTACATCACGTCATCTTGCTTAAGGCGTTACTCTGTTCTTATGAACTTAATACTCCAGATGCATTCTGGATAGCGGTCGATGTCTGGAGTAATAGTAGTAGATACATAATTGTTTCGGTCTACTTGTTTCGGACGTGATGCCTATATATAATGATCATGCCTAGATAGTTTCATTAGTATTCGCTTTTCTATCATTTGCTCGACGGTAATTTGTTTACCCGTCGTAGAATACAGCTATCATGAGAGAAGCCACTAGAGAAAACTATGTCCCCCGGGTCTATTCTCAACAGATCAATCTAAAATCTACTTTACTTTTCCGCTTTTACTTTCTGTTCTTTTATCCAAAAATACTAAAAATATCAAACTATCCTATATATCATATCTCACTTTCGTAAGTTACCATAAAGGGATTGGCAACCCCTTATCGCGTTGGCTGCGAAGTTCTTATTTTTTGTGCAGGTAAGAGGGACTCACGCGTGGTCTCATACTGGATTGATACCTTGGTTCTCAAAAACTGAGGGAAATACTTACGCTACCGTGCTGCATCACCCTTTCCTCTTCGAGGGAATACAATGCAAGCTCGAGAAGTAGCAAGATCCCATCTTGGGTCCTGTTCCGGAGCTCCATCGGAGGGGGAATCAATCATGGAGGGCTTCTACATCAACACCATAGCCTCTCCGATGAGTTGTGAGTAGTTTTCCATAGACCTTCGGGTCTGTAGTTATTAGTTAGATGGCTTCTTCTCTCTCTTTGCATCTCAATACAAAGTTCTCCTCGATCTTCTTGGAGATCTATTCGATGTAATTCTTTTTACGGTGTGTTTGTTGAGATCGGATGAATTGTGGGTTTATGATCAAGATTATCTATGAACAATATTTGATTCTTCTCTGAAATCTTTTCTGCATGATTTAAATATCTTTGCAAGTCTCTTCGAATTATCAGTTTGGTTTGCCGTACTAGATTGGTAGTTCTTGCAATGGGAGAAGTGCTTGGCTTTGGGTTCTATCTTGCGGTGTCCTTTCCAAGTGTCAGCAGGGGCAGTAAGCCATGTACTGTATTGTTGCTATCGAGGATAAAAACATGGGGTTTATATCATATTGCTTGAGTTTATCCCTCTACACCATGTCATCTTGCTTAAGGCGTTACTCTGTTCTTATGAACTTAATACTCTAGATGCACGGTCGATGGCAGTTGATGTGTGGAGTAATAGTAGTAGATGCGGAATCGTTTCGGTCTACTTGTCACGGACGTGATGCCTATATACAATGATCATGCCTAGATATTCTCATAACTATGCGCTTTTCTATCAATTGCTCGACAGTAATTTGTTCACCCACCGTAGAAATCTGCTATCATGAGAGAAGCCACTAGTGAAACCTATGGCAACCGGGTCTATCTTCATCATATTAATCTTCCATCAACTATTTATCTTTACTTTACTTTTGTTTTGCAATCTTTACTTTCAATCTCTATATCAAAAATACCAAAAATATTATCTTATCATCTCTATCAGATCTCACTTTTGCAAGTGGTCGTGAAGGGATTGACAACCCCTTTATCGCGGTTCTTATTTGTTTGTGTAGGTACGAGCACTAGTAGAAAACAGGGCTTTGGTCTAGGCCTGTCCAGCCCATTAGCCCCGGTTCAATCTAGAACCGGGTCCAATTGGGGCACTGGACCCAGTTCGTGAGCCCAGGGGGCCGGCCGGGCCACGTGGCCCATTGGTCCCGGTTCGTCTGGACCTTTTGGTCCCGGTTGGTGCGACGAACCGGGACCAATGGGTCTTGCTCCTGGCCCACCACCATTGGTCCCGGTTGGTGGCATGAACCGGGACCAAAGGCACCCCTTTAGCCCCGGTTTGTAGCACCAACCGGGACCAATGAGGTGCCTATATATACCCCCTTTCTCAAGAGCAGAGCACACTGCTCTGTTTCAACGTGTTCGATGGAATGCCCAAGCCACACTAGTTAAACTTTTCTCCTCTCGAAGCTCTATTTTCTCCGAGATTTGTCTAGGTTTAGCGGTCCGTCACGTCCCGTCCCCGTCTTCGCCGCCGTCGACCGCCCCCGCCGATCTCGTCACCAGCACCACCGTGGTGAGCCTCTTGTTATGTCCATGCTTTTCTTACTTTTATTATTGCTTTAGATAGATATTTGTCTAATTTTCTTACGTTTATTATTGCTTTTTATTATATAGTGCGATGATTTTGATATCCGCCCACGTGGGCCCTCGTCCTGTCTACGATGCGGATGTGGTATATTATCTTTAATTTATAACTATTTGTTTTAGTGTTTATGATAGTTATGCCGACCAACCTAACATGCGTTGATGTTTTATTATGTCTAGGAGGTAGTTGAACCGGAAATTCCAACCGACCCTCTTGTGGAGAGGTTAAATTTAGTTGAAGAGGAAAACATTTCCTAAAGAAAAAATTGGAAAAAATGGAGGAGGAGAAGATGGAATTGGAGTTGCATGTTGCGGAAGTCATCGATGATCACAAGATCAAGATGGACCCTATTGTCGAGAGGTTAATAGTTGAAGAAGAAAACAAATTCTTGAAGGAAAAAATAAAAAAAAATTGAGGACGAGAAGATGATATTGGAGTTGCATGTTGTGGATGTCGTCGATGATCACAAGATCAAGATGGATGAAATGCGGTTGAAGATTAGAAAGATTAGAAAATATGCCATTCATACCAAGGCTTGGTATCATTATGCCGTTGGATCAATTGTTACCTTGGTTGCGATTATGATCGCATTTGTTTTCGCATTGAAATGTTTTACATAGTTTCGATGTGTATGGAGAGCTATATGTTGTTAGATGAGAACTATATATGTATGTACTTTGGTTTTAATGTGATGATGAACTTTTATTAATTTGGTCACTTAATTATCTATTTATGATGTTCTATAATGGTTTTTGACACACTTAATTATATATAATACACGCAGATGAACCGGCAATGGATGTACGGTGACAGACACACCTCCGAGTACATTAAGGGCGTGCATGAGTTTCTAAATGCGGCTGAGGCAAACAAGCAGAATGGTTTTATGTGTTGTCCATGCACTAAATGTGGGAATACGATGTCTTACTCTAACCGGAAAATCCTTCACTCCCACCTGCTTTACAAGGGTTTCATGCCACACTATAATGTTTGGACGAGGCATGGAGAAATAGGGGTTATGATGGAAGACGGCGAAGAAGAAGAGTACGATGACAACTATGTGCCCCCTGAATACGGTGATGCTGCAATGGGGGGAGCTGGTGAAGATCAAGAGGAACCAAACGATGTGCCCAATGATGCTTCAACGGGTGAAGCTGCTGAAGATCAAGAGGAACCAAATGATGATCTCCGTCGGGTCATTGTCGATGCAAGGACACAATGCGAAAGTCAAAAGGAGAAGCTGAAGTTCGATCGCATGTTAGAGGATCACAAAAAAGGGTTGTACCCCAATTGCGAAGATGGCAACACAAAGCTCGGTACCGTACTGGAATTGCTGCAGTGGAAGGCAGAGAATGTTGTGGCTGACAAAGGATTTGAGAAGCTACTGAAAATATTGAAGAAGAAGCTTCCGAAGGATAACGAATTGCCCGACAGTACATACGCAGCAAAGAAGGTCGTATGCCCTCTAGGATTGGAGGTGCAGAAGATACATGCATGCCCTAATGACTGCATCCTCTACCGCGGTGCATACAAGGATGTGAACGCATGCCCGGTATGCGGTGCATTGCGGTATAAGATGAGACGAGATGACCCAGGTGATGTTGATGGCGAGCCCACCAGGAAGAGGGTTCCTGTGAAGGTGATGTGGTATGCTCCTATAATACCACGGTTGAAACATTTGTTTAGAAACAGAGAGCATGCCAAGTTGATGCGATGGCACAGTGAGGACCGTAAGAAAGACGGGAAGTTGAGAGCACCCGCTGATGGGTCGCAGTGGAGAAAAATCGAGAGAAAGTACTGGAAGGAGTTTGCAAAGGACCCAAGGAACATATGGTTTGCTTTAAGCGCGGATGGCATTAATCCTTTCGGGGAGCAGAGCAGCAATCACAGCACCTGGCCCGTGACTCTATGTATGTATAACCTTCCTCCTTGGATGTGCATGAAGCGGAAGTTCATTATGATGCCAGTTCTCATCCAAGGCCCTAAGCAACCCGGCAACGACATTGATGTGTACCTAAGGCCATTAGTTGAAGAACTTTTACAGCTGTGGAATGGAAACGGTGTACATGCGTGGGATGAGCACAGACAGGAGGAATTTGACCTAAAGGCGTTGCTGTACGTGACCATCAACGATTGGCCCGCTCTCAGTAACGTTTCAGGACAGACAAACAAAGGATACCACGCATGCACGCACTGTTTAGATGACACTGAAAGTATATACCTGGACAAATGCAGGAAGAATGTGTACCTGGGCCATCGTTGATTACTTCCGACCAACCATCAATGTCGAAAGAAAGGCAAGCATTTCAAAGGCGAGGCAGATCACCGGAAGAAGCCCGCCATGCGTACCGGTGATCACGTACTTGCTATGGTCAATGATTTACACGTAATCTTTGGAAAGGGCCCCGGCGCACTAGCTGTTCCGAATGACGCTGAGGGACACGCACCCATGTGGAAGAAGAAATCTATATTTTGGGACCTACCCTACTGGAAAGACCTAGAGGTCCGCTCTTCAATCGACGTGATGCACATGACGAATAACCTTTGCGTGAACCTGCTAGGCTTCTTGGGCATGTATGGAAAGACAAAAGATACAGCTGAGGCACGGGAGGACCTGCAACGTTTGCACGAAAAAGACGGCATCCCTCCGAAGCAGTATGAAGGTCCTTCCAGCTATGCTCTTACGAAAGAAGAGAAAGAAATCTTCTTTGAATGCCTGCTCCGTATGAAGGTCCCGACTGGCTTCTCGTCGAATATAAAGGGAATAATAAATATGGCAGAGAAAAAGTTCCAGAACCTAAAGTCTCATGACTGCCACGTGATTATGACGCAACTGCTTCCGGTTGCATTGAGGGGGCTTCTACCGGAAAACGTCCGATTAGCCATTATGAAGCTATGTGCATTCCTCAATGCAATCTCTCAGAAGGTGATCGATCCAGAAATCGTACCAAGGCTAAGGAGTGATGTGGCGCAATGTCTTGTCAGTTTCGAGCTGGTGTTCCCACCATCCTTCTTCAATATCATGACACACGTCCTAGTTCATCTAGTCGACGAGATTGTAATTCTGGGGCCCGTATTTCTACACAATATGTTCCCCTTTGAGAGGTTCATGGGAGTCCTAAAGAAATATGTCTGTAATCGCGCTAGGCCAGAAGGAAACATCTCCACCTCCGGTGGAGAAGATAGATCCGGTGAAAGCAAAGCGCACTCTTGCTCCCCTGAAGCAACCAGCGAAAAGTAAGCCAAAGGACAACTATGACCGCATGATTGAAAAGTCATTTCAAGCAGCCAAGCAGTCGGGAAGTACTAAAAGTGATCAAAGGTTAGCAGAAGGACGAGCTGGGAAACAAATTGACCAGCTCGGTGAACAAGCGGACCAATCGTGCCCCCCGCTCAAGGTGTCTAGCGACATGGTCGCTAATGATCTGAGGATGGTGCCCGGTTATAGCAATCTTAGAGATTACCTGTCCGACGATGTACAATATGATTTCTTGGAGGTGCAGATATAAAGATACGAGTACGAGAAGCCTCTCGTCAAAAATGAAAGATCTCTATCAACGAATATGCGAAGATTGCATGATTGGTACTTGAAAATCTGCAGAGAGTCTGGGGGGGGGATAGCTTGTATGTGAGAGTTAAACCGGAGCATGACCTCGTTGGAATTGAACTGTTGCCTATTCCATTTGAGGAGTTCTATCAGTTTTTCAATCAATTGGCCCTCGATAAAGCAACGGTCACATGCTACTGTCTGTAACTGGTACTACTTCTGTCATTAAGTCTCTCTATATAGCTGATCTCTTTCATTGCATGTATTTATAATTATCCTCACTATATTATGCAGATTGAAGATCGTCGAATTGAAGAAAAGACAAGTAGGTGATATTGGGTTCATTAACACATACCTCATAGATGCAACCAAGGTTAAATGGCGTCCCTCAGATACCGAGACCAACTTGCTACGATCGTTACTGGTAAATGAAAACAAAGATATAATACTCTTTCCTTACAACTTCAAGTGAGTGTTATTGTCTTGTGCATATTTGGTTTTCCTTATATATCAGTCAAGGTTATAGTAATGTAATTGATGAGTTCATTCATGTGTGCGCAGCTTCCACTATATTCTCTTAGAGATTAAGCTTGAGAAGGGAGTAGTAACTATCTTGGACTCTAAACGTAAAGATCCCGAGGAGTATGCGGACATGACTCAAATGCTCGACAGGTAAGTTAAATCGATCAATATTATCCACCATGCATATCAGCAACTTTGTTCATTTCTGATATCAAGTAATTGTTTTCTTTATCTGGCAGGGTTTGGAGAAAATTCACCAAAAAAGCTCCGGGACTGCCGAAGAAGCTAGAATTTAGACACCCGAAAGTAAGTACTATATAGTAGCATGTTCCGCGCATCTCCTATATCTTGATTCAAGCGCTAGTTTCATCAATACCATTTGGCATTCTTGCTTATCAGTTTGATTGACCTCTATTTCTTGTAAAGTGGTTGTGGCAGGAACCCGGGAATGATTACTGTGGATACTACATTTGCGAGTCCATCCGCCACACGACCTGTGAGCGGGGCTACTCTGAAGCACAATTTGAAGTGCATAAGCAATTAATAATATTCACAATTTTATTTCATTAATATCATTTGAAGTGCGTAAGCAATTAATTAATAATATTCACAATTTTATAGCATCATTTCATGTATTGACCCCCTTCTTCAAATTAGATGTTTCGGATGCGGGATGAACTCCTAACACCAGATCGTCTGCGAGCAATTCAAGAGGAATTGGCGGCATTCTTCCTTGAACACGTGATCGCGCCAGACGGAGAATACTATGTGGACCATTCGTCCATCGTATAGGAGATTATATTTGTAAGAGATAATTATTGTATATATGTACCCGGTAGTGTCGGATAGATATACAAGAACTTTTTGTTCGACCAATCTCTCAGAGAAGGAGAGGTGGTCGATATTACTTCTTTCTGTATGCATATATATATATATATATATATATATATATGTTGATTATACGATCTTCTGTTTCCTTCGTTTGCTTACTAGCTAGCTAGCTAGCGTGTTTAGTCCTCTCTATACGTATGTGTAGTACGTAGCGTCGACCAAGCACGGACATAAGAGAGGACACTTCTCTCTATTAATTAGCTAGCTAACACAATATGAAACACCTAAATTAACCACCCAATACATCCAACCCCCCCTCCCCTTTCAAATAAAAAAACAAAAACCACAGCCACAGAAATGCTGACACGTGGATGCCTTTTGGTCCCGGTTGGTGCCACCAACCGGGACCAAAGCTCCTCCTGCCTGGGCTAAGCGCACAGGCCACATGGACACCCATCTGCCCCGGTTCTGGATCGAACCGGGACTAAAGGGTCAGGGCATTAGTACCGACACTTTTGTCCCGGTTCAGGAACCAGGGCTAAAGGCCCTAACAAACCGGGTCTGATGTCCCTTTATCTACTAGTGGAGGGACTCGCGCGTGGTTTCCTACTGGATTGATACCTTGGTTTTCGAAAACTGAGGGAAATACTTACACTACTGTTCTGCATCACCCTTTCCTCTTCGAGGGAAAACAACGCAAGCTCGAGAAGTAGCACTACCTTATATGTACTTTTATCTAAACAGCCCCTACTTTGTTTTTACGTGCTCTTTATTATCTTGCAAAACTATCTCAAAGTACTTCTAGTTTCATACTTGTTCTAGGTAAAGCAAACGTGATGTTTGCGTAGAGTTGTATCGGTGGTCGATAGAACTTGAGGGAGTATTTGTTCTACCTTTAACTCCTCGTTGGTTTCGACAGTTTATTTATCAAAAAAGGCTACAGATGATCCCCTATACTTGAGGGTTATGAAGATCTTTTTCTGGCGCCGTTGTCGGGGAGTTATAGCATGGGTGAATATTCTCGTGTGTGCTTGTTTTCTTTATCACTAAGTAGTTTTATTTTCTGTTCTAAGTTGTTCTCTATCTTTAGTCATGGATATGGAACACGTAACACCAAAAAAATTAATTGTACTTTCTGCTCATGGAGATGGGGAACCTCCTAAAACCCTCGATGCTTGTTATGTGAATGATAGTATGCACTACTTTGATAATCCTGAGAAAACCCCATTTAACTATATAATGGGAGTAATGTTGGATCAACGTGAATACTTTAGGGTTATCGCTTGACTCGTAAAGGGAAATTGTTATGGGATCAAATTCATATGTTGCATTGGTATTCTTATAATTTATGCTTGAGATATGATTATACTTGTTGCTCTAGGATGAATGCTCCACATCTTCCCTTTTCATGTGACTTCAATGATAATGAAACCTTGGCTTCTTATGCTAATGGTATATATGATAATCATGATGTGGAACAAATAGAATAATCTGTTGCTTTTAAGGGTGCCTGTGAAACTAAATGTTTGATTGAAGAGTGTCGGGGGAAACTGTCCGCCACGAACACCTATGGGACCGGAGCCCCTTGTCTGTGTGGTACGAGGGCGGAGGGAGCACAAAGAGCAGATCGTAGCGAGCACGCGGGCAGTTTTACCCAGGTTCGGGCCGCGGTAGACGCGTAAAACCCTACTCCTGCTTGGTTGTCTATTAAGTTGGAGAACTCGGGAGCTTGAAGAAGCAGCTACACCGAGCGTGAGAGTGATCTAGGTTCCGAACCCCCTCCACGTTGTGCATGGGCCTCCTTTTATAGTGTAAGGGGTCACCGACAGGTGTCAACGTAGGAGAAAAGGGGTAAAAACGTAAAAGAGGTGGTAGTTGTAACAGTGCGGGAACAATGGAGCTACAGTGCAGAATAGTGGTCTATACCTACTTTAACAGTGGGGGACAAGGGCATTCAATGCCCGTCGCCGTCGACCCCAAAAGCTCCCGCCCTTGCGTCTCCGTCCGCCACGGCGATGGATCCACCACCGTGGAGTGCCACCGTGTCCCCCTAGGCTGCACAGTCATCCGCCACGCGTCCCGGGATAGGCCCCAGGGCGACGCGTGGGCCGATGAGCTGGAGCGCGGGCACACAGCGCAGCCTTCCCGGCAAGCACCTTGCCGGGGCTTTGATCTTGCCGGGCCCGGGAGCTTGCCGCTCCCCGGGCCCTTGCCGAGTCTTTTATGATGGAATCTTCTAGTCTTCCTGGCAAGCTCCTCCTGCCAGGGCCTTGTGCTAGTGAGGTAATCTTGAGCCTGGTACGGCCTTCCCGGCAAGCTCCTCTTGCCGGGGTCTCGATCTTCTTTCTTGTATACTTTGTTTTTGAATGGTTTAATAAGGAGCAGGAAGGTCTCCGACGAGCACGCGGTAAACCCTACCGCGGGAAGCTACAACTGCCCGTGCACAAGTTGGGGTACTGAGGTACCCCTACCTTAGTACACCGACAGGAGCCCCCGGGCCTGGGCCACACACGGTGCCGAGCGCTGTTGGGCCAGGCCCAAAACAGTGCACGGGCACCCGCGGCCCGCGGCGCGCCGAATCCACTTCCGTATCCGCCGCACCCCACCGTAACGGCACGCGTCGATCGCGGCGTCGTGGGATGGGACGTGCCCACAATCTCTTGATGGAAAGGGCGAAACGCCCCCCACTCCCCCATAAAAGCAGAGGGAGCGGGCGCGGTTCCCCTCCTTGCGCTTTCATTGCATCGTCTTCTTCCTCCAGAGATCTCTCTTGCGCTCTGTCTCCACACCTCCGCCGCCGTCGAGCTCCTCGCCTCCTTCCTTCCGCCGCGTCCGCCATGGCCCCAAAGACCGACAAGGCGAAGGCGGAGAAGTCCAAAAGGGAGAAGTCGGAGCAAGCGGCGAAGCTCGCCGCGTACCGGAAGCAGCATCTCGTCTTTCCGCCGAAGCTCGGCGTGCGGGAGCTCTGGAACAAGTACTACTTGTTCTGGGCCAAGGAAACCAAGGCGCACCCCCGCACCCTAGCATATCCGGCCGCCGCGAAGGACAGCTATCCCGGCGGGTATTACTTCTTCGCAGCCTTCTTTCACTGTGGTCTTTGCCCTCCTTTCTCAAACTTCTTCTGTGACATTATGAACACATACGGCCTCCATCTGCTTTACTTCACCCCCAACGCCATCCTCACCATGGCGGTTTTCGCACACATGTGCGAAAACTTCATAGGAGTACACCCAAACGTAGCGCTTTTTAGGCACTTCTTCACTCCTAGAGCCGAGGCCGATGCCCCCCTCTCCAGAGGAAATTTCTTGAGTTTTCCGTCTGAATAAAAAAGGAGCGTACTTGCCGGGGGAGCTCCGCGGCAAGTGGGAGGAATGGCGAGCGGAGTGGTGCTGGATCGTCGAAGACCAGCCGCAAGCTTTCACCGCGCCGCGCACAACGCCCATCGTGCGCGGCAGGGACTGGAGTGAGCTAGACTCGGACGATATCAAGCTCGACATCGCCCTCGTCCGGATTCTTCGTCTTCGGATGGCCAAGCTGTCAGTTGCAGAGGTGGGCGCAGATTTCCTCCGCCGGCGCATCGCCCCTCTCCAAGACCGAAAGAGGTCGGCCTGGGAGTACGGCGGCCCGGCAGACATAATGAGGCTGCGCCCCGGGCTCAACTTCAACTTCACCACGCTGGAGCTGAAGGGGATGGTCCGGGAACTCTTCAAGTACGACCCGGCACACCCTGAGTGGTTCAGGCCTCCCCGGGAAGTGGTGCCGCTCTGCAACAACATCGTCCGGGACCGCATCCTCGCCATGATGCCCATGTGCGACTCGCACGGCGTGGACCCCACGTGGATCGCGCCCAAGCCCATCGACGTCCTCAACTTCTACGACAACCTCGCGGAGGTGGCGAAGAACAAGAACGACCTCAAGGAGCATACGCGGGACACCACCGACCAGGAGATCGCCTAAATGGCTTCTCGGGCTGAAGAGGCCGCCGCAGCTGCGGCGGCAGGAATTTTTGGATACACGCCTGAAGAGGCGGAGGTTGCGGACGCGACCAGCCAGGCTGAGGAGGCGGAGATCCGCAGATTGCTGTAGCTCCCTCCCGACGCGCTCGCCGGAGTCCCCTCTCTGAGACACTCCGGGATCCACGGAATCGTGGCCGAGGCCGCGGCAATGGAGGGTGCCGCCGGAGGGAGCAGAGGCGCCGCGAGGGGCGGAGGCGCCAAGGGAAAGGGGGCCGCAGCGCAGGACGCTGGGCCCAGTGAGCCGGCCGGGGAAGAGGAGGAGGAGGAGGAGGCCGAGGACTCCGGCGGATCCACGGAGCTCTACGCCGACGACCTCTCCTCGTCGGAGAGCTCCCCGCCCCCGGCAAGCCCAAGGCAGTCCCCACCGAAGCGTCTCCGCAAGACGGCGACGGGGGAGAGGGCACAGGCGCCCCGGCAACAGCCAGCTCGCCGGGCAGCTCCCCGGGGGAGCCAGGCCGCGCCAAGGCCGACCGGCGCACCAGCCACAGCAGAGGCGGCCCGCGCGCGGACCACGACGGAGGCGCCTCGCAGGCCGGCGCCGAGCCGGCAGGGGTCTTCTCGGAGCGGAGCAGCGGCTCCGCCCACTCCCCGGGCCTCGGCTACCACAGGGGCTGGGGCTTCGCAGCCCCCAGCCCCCGGGATCGCCAAGCGCCCGAGGGAATCTTCATCTTCCGCTCCTCGCGCCGACGCGCCGACGGTGGAGTACGACTTCTCCGCCCTGAGCGAGGACGACGAGGAGGACCAGGAGTAAGGATCCAAAACCTTACGCCTTCTCGAGTTTTGTCTTGATTTCTGTTGGTGCTGACTCTGTTTATTGCTTTGATTTCAGGACCTTGACTCAGCGCGCGGCGAAGAAGGCCAAGGCGCCTGTGGTCGAGGCCGCGGAAGACTCAGCCGCCGCGGCAACAGGAGGCGTGCCGGAGCCGAGCCTCCCGGACCCGAGCGCTGCTCCGAGGAGCAGCCCCCAGCGCAGCCCCCAGCGTAAGTCTGGGGTTTATTCTTTCGCTTGTCGGGGTACGCCTGAGGATTTCGTCTTCTTTCATTATCTTGACGTTTCTTATCTTGATTTGTGCAGAGGTGGAGCCACAGCGGGAAGAGCGCCCGGAGACCATTGTCGAGGAGCCGCAGGCCCCGCCGTCCCCGCCAAGGCAGAACTCTCCGGCGAGGGAGAGTGCTCCGCCGAGGGTGGGTACTCCGCCAAGGCAGAGTACCCCGCCAAGGGCGAGCAGCCCGGCGAGGGCGGCCACTCCGCCAAGGCCTAGCTCCCCTGCGAGGGAGCCCGCCGCTGAGGACGTCCGCCAAGGTATGTTCTGTAGTTTGTCTTCTTAGCCTTGCCTCTTTTTGGATATTTGCTTGAATCTTGAACTTCTTTTTCTTCTTTTTTTAGATCTTCCTCCTCCTGAGCCCATGGAGACGGAGGTTATCAACCTCGAGGAGGAGGGCGCGCAGGGCGGCGGCGGTGACGTCCCTGCCACCGAGGAGATGGCCGAGGCCGCCGAGCCGGCCGCGCAGGAGACTGCTCCGGCTGCGGACGCAGCGGCCGGGGAGGGGGACGGCGACCGCACCGCCGACCCGGAGGCGGCGGGAGCATCGGATGCTGCACCGGCCGCCGACCCCTCCGCCAGCAAGGAGCAGGGGTACTACCTTGAGGCCCCCAACGGCGTCTTCATCCAGATGCCTTGGGGGTCTTCATCGCGAGCTCCCGCGGAGGGCGAGGCGTTTGACGGAGAAGTCCTCGCCTCCGCGGGCCTGAGGATCGTCGAGGCGCCCAGCGGGAGTGAGGGGCCCGAGGAGGAGAAGCTGCTCCACCAGCTCCTGGCCCTTTACCGGGCCAGGCAGGCGAAGCTCGCCTCCCGGGAAGCCCTTGCCGCCAAGGCCGCCGCGGAAATGGAGAAGCGCGCGGCGGAGCTCAGCGCCGCCAACCAGGCGGCCCTCCGCGAGGTGGCGGAGGAGCGCGAGCGTCTCGCCGGCGAGTACCAGGAGTGGGTGCTCGAGAAGGCTGAAGCTGAGGAACAGCAGCGGCTCGCCGGGGTGGAGCTGTCCCGGCGAGAAGGAGAGCTCGCGCAGCGGAAGGTTGAGCTCGACTCCCACGAGGAGGACCTTGCCGCTCGCGAAACGGCCCTTGGCGGGGAATTGAAGGAGGTGAAAGCCGCCGCGGTTGCCGCGGAAGACGCCAAGAAGGAGCTTGCCGCCAAGGTCGTACAACTGGAGAAGGCGCTGAAGGTGAGCGCGGAGAAGGTTGCCGCGCTCATCACGGAGCGCGAGAAGGACGCTCACACAAACTCCGAGCTTCAGTTGAGTCTCTCCAAGAGGGGCGACGAGTTGAAGGCCGCCAAGGACTCCATCGAGGACTTGGAGTTGAAGGTCACCACTCTGAAGGATTCACTCGACGCTGCCCGGGCTCAGGAGAACAAACTGAAGGAGGAGCTCCGCAAGGAGCGGACCTTGGTGGACAGCGTGAACAAAGCATCCGAGCTCTTCCGCCAAACCATTGAGGTATGGACCGAAGACTTGGTATCTTCTGCGTCCAACATTGACCAGGAGCTGCTGGCGCTGAAGGTTGAACATCTCATCTACTCGCCGGATCCGGATCTCCCGCACAGCGCCAAGCTCAGCCTCTTCTTCAGAGGGATCGCGCCGGCCCTTGCAGGTCTCCGGAACCGAATCCCCGCGCAGCTGGCCGAGGAGTCGCGCCTGCTCTGCGCGGGAACTCTGGAGCGGGTGCTGACGAAGATCGTGTACCGCAACCCGGGGATCAATCTCACCAACGTTCTTCGCAGCTTGCCGGCTGATGCAGACACGGAGGCCCTGAAGGAGCAGGTCGCCCACATCATCGCCAAGGTGGCTAAGCTCGGCAGGAAGGAGGGCGACCGCGTAGATTAGGGCTCCATTATCTTTATCTTTTTGTTGCTGCATATTATGTTATGAACTCATTAGTCCATCGCGACAAGTTATCCTTTGTAAGATATTTATCTTATTTTGATCAATCAGTGCAATGTTATCTTCCTTATCTTAATCCTTGACTTTGTATGTTTTTTTTTTACCCTACGCTCCCGGGGAGCTTGCCGGCAAGGGGCCTTTGCCGCGAGCGCTGAGTGCTGGACTCTGAGCAGCCTGCTGGCCAAGGTCTTCGCCGGTAAGCAACCTTGCCGCAGCTAGTCGCAACGCACTTAGCTTGCTGAGCGTACTCGGAAACGAAGCAAGGGCGCGACACTTGTCGCAGCTCACTTAAATCGTTGAGTGAACTCGAAAACAAGATAAGGGTGCGGCAAGCTACGGGTAGGTTCCTCCGCGCACAGGTTTTCCATACAAAGTGTGATTGTTCAAGGAAGACAACTAAAATTTAAAATTTGAACTGATCAAATTCTAACAACTTATCTTTCATATGTTGCTTGTTTATATTGCTTGCTTTCCGGTAAGACTTCTCTTTCTTGAACAGCACTTGGTTCCTCTTCCACCTCCTTCCCCCCGGCAAACTTGTGCGCGAGGAACGTTCCTTCTGCTTAAGAGGAAAGAAAAGAGAGAGGGAAACAAGTATATGGCCTTTCGGCGTGCTAATGCTTACCGTATATTTGAGTGTTGTACCAAATGCCAAACAGAACATGCAAATAGCAAAGAGAAGCATGCAAAAGGCAATCGGTGCGAAAAACACAAAAGCTTTACTGATGCACGGGGTCTGCGCCCGGCTTTGTACAAAGGGTTACATGCAACAGCGGCAAATCTTGTACAAAAGGTGGTTGCCGGAGCGGATCACGGCAACCGCGCCTTATGGGTGAAACTTGCGAAGATGCTCTATGTTCCAGGAGTTGCTCACCGGTAAGCCTTCTTCGGTCTCGAGGCGGACAGCGCCGGGCCTCGTAACTTGTCTCACCCGATAAGGGCCTTCCCACTTCGGCGTCAACTTGTTGGAATTCTTGGCGGACTGAACACGCCGAAGAACAAGGTCGCCTTCCTCTATCCAATTTCTTCCACACTTGCGCAGCCTGTCAAAGGTCCTTGTCTTGAGTCCGCGCAGCACTTCAGCATTCGCCCTCTCCGCTTGACCGTTGCTCCTTGGGTGAGCAACAGAAGCGAAACAGACCTTGGCGCCAAGGTCTTGGACGTACTGCATGAAGGTGCGACTAGTGAATTGCGTACCGTTGTCGGTGATGATCCTGTTAGGGATCCCGAAGCGGCAAACAATCGACCTGAAGAACCTGACTGCTGACTGTGCTGTCACCTTTCTCACCGGCTCTACTTCTGGCCACTTTGTGAACTTGTCGATTGCAACGTACAAGTACTCAAAGCCCCCGACGGCTCGGGGGAAGGGGCCGAGGATATCGAGCCCCCAGACCGAGAAGGGCCAGGACAAAGGGATTGTTTGGAGAGCTTGAGCTGGCTGATGAATCTGCTTCGCATGGAACTGGCACGCTTCACACTTGGTTACTAGTGCAGTTGCATCTTGGAGGGCTTCTTGCCAAAAGAACCCTTGCCGGAAAGCTTTCCCGGCAAGCGCCCTTGCGCCAATGTGGTGGCCGCATATGCCTCCGTGTATTTCCGCCAACAGCTTCTGTCCATCTTCCCTAGAGATGCACTTCAACCTGACACCATTGAGTCTTCTTCTGTACAGCTCGTTATCCACGAACTGGTACATACTTGACTGCCTGGTTATCTTCTCTATCTCTTGAGGGTCGTCGGGAAGTTCTCCAGTTTGTAGAAAACGGACTATCTGTTGTGCCCATGCCGGAGCCTGAGGCTCAACGGCAAGGACTAAAGGCTCGAGGGCCGCTGCGGGAACCTCAGCTTCTACGGCGAGGACCTCTGGTTCTGCCGGAGCTGATGGTCCCCCGGCAAGCTCGCCGGGGCGAGGCTTGTCGGGAACAATTGCTTCAACTGTACAGGCCCGAGGGCTTGCAGGAGCAAACTGTTCCTCAGCGTTCTGGTTGTTGATCTTGGGGACCTTGGCGGCGGTTTCTGGAAGATCCGCCGGCAAGTAGTCGCCGGAGACCAACTTCCTCTTCTTGGACTGCCCAATTGATGGTGTAACGGATGGTTGAGTCAGCTTGAGCACGAAGGTCCCTGGTTCCACAGGTAACTTCATCGCGGCGCACTTTGAAAGGTCATCTGCAATTTCATTTTGAGCTCTCGGGACGTGCTCCATCTGCAGACCTTCAAAGTGCTCTTCAAGCTTTCTCACTTCATCGACATAAGCCTCCATCAAAGGGCTCTGATAGCTCTTATTGACTTGTCGGACCACCAACTGAGAATCTCCCCGCACAATCAGCTTCCTGATCCCAAGTTCGGCCGCAATCCTGAGGCCGGCAAGCAAGCCTTCATATTCAGCAGTATTGTTTGTTGCTTGCTCCCTGGGAAAGTGCATCTGGATAACGTATTTGAGGTGCTCTCCGGTGGGCGCGATGAGAACCACGCCAGCACCGGCCCCTTCAGCGAGAAGGCACCGTCAAAATACATTACCCATTCACTTGTCGCTTCTTGTACGGGTACGCTTGTTTCTTGAACTTCTTCATCGGGCGTTGGGGTCCACTCAGCTATGAATTCTGCCAAAGCTCGGCTCTTTATAGTTGAAGTACTTTCAAACTTGAGTCCAAAGCTCGACAGCTCCAGTGCCCACTCAACGATCCTGCCTGTTGCTTCTGGGTTGTGCAATATCCTCTTCAGCGGAAAGCGAGTGACCACTGTTATCTCATGGGCTTGGAAGTAATGGCGCAGCTTTCTCGAGGCCATGAGGAGGCCGAAAAGCAATTTTTGCACACCAGAGTACCTTGATCTAGCCCCCTGGAGAAGGGAACTTACAAAATACACTGGGCGCTGCACCATCTTCTTCCGCACCTCATCATGTTCCTGCGCAGAGTCTTCCTTGCCGGGGCCAGAGCTTGTCGGACCAGCCCCCTGCTTGTCGCTGGATTCGCTTGCCGGTGGTGCTGACTCCTCGTCGGACTCCCTCTCCGCTACTAACGCAGCACTAACCACCTGGTTGGTTGCCGCTAGGTATAGCAACAACTTTTCCTGTGGTCTAGGTGCGACAAGTATTGGAGTGGAGGACAGGTACCGTTTCAAATCTTGCAGCGCCGCCTCCGCTTCCGGAGTCCACTTCATGGGACCTGCCTTCTTCAAGATTTTGAAGAAAGGTACGGCGCGTTCTGCAGACTTTGAAATGAATCTACTGAGGGCAGCCACACAACCTGCAAGCCTCCTGACATCCTTAACGCGCTTTGGGGCCTCTATCTGCTCGATGGCCTTAATCTTGTCGGGGTTGGCTTCAATCCCCCTCTCTGATACAAAGAACCCGAGAAGCTTGCCGGAGGGGACTCCAAAGACGCACTTCTCGGGGTTCAACTTTAGCTGTATCCTGCGCAGGTTCTGAAACGTCTCTTCTAAATCTTGGATCAGGGTTTCCTTGCTCTTGCTCTTCACCACGATATCATCCATGTAAGCCTCTACATTTCTGTGGATCTGTGGCTCAAAAGCAGTGTATACTACCCTTGCAAAGGTTGAGCCTGCATTCTTCAACCCAAACGGCATGCGTATGAAGCAATAAGTGCCACATGGGGTGATAAATGCAGTCTTCTCTTCATCTTCCTTGGCCATGAAAATTTGATGATAGCCTGAGTATGCATCAAGAAAACAGAGTAGCTCACATCCGGCAGTGGAGTCAACGATCTGGTCAATGCGCGGCAAAGGGAATGGATCCTTGGGACATGCTTTATTCACATCGGTGAAGTCTATACACAGTCTCCATTTCCCGTTGGCCTTGCGCACGACGACTGGGTTTGCCAACCACGTCGGATGGATCACACCTCTAACTAGGCCTGCTGCTTCTAGCTTCTTGATCTCTTCGTTGATGAACTCTTGGTGCTCCACGGCTTGCTTCCTCACTTTCTGCTTGATGGGCCGCGCATGAGGACAGACAGCAAGCTTGTGCTCAATTACCTTCCTGGGAACGCCGGGGATGTCAGATGGTTGCCAGGCAAACACATCGACATTCGCCCGCAGGAAGGCAACGAGCGCGCTTTCCTATTTGCTGTCAAGGGTGGCACTGATGGTGAAGGTACCACCAGTGCCGTCCTCCTTGGCGGACACCTTCTTGGTTGCCGGAGGAGCGGCCATTCCTTTCTTACTCTTGCCGGTGGAGCTCGATGGAACGTCCTCGACGGCAGCGCAGCACTCCGAGGAGGTGCGGTTGCCGGAGTGGGTCCCAGAGCACTTGCCGGACTTGGTCTTCGTTTTCTTCCCCCCGGGAGCTTCAGCGGCAAGAGTATCCTTCTCGGCCGCAGCTGCCGCATCCCGGTAGATCTTGTCGGCGCAGACAAGCGCATCCTTCTTGTCGTCGTGGACAGTGATGACGCTTATCGGCCCCGGCATCTTCAGTACGTTGTAGGCATAATGGGAAGCTGCCATGAACTTGGCGAGGGCAGGACGGCCAAGTATTCCATTGTAGGGTAATGGAATATCGGCGACGTCGAAAGTGATGCGCTCAGTCCTGAAGTTGAGCTCCCCGCCAAAGGTCACCGGCAGAGTGATCTTTCCCTTGGGCTTGCTCCTTCCCGGGTTGATTCCTTGGAATGAACCGGTCTCTTCGAGCTCGCCATCTGGAATCTGGAGTTTCTTGATCACAGCAGAGGAGATCAAGTTCAGCCCGGCCCCGCCGTCAACCAACATTTTGGTGACCTTGAGGTTGCGGATGGTGGGAGAGACCAGCATCGGCAAGCACCCGACCGCAGTAGTGCGGTCAGGGTGATCCTCAAGATCAAAAATGATGGGCGTGCTGGACCATTTGAGGAGCCTGCGCGACTCCACGGGTGGCTCCGCTGCATTCACCTCACGCACCCACTGCTTGAGTTGGCGGTGAGAGGTGTGCAGAGAGGCGCCACCGTCGACGCACAGGACCTCCGTGGCCTTCTGGAACTTCTGCTCGCTGTTCTCCTCGTCCTCCATGTCTTCATCGTCGTCTTCCTCGTCCTTGTCGCGGCCCCGGGGAGGTCGATCTCCTTGCCGCTACTTGGCCTTGCCGCGGCGCCCTCCCCGGCCGTTGAACGGCCGCTTCTTGCTTGTCTCCTCCCCGCCACCTTGGGCCTTCTCCTTGTCGAGCCTCTCGTACTCAGCTTTCTGCTGCTCGACGAGGTACTCGACGCGCTTGCAGTTGGAGAGATCGTGACCCTTGGTGCGGTGGATCTTACAGTATTGCTTGTCGGAGCTGCCCGGCTTGTCGGCCGCCGCTGCAGGGGCAGGCTCCTTGCCGGAGCCGCCAGCCTGCGCTTGCTTGGCGGGGGCCTCCTTGCCGGACTTCTCGACGGCAAGCACCTCCTTCTTGCCTTTCCTTCTGTTGATCCGCCGCTGGCTCTTCTTTGCCGGGGCGGCGTCGTCGCTGTCGCTTCCTCCTGCGCCAGCATCCTCTCCGGGGAGTCTCCTCCCCTCTTCTGCGCGTGCGCACTTGTCAGCAAGAGCGTAGAGCTCGCTGACGTCCCGAATCTTGGTCATCGCCATTTCCTCGCGCATGCGGCGGTTACGCACGTTCTGATGGAACGCGCTAATAACCGCGGCAGGGTGGACATCAGGGATGTTGTGCTGCACACGGCTGAAGCGTTGGATGTACTTGCGCAGGGTTTCGCCTTCCTTCTGGGCCAAGATGTGGAGATCGCTCTCCTGGCCGTGGGGTTTGTGGCCGCCGGTGAAGGCGCCAACAAACTGGTGGCAAAGATCGGCCCAAGAAGAGATAGAACCTTCCGGCAAGTGCATAAGCCACGAACGGACGTTCGGCTTTAGCACGAGCGGGAAGTAGTTCGCCAAGATCTTCTCGTCGCGCCCCCCGGCAGCTTGCACTGCGATGGTGTAGACGCTGAGGAATTCCGAGGGGTGCGTCTTGCCGTCGTACTTCTCCGGTACGTCGGGCTTAAAATTCTTCATGCTGGGCCACTGGACGCGCCGCAGCTCGCGGGTGAACGCAGGGCAGCCTGCCGCGTACGGCAAGTCGCCTGGCTCACCGGGCGCGTGCGCGTCGACAGTGTTCCCAGCTCTCTGGTCTGATTGTCGCCGAGCTTCTCGGCGGCGCTCGATCGTGGTCCGAGCGTCTTCTTCTCGCCGGTCGTCGAGGACCTGGCGCTGGTCCCGACGGGCCCGTGGGTCCGACGAGGCTGTGGAGCCGTCGTCGGGGTTGTTCCGGCGGGGCGTCGTCTTCTGCTTCTGCGGCGGGGAATGCACGCTTGTCGCACCCCCGGCAGTCTTGTCGCCGTCATCCTTCGTCTTCTCAGCTTGCCGCGGCCGTGAGGTCGACGGCTGCTGTGGAGAATCATTGTTGGCGAAGTCTATCAGGCTCCGGATGGTGGCCCTCCATTCTTCGGCCTTGTCGGCCGCTGGAGGGAAGTCGAGGAGCAGTTGCGCCCTTGCGAGCGCTTCTGCCGGAGTGGAGGGGAACGCGGGCGAGCGGTGCGAGGAGCGGGATACGCTCGGACTTCTAACAACGTTAGAAGGAGCGGGGTCCCGCGCCGGCGCCTTCGCTTTGCTTGTGCCCGGACGAGGGTCCGGGGCGTCCCGCGAGCCTCCGGTTTGGCCTTGCCCCAGCAAGCGGATGCCACCTCCTGTGACATGGCGCTGCTGGGTCATCGTGTGCTGAGATGGACGCGGCGCGTCCACGGAGACCGAGGTTCGGTCGTCCGTCCTGTTCTTGGATCTGGTGGCGCCGTGAGTGTCCTCACCGGCGGCCACCCTTCCGACGGCATCTCCCCCGCCCACCGTTGGCTCTGGTGGCGGCGGGTGAGACGCAGACGGGCCTCCGACCTCCGAAGCCTTCTTCTTCGGGGCCATGGAGTTGTCGCTGGTGAAGTTGCTGATGAAGCTGGAGAGGTTGATGAAAAATGCGCCCGCGCGAACGCCGGATCAGGTTCGCACAACCTCGACGCCCCCTACCTGGCGCGCCAAAGATGTCGGGGGAAACTGTCCGCCACGAACACCTATGGGACCGGAGCCCCTTGTCTGTGCGGTACGAGGGCGGAGGGAGCACAAAGAGCAGATCGTAGCGAGCACGCGGGCAGTTTTACCCAGGTTCGGGCCGCGGTAGACGCGTAAAACCCTACTCCTGCTTGGTTGTCTATTAAGTTGGAGAACTCGGGAGCTTGAAGAAGCAGCTACACCGAGCGTGAGAGTGATCTAGGTTCCGAACCCCCTCCACGTTGTGCATGGGCCTCCTTTTATAGTGTAAGGGGTCACCGACAGGTGTCAACGTAGGAGAAAAGGGGTAAAAACGTAAAAGAGGTGGTAGTTGTAACAGTGCGGGAACAGTGGAGCTACAGTGCAGAATAGTGGTCTATACCTACTTTAACAGTGGGGGACAAGGGCATTCAATGCCCGTCGCCGTCGACCCCAAAAGCTCCCGCCCTTGCGTCTCCGTCCGCCACGGCGATGGATCCACCACCGTGGAGTGCCACCGTGTCCCCCTAGGCTGCACAGTCATCCGCCACGCGTCCCGGGATAGGCCCCAGGGCGACGCGTGGGCCGATGAGCTGGAGCGCGGGCACACAGCGCAGCCTTCCCGGCAAGCACCTTGCCGGGGCTTTGGTCTTGCCGGGCCCGGGAGCTTGCCGCTCCCCGGGCCCTTGCCGGGTCTTTTATGATGGAATCTTCTAGTCTTCCTGGCAAGCTCCTCCTGCCAGGGCCTTGTGCTAGTGAGGTAATCTTGAGCCTGGTACGGCCTTCCCGGCAAGCTCCTCTTGCCGGGGTCTCGATCTTCTTTCTTGTATACTTTGTTTTTGAATGGTTTAATAAGGAGCAGGAAGGTCTCCGACGAGCACGCGGTAAACCCTGCCGCGGGAAGCTACAACTGCCCGTGCACAAGTTGGGGTACTGAGGTACCCCTACCTTAGTACACCGACAAAGAGTATGATGCTACTCTCTACAAATCTGAAATTTTTGCCATACTTAAATATTGCTCTGATAATTATGCTTCTAATGCTTATATTAAACCATATATTGAGGACTCCTCCACTGTCCAAGAAGAGACTAATATTTTGCAGGAGTCTATGGAAGAAGAAATTAATGACATTGTGAGCTCATTGGATGAAAAAGATGAGGAGGAGAGCGAAGGAAAAAGGAGGAAGAACGGATTAGCTACCCGTGCCCACCTTTTGATGAGAGTAACCCCTCAACTCATACATTCTCTAATTCCCTTTGTGCTTACCAAAGGATGAATGCTATGATAATTGTTATGATCCCGTTGATTCACTTGAAATATCCCTTTTTGATGAATTTGATTCTTGCTATGCTTGTGGCCAAGATGCCAATATGAATTATGCTTATGGAGATGAACTTGCTATAGTTCCTTATGTTAATAATGAAATTGTTGCCATTTCACCCACACATGATAGTCCTATTATCTTTTTGAATTCCCCAAACTACACTATATCGGAGAAGTTTGCACTTATTAAGGATTATATTGATTGGTTGCCTTTTACCGTTGCACATGATGTTTTTGATGAATATAATATGCATGTGCTTTCTGCTCCTACTTGCAATTATTATGGGAGATGAACTACATCTCCGCTTCTCTATGTTTCCAACACGATAAAATTGCAAGCAACTGCTTATACTATGCGTTGGTATTTACTTGATGTGCATGAATTGTTCTCGTATGACATGCCGATGCATACGAAGAGAGTTAGACTTCGTTGTTGCATGACACATATCACTTTGTGCTCACTACTAAATGCCAAATTGTTGCTAGTTAAAATTGGCTTTGATATACCTTGGGATCCGTGTGGATTCATTACTTGAGCACTTTATGCCAAGCTTAATGGCTTTAAAGAAAGCGCTGCCAGGGAGACAACCTCGAAGTTAAAAAAAGAGTGTCATTTATTTCTGTTGAGTGCTTTTATAAAGTTTAAAAACAAAAAAAAATATAGAGGGGAACCTAAAACTTTTTTCAAAAAGAGAAGCGGTTGAAAGGTGATGCATTGCGGAAATAAGGGTCGACCTTGAACACTTGTGTTCACGCTTATGAAAACAATGTAGAATTTTTCATGCAAGTTTCTCATAAAAATAATTATCCCCTAGTACAATTCCATTGTATTATAAAAATAATGTGCCAAGAGTTTCATTTAGGATGATTAGATTGCTTGTTGGTTTGTGCGGTGCAAAATAGAAACTTTGGCTATAGTGCATGCTTTTTCATTTTTTTACTGGAAAATCAAACGGTTCTGGAACTTTTTGCACAGTCTTGCTATACAAATTTTTTATTTTTCCTAATTGTTTCAGAATTGTTGGAGTTACAGAAGTATGGTGGATGTTCAAATCTTTACAAACTGTCCTGTTTTCACAGATTGCTGTTATAGCTTCATTACTTGCTTATGTTTGAATTCTTGTTGAAGCCTCCTTGACTTGGGGCCATAGAATTGTGATAGCATACAGTGGGTAATGTTTGTTTATAATTACAATAATGTTAGAGCAGTACATGATGGGATTTCATTGATCATATGCACTAACCCCGCCACTAAAAAATCGATTAAGTTTTGTGTGGATGAAGTGTTCGAAGATCGAGGAGGTCTCAATGTGAGGAGAAGGAGGAGAGGCAAGATCTCAAGCTTGGGGATGCCCAAGGCACCCCAAGTAAATATTCAAGGAGACTCAAGCGTCTAAGCTTGCGCCGGAAGGCATCCCATCTTTCTTCAACAAATATCGGTATCTTTTCGGATTCATTTCGTTCACATGATATGCGTAAATTCTTGGAGCATCGTGTGCTTTTTATTTTTCTTTTAATAATGCACCATGCTGGTATGATATTGTCCTTGGTTGATTTGTGGAATGCTCGTTGCACCTCAGTTATATCTTTTGAGTATGGCTTTATAGAATGCTTCATGTGCTTCACTTATATCATTTGAAGTTTGGATTGCCTGTTTCTCTTCACATAGAAAACCCATGTTCACAGAATGCTCTCGTGCTTCACTTATGTTTGTTAGAGCATGATCTTTTGGAGAAAGAATTAAACTCTCGTGCTTCACTTATATATATTTAGAGAGTCAACAGGAATTGGTCAATTGCATGGTTAGTCATAAAATCCTACATAAAACTTATGGATAACTGAATATGATATGTTTGATTCCTTGCAATAGTTTTGCGATATTCAGATGATAATATGTGGGAGGTACTAGTGGATGATCATGTTTAGTAAGATATTGGTGTTAAGGTTTGTGATTCCCGAAGCATGCACGTATAGTCTCTTGTTATGCCGGGAAGTTGGAGCACAATTTATCCTTGATTGTCCTATCTTTGTGTGAAGGTCGGTGACGCGCGATGGTTAACTCCTACCAACCTCCCCCCTAGGAGCATGCGTAGTATTACTTTGCTTCGAGGGCTAATAAACTTTTTCAATAAGTATGTGAGTTCTTTATGACTAATGTGAGTCCATGGATTATACGCACTCTCACCCTTTCATAATTGCTAGCCTCTCTTGTGTCGCGCAACTTTCGCCGGTGCATAAACTTTATTAATCCTTCCTCAAAACAGCCACCATACCTACCTATTATGGCATTTCCATAGCCATTCCGAGATATATTGCCATGCACTTCCATCATATAGTTGACTTGAGCAGTCATTTTCATATTGCTTTGCATGATCGAAAGACAGCTAGCACGATATTTTCATGGCTTGTCTATTTTTTGATATCTTTGCTATGCAAGATCATTGCACATCCTGGAACACCGCTAGAGGCATTCATTTAGAGTCATACAATGTCATAGTTATCGAGTTGTAATTTTTATTTCTTTTGAGATATAAGTAAATAGAAGTGTGATGATCATCATTATCCATTATTAGAGCATGTCCCAATGATGATAGGATGATGGAGACCATGATTCCCCGACAAGTCGGGATGTGACTCCGGGCCAAAAGAAAGAAAAAAAAAGAAAAAAGGAGAAAAAAGAAAAAAAGAAAAAAAAGGTTGCATGCAAATACCACACTTCTGCTTCAAAGTAGCACCATGTTTTTCATATAGAGAGTTTCATTATCATATACTAGTGGTAATTTTTTTGTAGTAGAGTTTGATGCATACCCACTTAGTTTCATATTGAGCTTTCATACACTTATAGCTCTTAGTGCATCCATTGCATGACAATCCCTAATCCTCACATTGATATCGATTGATGGACATCTCCATAATCCATTAGTTTACCTAGTTGATGTGAGACTTTCTTCCCTTCTTTTGTCTACTATCACTGCATTCTATTCCACCTATATTGCTATATCCATGGCTTGCGCTCATGTATTGCGTGAGAGTTGAAAATGCTGAAGCGTGTTAAAAAGTACGAACCAGTTGCTTGGCTGACATAGAGGTAGTACATGATTTATACTTTGAGCTGGGAAGAGAGAGCATGACAAGACTATATGATTTGTAGGGATAACATTCTTTAGCATTTGATATTCGAAAAGACATGATTGTTTGTTGGGATGCCCGAGTATTGATGTCTTTATGTCAAATTATAGACTATTGCTTTGAATCACTCATGTATTAATATTCATGCCATGACTAGATATATGATCAAGTTTATGCTAGGTAGCATTCCACATCAAAAATTATCTTTTTTATCATTTACCTACTCGAGGACGAGTAGGAATTAAGCTTGGGATGTTGATACGTCTCCGTCGTATCTATAATTTTTTATTGTTCCATGCCAATAATATTCAACTTTTACATACTTTTGGCAACAATTTATATGATTTATTTGGACTAACTTACTAATCCAGTGCACGGTGCCAGCTTCTATTTTTTGCATGTTTTTTTATCACAGAAAATCCATATCAAATGAAGTCCAAATGCGATAAAAAATTACGGTGAATTATTTTGGAATATATATGATTTTTTGGAGGTGGAAGCAACGCAAATGGGGACCCGAAGGCCCCACAACCCACCAGGGCGTGCCACATTGCCCAGGCGCGCCCTGGTGTCTTGTGCCCTCCTCGAACGTTGGTTGGGGACCTTCTTCTGGTGCAAGAAAGCTAATTTATGGATAAAAATCGTGTTAAAATCTCAGCGTAATCAGAGTTACGGATCTCCGGGAATTTAAGAAATGGTGAAGGGCAAGATCTGGGGGACGTGAAACATAGAGAGAGACAGAGAGACAGATCCAATCTCGGAGGGGCTATCGCCCCTCCCATGCCAGGGAGACCAAGGACCAGAGGGAGAACATTTCTCCCACCTAGGTAGGAGGCCAAGGAAGAAGAAGAAGGAGGGGGCTCGCACCCCTCGCTTTTGCTGGCGCCGGAGTGCCACCAGGGCAACGATTGGGACGGCGATCTACATCAAAAATCTTGCTACCGTCCACACCAACTCTCACCCCCTCATTGCAGCGGTGTAACACCTCTTTCCCCTCGATGTAATCTCTACTTAAACATGGTTCTCAACTCCATATATTATTTCCCTATGAAGTATGGTTATCCTATGATGTTTGAGTAGATCCGCTTTGTCATGTGGGTTAATCGTGATCTTGGTTGGTATGATTCTATATTTTATTTTGGTGCTGTCCTATGGTGCCCTCCTTTCTTGCACAAATGTGAGGGGCCCCCGTTGTAGGGTCTTGCAATATGTTCATGGTTCTCTTATGGTGCGTTGCGAGAGTGACAGAAACTTAAACCCAGTCAGGGGGTATGACATATGGGAGTAAAAAGGACTTGATACTTAATGCTATGGTTGGGTTTCACGACCTTAATGATCTTTAGTAGTTGCGGATGCTTGCTAGAGTTCCAATCATAAGTGCATATGATCCAAGTAGAGAAAGTATGTTAGCTCATGCCTCTCCCTCATATAAAATTGCAAGAATGATTATCGGTACTTGTTATCGAATACCTAGGGACAAATAACTTTCTTGTTGACAAAAGCTATCTACTAAACCACTAACGGATACGTCTCCAACGTATCTATAATTTTTGGTTGTTCCATGCTATTATATTATCTGTTTTGGATGATTAATGGGCTTTATTATACACTTTTATATTATTTTTGGGACTAACCTACTAACCCAAGACCTACTGCAAATTGCTGTTTTTTGCCTATCTCAGTGTTTCGCAGAAAAGGAATATCAAACGGAGTCCAAACGGAATGAAACCTTCGGGAGAGTTATTTTTGGAACAATTGCAACACAGAAGACTTGGAGTACACGCCAGGAAGCGAACGAGGCGGCCACGAGGGCAGGGGCGCGCCGGGGGGGTAGGCGCGCCCCCACCCTCATGGGCCACCTGTTGCTCCACCGACGTCCCTCTTCCTCCTATATATACCTACATACCCCAAAACCATCAGAGAGCACCACGAAACACTAATTCCACCGCCGCAACCTTCTGTACCTGTGAGATCCCATCTTGGGGCCTATTGCAGAGATCCACCGGAGGGGGAATCGATCATGGAGGGATTCTACATCAACACCCATAGCCTCTCCGATGAGTTGTGAATAGTTTACCACAGACCTTCGGATCCATAGTTATTAGCTAGATGGCTTCTTCTCTCTCTTTGGATCTCAATACAAAGTTCTCCTCGATCTTCTTGGCGATCTATTCGATGTAATTCTTTTTGTGGTGTGTTTGTCGAGATCCGATGAATTGTGGGTTTATGATCAAGATTATCTATGAACAATATTTGATTCTTCTCTAAAATCTTTTATGCATGATTTAAATATCTTTGCAAGTCTCTTCGAATTATCATTTTCGTTTGGCCTACTAGATTGGAAGTTCTTGCAATGGGAGAAGTGCTTGGCTTTGGGTTCTATCTTACAGTGTCCTTTCCCAGTGACAACAGGGGCAGCAAGGCACGTATTGTATTATTTCCATCGAGGATAGAAAGATGGGGTTTATATCATATTGCATGAGTTTATCCCTCTACATCATATGTCATCTTGCTTAAGGTGTTACTCTGTTCCTATGAACTTAATACTCTAGATGCATGCTGGATAGCGGTCGACATGTGGAGTAATAGTAGTAGATGCATAATCGTTTCGGTCTACTTGTCACGGACGTGATGCCTATATACAATGATCATGCCTAGGTATTCTCATAACTATGCGCTTTTCTATCAATTGCTCGATAGTAATTTGTTCACCCACCGAAGAAATCTGCTATCATGAGAGAAGCCACTAGTGAAACCTATGGCCCGCGGGTCTATCTTCATCATATTAATCCTCCATCAACTATTTATCTTTACTTTACTTTTATTTTACAATCTTTACTTTCAATCTCTATATCAGAAATAACAAAAATATTATCTTATCATCTCTATCAGATCTCACTTTTGCAAGTGGCCATGAAGGGATTGACAACCCCTTTATCGCGGTTCTTATTTGTTTGTGTAGGTACGAGGGACTCGCGCGTGGTCTCGTACTGGATTTATACCTTGGTTCTCAAAAACTGAGTGAAATATTTATGCTACTGTGCTGCATCACCCTTTCCTCTTCGAGGGAAAACAACGCAAGCTCGAGAAGTAGCAAGAAAAATTTCTGGCGCCGTTGCCGGGGAGATCTATGCAAAAGTCATATACCAAGTACCCATCACAAACTCTTATCCCTCGCATTACATTTTTGCCTTTCGCCTCTAGTTTTCCTCTCCCCCACTTCACCTTTTCCTTTTCTTCGCCTCCCATTTGCTTTTCCTTCGCCATGGCCGAATCGAGAAGGGATAATGGTTCTCTCCCGGGTTTTAGTACTTTGGATAGCCCCTCTGTCCTCTCTAAGCTCATAAATAATGATGCCATGGAAAGACCTACCTGGGTTATCAATGAGAGTTTGAATAATTTCGATGAAGATGATCCCGGAATTTTTCGTTATTCACTTGATGAGTCTTTGAAAGATGCTTGGGATAGGCTATTAAGGATCAGAGCCAGCTATGTGCTCCAATATCAAATTGAGATATACTTAAAAAGCTTTTATGCTGGCTTACCTTCTTCGTTCAAGCAAGTTTTAGATTCTATTTTTGAAGATGGTTTTCTTGAGGAGGATGCCATAGATACCTATGAAAAGATGAAAACTATATTTGGGCACCCCATGAGTGAGAAGGTTGAATCTACTTCTCTTTTGTGCTTTTATCAAAATGAAATTATCAAAGAGATAAAGGCTAGCTTAGATACGAATTTTCGTAGCGTTCTTAATCTCTTTTCCACAATTAATGGCCATGTGCTTTCTCAAAATAGAAAGATAAATGCTATATATAAGAAATTCTCTCTTTTCTTTCCCAATACTAGAGATGGCAATACCTAGATCTATTCTTGTATCATGACTAGCTAGGGGCGTTAAACGATAGCGCTTGTTGGGAGGCAACCCTATTTTATATTTTTTGTTTTTGCTTCTATTCAGGAATAAATATTGCATCTAGCTTCTGTTTAGATGTGGTTTTGTGTTTTAATTAGTGTTTGTGCCAAGTAGAACCTTTGGGAAGACTTGGGTGAAGTTTATGCGATCTTGCTGTAAAAAACAGAAACTTGTGTGTTCACGGGATTGGCTACCATTTTTTTACTGGAGAGTGGTTTTTAGTTGATTCTTTTTGCACATGATTAATAGACAAATTCCGCACGTCCAAAAATTTATTTCAGAATTTTTAGAGTTACAAAAGTATTCGAAAGTTACAGATTGCTACAGACTGTTCTCTTGTTGACAGATTCTGTTTTTCGTGTGTTGTTTGCTTATTTTGATGAATCTATGAGTAGTATCGGGGGGTATGAATCATAGAGAAGTTGGAATACAGTAGGTTTAACACCAATATAAATAAATAATGAGTTCATTACAGTACCTTTGAGAGGTGGTTTGTTCTCTTATACTAACGGAGCTCACGAGATTTTCTGTTAAGTTTTGTGTTGTGAAGTTTTCAAGTTTTTGGGCAAGGATTTGATGGACTATGGAACAAAAAGTGGAAAGAGCCTAAGCTTGGGCATGCCCAAGGCACCCCATGGTAAAATTCAAGGACAACCAAAAGCCTAAGCTTCGGGAGGCCCCGGGAAGGCATCCCCTCTTTCGTCTTCGTATATCGTTAACTTTACTAGAGACTATATTTTTATTCACCACATGATATGTGTTTTGCTTGGTGCGTCATGTATGATTTGAGTCTTTGCTATTTAGTTTACCACAATCATCCTTTATGTACACACCTTTTTAGAGAGATACACATGATTCGGAATTTATTAGAATACTCTATGTGCTTCACTTATATCTTTTGAGCTAGATAGTTTTGCTCTAGTGCTTCATTATATCTTTTTGGAGCACGGTGGTGGTTTTATTTTATAGAAATTATTGATCTCTCATGCTTCACTTATATTATTTTGTGAGTCTTTTAGAACAGCATGGTAATTTGCTTTGGTTATAAAATTAGTCCTAATATGATAGGCATCCGAGATGGGTATAATAATAACTTTCATATAAAGTGCATTGAATATTATGAGAAGTTTGATACTTGATGATTGTTTTGAGATATGAGGATAGTGATATTAGAGTCATGCTAGTAGAGTAGTTGTGAATTTGAGAAATACTTGTGTTGAGCTTTGCAAGTCCCGTAGCATGCACGTATGGTAACTGTTGTGTGACAAATTTGAAGCATCAGGTATTTTATTGAGTGTCATCCTTTGGTGGAGGTCGGAATCGCGTGATGGTTAACTCCTACAAACCCTTCCCCTAGGAGCATGCGTGTAGTACTTTGTGGAGGTATATTCTCAACATATCAATCTACAATCTACTTTACTTTTCCGCTTTTACTTTCTGTTCTTATATCCAAAAATACCAAAAATATCAAACTATCCTATCTATCAGATCTCACTTTTGTAAGTGGCCGTAAAGGGATTGACAGCCCCTTATCGCATTGGCTACGAAGTTCTTATTTGTTTGTGCAGGAGCGAGGGACTCGCGCGTGGTCTACTACTGGATTGATACCTTGGTTCTCAAAAACTGAGGGAAATACTTACGCTACTGTGCTGCATCACCCTTTCCTCTTCGAGGGAATACAACACAAGCTCGAGAAGTAGCAAGAAGAATTTCTAGCGACGTTGCCGGGGAGGCTTACGCAAAAGTCATATACCAAGTACCTATCACAAAACTTATCCTTCGCATTACATTTATTTGCCTCTCGTTTTCCTCTCCCCCACTTCACCCTTGCCGTTTTATTTGCTCTCTTTTTTGTCGTGTGTTTACCGTTCGCTTGCTTCTTGTTTGCTTGTGTGTTTGATTGCTTGCTTGTCACTATGGCTCAGAACAATACCAAATTGTGTGACTTCTCGAATACCAACAATAATGATTTTATTAGCACTCCGATTGCTCCTATTACCAATGTTGAATCTTGTGAGATCAATGCTGCTGTGTTGAATCTTGTCATGAAACATCAATTTAACGGCCTTCCTAGTGAAGATTCCGCTGCCCATCTAAACAACTTTATTGATTTGTGTGATATGCAAAAGAAAGGGGATACGGATAACGATGTTGTTAAATTGAAGTTATTTCTGTTTTCGCTTAGAGATCGTGCTAAAACTTGGTTTTCCTCTTTGCCTAGAAATAGTATTGATTCGTGGAATAAGTGCAAAGATGCTTTTATCTCTAAATATTTCCCTCTTGCTAAGATCATCTCTCTTAGAAACGATATTATGAATTTTAAGCAACTAGATCATGAGCATGTTGCACAAGCTTGGGAGAGAATGAAATTAATGATACGTAATTGCCCTACACATGGTTTGAACTTATGGATGATAATTCAAAACTTTTATGCTGGCTTGAATTTTTCTTCTAGAAATCTTTTAGATTCTTCCGCAGGAGGCTATTTCATGGAAACTACCTGAGGAGAACCTACCAAACTCCTAGATAATATTATGTTTAATTATTCTCAATGGCACACCGAAAGATCTACTAGTAAAAAAGTGCATGCTATTGAAGAGATTAGTGTTTTGAGTGGAAAGATGGATGAACTTATGAATTTTTATGCTGCTATGAGTGTGTCGTGGAAATAACACGTCAGATGTCCGGTTTAGCGGACTTAGTGGTGAGGCCGCGCATCTATGTAGTAGCTTAAAGGGGTTGAGCGGAATCGAGACACGCGACACTAGACACGGATTTAGACAGCTTCGGGCCCCGGGAAACATCATCCGGTAATAACCCTACGTGTTGTTTGGGGCTAGGTCTCATTATGATCCTCATGGTGTCGCCGGTAAACCGGCTCTTTGTGTCTAACCCTAGAAACTTGTCTAAACCTCTCCTCTAAAACTTGTCTCTTATCTAACTTGTGAAAACTTGTCCTCTTTGGGGAGCCTTGCCCCTCCTTATATATGTTGAAGGGGCGGGTTTACATTACTAGTCCTAATAGGACTAGGATTGATCTATTACAAGGAGTCCTACTATTGCTTCCTTTGTAAGAGAATATTCCTTGCGCTTTATTTATAAACCGGCCCACTATTAATATGAACCGGCCTTCTGGGCCTTGGGCCTTGTCATCCATGATCCGCCTGCCGGGTTACCAATAACTTGCCGAATATAAACCGTCTTAAGTAGAATGCCAAGTCCGGCCGGGTTATAATTCCGGCCGGTTCATACCGCGGGGTATATCCCCGACATTAGCCCCCAAGTTTAGCTTGGATGTGTCCATGGTAAACTTATGCTCCAAAACAAACACAAGAACAAATTTGATAGGTTGTGCTCCGAGTTAAGAATTCTTGTAAACCGGCACCTGATCATCTTTAAGTCCTTGTCCTTCCTTCTTCTAGAAAATCCGGGTCAACAGACCAACTTCATATTCAACTTGCTTGCATAAGAAATATTGTAAATAAAGAATCCATTTGAATCGGCCTTTAATGCTCTGACTTGACAAAAATATTGGTCTTTGAAATATTCAACTGATATCCAGCCGGCTTAAAGATGTAGAACTTGCCGGTTTATGATTGCCAAAATTGCCGGGTCACACAATTTAATCTGATTTGTCAGAACTGAAAATTTGAAGATGTTCCTCCTTTATATGCATATTACTTATAGCCCCCAAGTGCCAGGTCATTATGTAATAATGAGCAGGGACTTTGTATATATTCCATTGAACATAGCCTTGTATAATCTTGAAGAAATCCGGATTGTACATCCCAATCACTATGAAACTGAATATACCATATCACGTAGCCCCCAAGTGCCGGGTTATTATGCAATAATGAGCAGGGACTTTGTAAATATAATCATTGAAGACAACATTATATGATGTAACTTCCATCGTGGGGCTTGAACCCACATCCACAAGGTTAAGAGCTTTGTGCTTTACCAACTGAGCAGTGGACCCTTCAATATAATGAATGAATACTTGTGTACCTTGAATTGTTGACAGGAGCGATTGGTAGCCCCCAAGTATCAAGTAGATAACTTGTTTATGTATTTGATACTTGTAAAAAATTTCTGCTGATACTTGAATTATCCATTAGCCCCCAAGTGTCAAGTAGACAACTTGCTTGTGTGCTTGAGACTTGTGTATTTGATGTAATCTCAGTCTGAATAATGTAGCCCCCAAGTGCCGGGTTGTAAGCCTGCAGCAACTCGAGACTATTCCTTTGTAGAACAAATCACTTCCATCGTTGAAATAATATCCATTGCGCTTTAAAGCGACTTTGAAAACCTCAATCATAATATTGATAACCATAATAGGAATCCAGCCATGTTTGGCTATTGAAGAATATAATCCGGTTTGAAGACCGGTTCCAATGATGTTTGATCACAATCGGGCTGGGTTTATTAAACACCGGTCATTATTTTATCTCATACTGGCGACTTATAGTCAAAACCAGGCCGGTTTAAGGAACACCGGTCATTATAACTGATCATATACTACCTAATATATATTTGAAAAAAAAATACTTCATACCTGCGATCAAAATATGCTTGATATTCTTAATCCGGCGAAACTTGCAATTTTCTGAGAGAATCTTTGATAGATCCAATAATAATTCCGGGCTTGATAACAGACACCGGTTCATCTTGTTCTGAAAACCTTTGTTAAGAAATTTGTGGCTTGTTGCCTGATATATGATCCGGGTTATAATGAACACCGGTTTACTCATGCTGGTATTCAAGACCCAGACTTTTCACTTTATAAGTACGTGGTCAGCTTCTGTAACTGCTCCACTCCGGTTTAAAGGGTTATAAAACACAAACACAAAAAAGATGCAAATTTTGCAAATAAGACCATGTAGTCGAGGCTTTTTAAGAGCTGCCAGGCTCAAAGCAAGGTTCAGCCAATCAATGGGACATGGCATTATCCATCTTTCCCAGGGGGGCTAGCCAATCACTGAACGTGGCATTATCCAACTTTTCAGAGGGCCGAAAGAACCGCAAATAAAAACTGAGCCAATCAATGGGACGTGGTTTATCCAACTCTTCCCAGAGGGCCTAGCCAATCACTGAACGTGGCATTATCCAACTTTTCAGAGGGCCGATAGAACCGTATATAAAATTGATCCGATCACTGGGACATGGACGTTGCCATTCCCAGAGTGTCGTGGAAATAACATGTCAGATGTCCGGTTTAGCGGACTTAGTGGTGAGGCCGCGCATCTATGTAGTAGCTTGAAGGGGTTGAGCGGAATCGAGAGACGCGACACTAGACACGGATTTAGACAGCTTTGGGCCCCGGGAAACATCATCCGGTAATAACCCTACGTGCTGTTTGGGGCTAGGTCTCATTATGATCCTCATGGTGTCGCCGGTAAACCGGCTCTTTGTGTCTAACCCTAGAAACTTGTCTAAACCTCTCCTCTAAAACTTGTCTCTTATCTAACTTGTGAAAACTTGTCCTCTTTGGGGAGCCCTGCCCCTCCTTATATATGTTGAAGGGGCGGGTTTACATGACTAGTCCTAATAGGACTATGATTGATCTATTACAAGGAGTCCTACTCTTGCTTCCTTTGTAAGAGAATATTCCTTGCGCTTTATTTATAAACCGGCCCACTATTAATATGAACCGGCCTTCTGGGCCTTGGGCCTTGTCATCCATGATCCGCCTGCCGGGTTACCAATAACTTGCCAAATATAAACCGTCTTAAGTAGAATTCCAAGTCCGGCCGGGTTATAATTCCGGCCGGTTCATACCGCGGGGTATATCCCTGACATTAGCCCCCAAGTTTAGCTTGGATGTGTCCATGGTAAACTTATGCTCCAAAACAAACACAAGAAAAAATTTGATAGGTTGTGCTTCGAGTTAAGAATTCTTGTAAACCGGCACCTGATCATCTTTAAGTCCTTGTCCTTCCTTCTTCTAGAAAATCCGGGTCAACAGACCAACTTCATATTCAACTTGCTTGCATATGAAATATTGTAAATAAAGAATCCATTTGAATCGGCCTTTAATGCTCTGACTTGACAAAAATATTGGTCTTTGAAATATTCAACTGATATCCAGCCGGCTTAAAGATGTAGAACTTGCCGGTTTCTGATCCAAATGATATGCCTTTATCCACGTTGGTTGAAAATAATAATGAATCTTTGGATGTGAATTTTGTTGGTAGGAATAATTTTGGTAACAATGCTTATAGAGGAAACTTTAATCCTAGGCCTTTTCCTAGTAATTCCTCTAATAATTATCGAAATTCCTACAGTAACTCTTATGGAAAGATGCCCTCTGAATTTGAAACTAGTGTTAAGGAGTTTATGAATTCGCAAAAGAATTTCAATGCTTTTCTTGAAGAAAAATTGCTTAAGATTGATTATTTGGCTAGAAGTGTGGATAGAATTATTCTTGATGTTGATTCTTTGAAACTTAGATCTATCCCACCTAAGCATGATATCAATGAGTCTCTCAAAGCCATGAGAATTTCCATTGATGAATGCAAAGAAAGAACCACTAGGATGCGTGCTAAAAGAGAGAATTTTATAAAAGCGTGTTCTTCTAGTTATCATGAAAATAAAGATCAAGATCTGAAAGTTATTGATGTGTCTCCTATTAGATCCTTGTTTTCTAGTATGAATCTTGATAAAGATGGGATTGGAGATGAGTCTACTTTCATTACAAGGTGTCCCAATGATTCGGAGTTTTTAGATCTTGATGCTAAAATTGTTAAAAGTGGGAGTGAAGAGATTAAAACTTTGCATAGTGATGAACCCACTACTTTGGATTTCAAGGAATTCAATAATTATAACTGCTCTTTGATTGATTGTATTTCCTTGTTGCAATCCATACTAAACTCTCTGCATGCTTATAGTCAAAATAAAGCTTTTACCAAACACATAGTTGATGCTTTGATGCAATCTTTTGAAGAAAAACTTGAATTGGAAGTTCCTATCCCTAGAAAGCTTTATGAAGAGTGGGAACCTACTATTAAATTAAAATTAAAGATCATGAATGCTTTTCTTTGTGTGATTTGGGTGCAAATGTCTCCACTATCCCAAAAACTTTGTGTGATTTGTTAGGTTTCCATGAGCTTGATGATTGTTCTTTAAATTTGCATCTTGCGGATTCTACCATTAAGAAACCTATGGGAAGGATTAATGACGTTCTTATTCTTTCCAATAGGAATTATGTGGCCGTATATTTCCTTGTTCTTGATATAAATTGCAATCCTTCATGTCCTATTATTCTTGGTAGACCTTCCTTAGAACAATTGGTGCAATTATTGATATGAACGAAGGACATATTAGATTCCAATTTCGGTTAAGGAAAGGCATGGAACACTTTCCTAGAAAGAAAATCAAATTACCATATGAATCTATTATGAGAGCCACTTATGGATTGCCTTCCAAAGATGGCAACACGTAAATTTATCCTTGTATCGTGCCTAGCTAGGGGCGTAAAATGATAGCGCTTGTTGGGAGGAAACCCAATTTTAATTATTTTTTTGTTTTTCCTTCTGGTTAGGAATAAATATTTCATCTAGCTTCTGTTTAGATGTGGTTTCATGATTTAATTAGTGTTCGTGCCAAGTAGAACCTTTGGGAAGACTTGTGTGAAGTTTATATGATCTTGCTGTTAAAAAAAGAATCGTTAGCGCTCGCTAAAATGGTCACTAGGTTTTGCTGGAGTGAGATATTTAGTTGATTCTTTTTGCAGATGATTAATAGACAAATTCCTCACGTTTACCAATTTATTTCAATTTTTTTGGAGTTACAGAAGTATGCGAAACCTACAGATTACTACAGACTATTTTGTTTTTGACAGATTCTGTTTTTCGTTTGTTGTTTGCTTATTTTGATGAATCTATGAGTAGTATTGGGTAGTATAAATCATAGAGAAGTTGGAATACATTAGTTTTAACACCAATATAAACAAAGAATGAGTTCATTGCAGTACCTTTGAGTAGTGGTTTGTTTTCTTATACTAACGGAGCTCACGAGATTTTTGTCTAAGTTTTGTGTTGTGAAGTTTTCAAGTTTTGAGTATTGCTTTGATGGACTATGGAACAAAGATTGGCAAGAGCCTAAGCTTGGGGATGCCCAAGGCACCCCAAGGTAAAATTCAAGGACAACCAAAAGCCTAAGCATGTGGATGCCACGGGAAGGCATCCCGTCTTTCGTCTTCATCTATCGGTAACTATAATCGGAGCTATATTTTTATTCACCACATGATATGAGTTTTACTTGGAGCGTCATGTATCATTTGAGTCTTTCCTTGTTAGTTTGCTACAATTATACTTGTTGGACACACCTTTTTGAGAGATATAAATATGGCCTAGGACTTGTTAGAACACTTTATGTGCTTCACTTATATCTTTTGAGTTGAATAGTTTTTGCTCTAGTGCTTCACTTATATCTTTTAGAGCACGGTGGTAATTATATTTTGTAGAAATTGTTGATCTCTCATGCTTCACTTATATCCTTTTGAGAGTCTATTAAAACAGCATGGTAATGTGCTTTGGCTATGAAATTATCCTTCACATGATAGGTATCCAAGATCAATGTAGTAAAAACTTTCACATTAAGTGCATTGAATATGAAGAGAAGTTGGATGCTTGATAATTGTTTTGAGATATGAGAAGAGTGATATTGGAGTCATGCTAGTGGAGTTATTATGAAATTGAGAAATACTTGTGTTAAAGTTAGTGATTCCCGTAGCATGCACGTATGGTGAACCGCTATGTGACGAAGTTAAAGCATGAGGTATTTGTACAGTGTCTTCCTTTGTGTGGAGGTTGGGTGCGCGCGATGGTTAACTCCTACCAACCTCCCCTATAGGAGCATGCGTTGATTGCTTTGTTTTGATGTCTCGAATTTTTTTGCAATAAGTATATGAGTTCTTATTACTAATGTTGAGTCCGTGAATTATACACACTCTCACCCTTCCACCATTGCTAGCCTCTCTTGTAGCGCGCAACTTTCGCCGATACCATACACCCACTATATATCCTTCCTCAAAACACCCACTACGTATCTTCCTCAAAACAGCCACCATACCTACCTATCATGGCATTTCCATAGCCATTCCGATATATATTGCCATGCAACTTTCCACCGTTCCGTTCATATGACACGCTTCATATTGTCATATTTCCATGCATGATCATGTAGTTGACATCGTATTTGTGGCAAAGCCACCATGCATAACTTTTCATACATGTCACTCTTGATTCATTGCACCTCCCGGTACAACGCCGGGGGCATTCATATAGAGTCATACTTTGTTCTAGTATCGAGTTGTAATATCGGGTTGTAATTCAATATAAGTGTGATGATCATCATTATTAGAGCATTGTCCCATGTGAGGAAAGGCCGAACAAAAGAGAAGGCCCCTTCACAAAAAAAAAGAAGAAAAAAAAGGGACAATTGCTACTATCTTTTTGCACACTTGTGCTTCAAAGTAGCACCATGTTCTTCATGATAGAAAGTATCATGTTTAGTCACACTACAAGAAATATGTCAATTTATGACCTTCTGTCAGTGACCCTGGGAGAATTGGTCATAGATCTATGACCATTTCAGACCAATTGGTCAAAAGCTGTTCGGGGGGCTCCAAACCCTAAACTATAACGACCATTTTGGTCAGAAAGGTCATAATTTCCTTACACGAAATGGTCATAAAGCAGATAGCACTGGTCCGCTGCCTTATTTCTAGCTGATCATGACCAATATAGATGGTCATAACCTTGTAAATTGTGGTGGGTTGCTACGACTAGGCGCCACCTCATCAGTTTTGCCTATGTGTCATGTCCATGTGGCAGTTTTTGCCCTAGGTTGTGAAGCAACCTATATTTCTGTCATTCCCAAAATTCCCCAAAAAATCTCATAAATTCTTTGGGTTATATCTTCGTCAAATATGTAAAAAACCTTCCTTGCCTAGTTCAAAAATAATTCAAAAATATTGATTTTCCTGTTCCGTTCAAAAAAACACTTTGTTAAGGAAGTACCACTTTGGCATGTCCAAATGGTATCCATTTTCTACAGTGCTTTCCTATGCCCAAATAACTATCCTCCACCAAATGCCAGCTCAATCCATTCATTATTTTGAGCCCAGCTTCAACATTCGTATTTATGTCCAGTGTGGTACTTTGCAAAGCAAGTACCACCTAGCCTCCTCCTTTTGAGCTGAAAATTTGTGAAGATGGTCTTCTTAGTAACTGATCATCCTCAACCAAAACTCAAGCCCATTAGCCATGTGCATTTCCCGTACCGCCAATCAAACACTTGGCTGCTAATTCATGTTTGAGCATCAATCGGTCTCCTCGTGAGAATCTTATGTTGTAATTTTCTTCCTAGCACCTACCTGGGGAGTTCCCAACCCACTAGACATGCCTAGGCCTCCCATAACACATGGCAACGCCACAATCATGCGGTGACCACGTGGCGGGCATGCGAGTTTACGCGCTCTAGAGTTGGGGCCCTCGACCACCGCCCAAACCTCGACGTATGGCCACCGAACCATGTATTTATGATTCTATAGGTACTTATGCAACTAGAAATGATTTTTGGAAAAAATAAATAGCAAACTACAAGGCAGCTGTAGTTCAAATTTGACACGCTTCCAACTGAATCTGCGGAAATTTGTCTTTTTCACGAGAGGTGGATCAAAACTTTTTACACCCAACCATTTTGTCAATTGTGCATTAAATATGTCCTAGTATTTTATAAAATTGATTTGGTCCAATTTTGCAACAATTATTTGTGAGGTCCTTCACAAAAAAACCTCCATTTAGGCACTCGAAAAATGGAAAATGAATTTTTCGTGCAAATAAAGTGAAAACTCCCTTAGGCAACATTGTTTCCCATTCCAAGATGCACCCTTGTGCACAATATGAGATCATTTGAACAAACTATGCCATGAATGTGGCCATAGGATTTATCATCCGGCTTGAAAGCCATGAATCTTCACGCATGATAGCTCATTTCTGAGAACACTTTTTTAAAAGAATTGTTGTATTACAAGTTTATTATTTTTTCTAGTAACTTGGTCATATATAATGACACAATGCGAAGGTTTTCCAATTTTTTGAATTTTTTTGAATTTTTTATTCCCGTTTCAAAATGCGGTCAAAACGGCGGGCATGACCGTTCCTAGCTAGTGGTTGAACTAGGTATTTTTTTGGTGTTTCTATGATTAAATAGATACTTATGTACCTATAAATGATTTTTGTAAAAAAATAAAGAGCAAACTACAAGGCAGCAGCAGTTCAAATTTGACCCGCTTCCAGCTGAATCGGCGGAAATTTGTCTTTTTCACGAGAGGTGGATCAAAACTCTTTACACCCAACCATTTGGTCAATTGTGCATTAAATATGGCCTAGTAATTATAGAAAAATCATTTGGTCCAATTTTGCAACAAATATTTGGTAGGTCCTTCACAAAAGAAACTCATTTTGGGCACTCGAAAAATGTAAATGATCTTTTTTACGCAATGAAGAAGAAAACCTCCAAATCAACATTGCTTGTCGTCCCAAGATACACACATGTGCACACTACTGGTTAATTTGAACAAACTATAAAAAGGTACTCCCTCCGTCCGGAAATACTTGTCATCAAAATGAATAAAAGGGGATGTATCTAGATGTATTTTAGTTCTAAATACATCCCTTTTTGTCCATTTTGATGACAAGTATTTTCGGACGGAGGGAGTAATATGTTGAATGTTACCCGAAATAAGAGGGTAAAAAATATAAGAGAAACAAAAGGAAAAAAACCAAATTACATAGGCTTAATCCTGATTGGTGGAGTCAGTTGTGGCATGGATCGCTGACATGGCGAACATCCGGCCATCCATACATCCATCCATGTGTCCATCCTTCCGTCCATCCATCCCACCACCACAACATGCCAGCGATCCCCACCCAACCCCTCTCTCTTGCGCGAACCCTTGCCGCCGCCGCCACCTCCAGCCCTCGATCCAGATCCCTCCCATCGCCCTCCCCTCAAGCCCCTCCCGTCGCCCTTCCCGATCCAGATCCCTCGCCGCCGCCCACCCCACCCCTCACCGCCACCCACCTCCACCACACCTCCCCTCCCCTCCCCTTTCCCATCGTCTCCGTTGGCCCTCATAGTCGGCTCCTACGAGTGCTTCATCTGGGGCTTCTCCCTCAAGGCCCTGGCAGCCGGCGAGGAGGCGCCCCAATCCCTCGCGCCGCTCTTCTCCTACCCGGCCCACGCGGGGCCCATCCGCTGCCCGGACACCATGGAGTGGCTAGATCTGGTCGTGGACGACGGCACCCAGCAACAAGGGACGGCCTGGCCTGCCACCACGAAGCCATAGCAACGCGGATGAGGGTGGAGGAGCCCACCGTTAGAGGGGGGCTAGGAGGAGTCTGTAGCGGTCGTCTCATTCGGGCACCAAGACGGGTCTGCGGTGGATGCTGGTTTGGAGCTCAGGTCGACGGCGTGGCCATGGACACGACCTCCTCGACCTTGACAGCCAACGCATCGGTAGGGGAGCAACTGATTCCTGAACCTTTTCTTCTCCTCTTTTAATTCAAAGTTCTTAGTTTAGTTGCGTATTTCTATACATGCCACCTTGTTGTGATTAATTAGGTTAGTTTAGTTGCAGATTTCGATTGCTACTACTCTGCATTGGAGACTGACAAGTGTGTAGCACTTTATGGCAGCCCCATATGCAACGGGAGGCCAGCAAAAGCAGCGAGTGACATCGGCGGTGAATGCATAGTTGGCGTCGACGACTGCACAGAGTAGTGTGAGCTAGGCTACATCTGATGCGAGTGGAAGAGTGTGCATTGGAAATATATTGTTCTTCATTGCCTAATGTTATAGTTGCCGATAATAGGGCCGGTAGATAGCAAGTTATTTTCCTAGTGGTTACTTATGCTTATTGTGTCTCACACTGCAAAATAAAATGCACAATGAGCTTGTTTGACTGTTTTGATGCTTATAGTATACTTGGTCAGGGCAGTCCTATTTCATGTGATCTTTCCTATCATCTGCTTGTGTGATGCTTCAAGATGACAAATTGTAAAATCCAACCAATTGTAAATAAGTGTTCCACATTTTGAGGATTAGTTATTGATGATATGTGAATAGTGTAGTTGATCATCACTGTTGCTAAATACCATTGCTTGATAGTATTATATGAGTATGAGCACTTAACCATTGTACAACTGTTTGTATATTTTGTTTTGTATTTTTATAAATGATGATAGTTTGCGCAAGATGTGCACATATTAATTTTGGTTGACTTGAATCTGTTATGCCCTTGACTTTTTTACTTAGCTTGACCCAGAACAGCATCATCCTTGATGTTACTGACCCCCACCTCGCTCTAGCTCTCGTAGACCTGAAGGAGTCTGTATGCAATGCACCTCCTCTCTAGTGGTGAGAGTGTACAAGGGTCATGGGTGTGGCCAATGTCCATGCCTGTGGCCGCGCCTGCCACTGCCCTCTCTTCAAGGACGCATCCAGAAAGATGCTCAACAACCAAATTGTCGTCCTCTCCAAGCGGAGGGGCCAGCTAAAGCGATCGTAAGTTTCTAGTATTCTCTACCGTGTTGGTGTAGCTTGTTTATCTCGTCCTTGCTACACTTGATTGTGTTATACGATTTCTGCTCGAGGATCTGGTAGAGATGGTTCGCTCAAAGTAGTAGAGTATATGATTCATGTTTTGTTATAATTTGTTTGTTTGTCCCAGTCCTCTGTTTTATGGCTGTTATGTTTCCTTTCCTAATCGCATTGCTCATTCATTTTTGGTACTTGAAATTTGACAGTATTCAGGCAATTTCAGTTCCTGTTGCAGTCCAACAGGCATTGCTTTGAACACTGGTAGTTAAGAGACTGTGTTGTATACTCTCTGATTATTTATCTATTGATTGCCCGAAGCATCTATCTTCCTAGCTTTTAGAATGGAGAAACTCGTGTCATTTCATATATGATCTGAATGAAATAATTAGGACTTGCGGCAGTGGATTTATCTGATACTGTATATTGTACTAAAGAAACAACATATGTGCTCCTGAAACGTACTACGTTCTTGTCTGCTACATGTTCCCATTTAAGCTACGTGCCCGATTTAAATTTCAACGATGGATTGTTTTGCATGCTTACCTGTTTAGTAAACTTGGTGCCATGCTTATTTCATGTAGCTAATATTAACATGCAAAAAAAATGTAATTGCCAAGCTTGATTTGTTCTGCTTGCCTGCTACAAAGTTTTCCAATAACTACTAGTTAATTAGTAGCATATAGACTGGATTATTATTTTGTCAACATTGTATTCCACAGATATATACAAAAGCATGTGATGTCCATCCCATGTAGCAATCACTGCTAGTCTGTATTGAGCAAATAGTGCACGCATTGTAGCTAGCCTCGTGCAGCAGCTGCCGCCCGAGACGCGGGTGTGCGTCGTGTGCAGTTTAGATTTTCCCATCTTTCTTTCAAAATGTCAGGTGTTGTATTAGTATCATGATGTTAGCTTCTTAAATGGCTGCTACTAGGACATCTATTCTTGAATAGTTTGCTTATAAAGTTTCCTAGTCATTCAGAACCAACTGCAATATATTTGATTGACATAGTACTCTGCTCATGTGTACATCTTTCTTTAAATGTCAGGCTAACATGGAAAGTGCTATGGAGCACGAGGTACCAAAAGGTGGACAACCAAAGAGTGATGTTGTTGTTGTTGCTGACCTTTTCTCACTAAAGAATGTGCCTCCAGCACATTCTCTCAGTGGTTGTGTTGTTTTGGTTGGTGACATCTTATGTAACTGGTCACAGTGCACATTATGAACATGTGCCATCTTATGAACATGGGGTAATGATACTAAGCTACTACTCCCTCCGTTCCAATTTACTTGTCGTGATTTTAGTTCAAATTTGAACTAAAACCACGACGAGTAAATCGGAACGGAGGGAGTAGTTGTGTTATTTTGGTTGGTACATCTTATGAACATGTGGTGTAATGATACTGCTGGGCCTAACTTATTGAAATCCTGGAGAATTATATTATTATTATTATCATTATATTCTCATGTGTTGGCCCACTGCCAAATTGTGCAACTTATTTTTCTTGTTGAGATATTGTTGGTTGTTGTTGGTCACCCTTCAATAAGGGCTGGCCCGAAAATACTAAATTGTGTGAGTGGGCTGGACCGCTTCAAGGCCCAATATAGTTTTTTTTGGACAGAAAAATCAAAATGTTTTTGTTCGGTAGATAAAAGGGCTGGCGCAATTAATGATTTATTAAATAAATGGGTTGCACGCCTCAGCCCAAGAACTGATCTGTTTCGCTTGGCCCATGCTTGTGGCCAAAAAGTAAATCTAAAAGTGGGCTGAATTATTGGGCTCAGCCCATTAAAACAACTGATTTGGATCGATCCTACATGGCATCCACGTCTTCGCATGTGCCACATTGGCTCGGACACATCAAATCCTACGTGGTCTAGGCTCATTAGGAATGACCATAATTTTGGTCAAAGATTTAACGACCAAAATTTTGGTCAAGGGCGGCCATGACCAAAATTCTAGAAAAGGTCACGTTTGTTCGTTCTTGACGGCCAACTGTTGACCTTCCAAATTTGGTCAAAAAATGTCAATAAAGGAAAACAATGACAAATTAATGACCAAAATGGGGAGTCATAATTGACCATATTTCTTGTAGTGTCACTTTCATATACTAGTGGGAATTTTTCATTATAGAACTTAGCTTGTATAATCCAACAATGGGCTTCCTCAAATTCCCTAGGTCTTCATGAGCAAGCAAGTTGGATGCACACCCACTTAGTTTCTTTTGTTGAGCTTTCATACATATTTAGCTCTAGTGCATCCGTTGCATGGCAATCCCTAATCACCCACATTGATATCTATTGATGGGCATCTCCATCGCCCATTAATACGCCTAGTCGATGTGATAATATCTCCTTCCTTTTTCTCTTCTTCACAACCACCACTCTATTCCACATAGTGCTATGTCCATGGCTCACGCTCATGTATTGCGTGAAAGTTGAAAGGTTTGAAAGAATAGGGTATGAAAAAAGTGCTTGGCTGAAACCGGGGTTGTGCATGATATGAATATTTTGTGTGATGAAGAGGGAGCATAGCCAGACTATATGATTTTGTAGGGATAACTTTCTTTAGCCATAGTATTTTGAGAAGACATGATTGCTTTGTTAGTATGCTTGAAGTATTATTATTTCTTATGTCAATATAGAATTTTGTCTTGAATCTTTCAGATAAGAACATTCATGCAACAATTAAGAGAATTACATTGAAAACTATGTTGGTTAGCATTCCACATCAAAAAATCTGTTTTTATCATTTACCTACTCGAGGACGAGCAGGAATTAAGCTTGGGGATGATTGATACGTCTCCAACATATCTATAATTTTTGATTTTTCCATGCTATTATTTATGATATTTTGGATGTTTAATGGGATTTGTTATACACATTTATATTATTTTCAGGACTAACCTATTAACCCAAAGGCCCAATCCAGATTGTTGTTTTTTTGCCTATTTTAGGGTTTTACAGAAAAGGAATATCAAATGGAGTCCAAACAGAATGGAACTTTGGGAGAGATATTTTTGGAGAAAAATACGCATGGGAGACTTGAGAACCACAGAGTAGAGCACACGTGGCGTGCACGAGGGCGGGGGCGCCCCCCTATAGGGCATGCCCCCTGCTTCATGGGCCCCATGTCTGGCCCCCGGTTCCCTCCTTCCTTCTATATATACCTACGTACCCCGAAACCATCAGAACAACAGAGAAAACCCTAGTTCCACCGCCGCAACCTTCTGTTCCCGTGAGATCCCATCTTGGGGCCTGTTTCGGAGCTCCGTCGGAGGAGGGATCGACCACAGAGTGCTTCTACATCATCATCATCGCCTCACCATGAGTTGTGAGTAGTTTACCACAGACCTTCAGGTCCATAGCTAGTATCTAGATGGCTTCTTCTATCTCTTTGGATCTCAATACCAAGTTCTCCTCGGTCTTCGAGGAGATCTATTCGATGTAATCTCTTTTTGCGGTGTGTTTGTCGAGATCCGATGAATTGTGGGTTTACGATCAAGATTATCTATGAGAAATATTTGGTTCTTTTCTAAACTCTTTATGTATGATTATAATATCCTTGCAAGTCTCTTCGAATTATTGGTTTGGTTTGGCCTATAGATCTATAGTTCTTGCAATGGGAGAAGTGCTTGGCTTTGGGTTCAATCTTGCGGTGTCCTTTCCCAGTGACAGTAGGGGCAGCAAGGCACGTATTGTATTGTTGCCATCAAGGATAAAAAGATAGGGTTTATATCATGTTATTTGAGTTTATCCCTCTACATCATGTCATCTTGCTTACGAAGTTACTCTCTTTTTATGAACTTAATACTCTAGATGCAGGCTGGATAACGATCGATGTGTGGAGTAATAGCAGTAGATGCGGTATCGTTTCGGTCTACTTGTTTAGGTCGTGATGCCTATATATAATGATCATGCCTAGATAATCTCATTAGTATTCGCTTTTCTACCGTTTGCTCGACAGTAATTTGTTTACCCGCCGTAGAATACCGCTATCATGAGAGAAGCCACTAGAGAAAACTATGGCCCCCGGCTCTATTCTCAATAGATCAATCTACAATCTACTTTACTTTTCCGCTTTTACTTTCTGTTCTTATATCCAAAAATATCTAACTATCGTATATATCATATCTCACTTTCGTAAGTGACCGTAAAGGGATTGACAACCCCTTATCGCATTGGCTGTGAAGTTCTTATTTGTTTGTGCAGGTAAGAGGGACTCGCGCGTGGTCTCCTACTGGATTGATACCTTGGTTCTCAAAAACTGAGGGAAATACTTACGCTACTGTGCTGCATCACCCTTTCCTCTTCGAGGAAATACAACGCAAGCTCGAGAAGTAGCAAGATCCCATCTTGGGTCCTGTTCCGGAGCTCCATCGGAGGGGGAATCGATCATGGCGGCTACTACATCAACACCATAGCCTCCCCGATGAGTTCTGGGTAGTTTTCCACGGACCTTCGGGTCTATAGTTATTAGCTAGATGGCTTCTTCTCTCTCTTTGGATCTCAATACAAAGTTCTCCTCGTTCTTCTTGGAGATCTATTCGATGTAATTCTTTTTGCGGTGTGTTTGTCGAGATCGGATGAATTGTGGGTTTATGATCAAGATTATCTATGAACAATATTTGATTCTTCTCTGAAATCTTTTATGCATGATTTAAATATCTTTGCAAGTCTCTTCGAATTATCAGTTTGGTTTGGCCTACTAGATTGGTAGTTCTTGCAATGGGAGAAGTGCTTGGCTTTGGGTTCTATCTTGCGGTGTCCTTTCCCAGTGACAGCAGGGGCAGTAAGGCACGTATTGTATTGTTTCCATCGAGGATAAAAAGATGGGGTTTACATCATATTGTCTGACTTTATCCCTCTACACCATGTCATCTTGCTTAAGGCGTTACTCTGTTCTTATGAACTTAATAATCTAGATGCATGCTCGATGGCGGTCAATGTGTGGAGTAATAGTAGTAGATGCAGAATTATTAGGTCTACTTGACACGGAGGTGATGCCTATATACAATGATCACGCCTAGATATTCTCATAACTATGCGCTTTTCTATCAATTGCTCGATAGTAATTTGTTCACCCACTGTAGAAATCTGCTATCATGAGAGAAGCCACTAGTGAAACCTATGGCCCCCGGGTCTATCTTCATCATATTAATCTTCCATCAACTATTTATCTTTACTTTACTTTTGTTTTGCAATCTTTACTTTCAATCTCTATATCAAAAATACCAAAAATATTATCTTATCATCTCTATCAGATCTCACTTTTGCAAGTGGCCGCTAAGGGATTGAAAACCCCTTTATCACGGTTCTTATTTGTTTGTGTAGGTACGAGGGACTCGCGCGTGGTCTCCTACTGGATTGATACCTTGGTTCTCAAAAACTGAGGGAAATACTTACACTACTGTTCTGCATCACCCTTTCCTCTTTGAGGGAAAACAACGCAAGCTCGAGAAGTAGCACTACCTTATATGTACTTTTATCTAAACAGCCCCTACTTTGTTTTTACGTGCTCTTTATTATCTTGCAAAACTATCTCAAAGTACTTCTAGTTTCATACTTGTTCTAGGTAAAGCAAACATGAAGTGTGCGTAGAGTTGTATCGGTGGTCGATAGAACTTGAGGTAGTTTTTGTTCTACCTTTAACTCCTCGTTGGTCTCGACACTTCACTACTAGGAAAAGGCCTACTAATGGCGCACCTATTTTGGCCATTAATGGCGCATTAGTGGTGCGCCATTAGTGCCACACCATTAGTATATTTTACTAATAGCGCACCGCAGATGCGCCATTAGTACATACCAAGGTGCGCCATTAGTATGCCTCCCAGGGGGCCATATATACCCAGGTGCTTTGGCATACTAATGGCGCACTCTTGCCTGATGCGCCATTAGTAACTTTGGCATACTAATGGCGCACTGTTGGTTGATGCGCCATTAGTATCCTTTGGCATACTAATGGCGCACTGTGATGTGATGCGCCATTAGTATGAATATTAGGTTATTTATTTATTTTTTAATTTTCTGTTTTTTGCACAGATTACAAAATGTATTATTGGACGGAATATAGACCGCACCAGCACACAGCAACAACAGATTCATCGAATACAATAGAAGATTAGTCTCTGAATACAATTCATCATATTAGTCTCCGAATACAATTCATCATATTAGTCTCTGAATTCAAAAGACCGAACAAAGATAGAACATTATATTACAAGTCTCGAAACCGCGAGTAGCGAGTTAGTCTTCACATTACAAGTCGATATCGATCATCTAACCTACCATCACATAGAAGAGAGCTGCGGTCATCACGATGAGCATCATAACGATGAAACTCGTCTTCATCCGGTTCCTCCAACGCTCCCTCCCCTCTCCCGCTAGATAGCGGGCGTATCTAGATTCCGCCTCGGCCCTAGTGGTGTACCCTTTGTAACTGTTACCGCTGAATCGGTGAATCTATCTCCGACACTCCTCCTAGTCGTCCTAGACTCCGAGAACCTTACCCTTGTACACGACATACGACGGCATCGCTATGCACTAGCCAAACGAAACGTTAGTACCAATTCACAGACAATACATAAGAAATATATAAGTATGCAACAGAACGATCGGAAGAGAAAAGCAAGACATTAATAGCATCGATTACATCTAAGTTGAACGACTGTCGAAACCAAAGAGACATACTACAAGTTCATTAAAGTTTAATTACAACATGAGCCAATCGATGTTTCAGAACTAGACATGGCATCACTACTTTCGACTCGACTCAAGGGACCGGAGCGTGGATGAAGCCGCCGTCTATCGTGGGAGTCATGAAATCGCGGGCGTTGTCAGCCTGCATTTGTAGCATTGTGTCGATGTCACTGTCGGACGGTTGATTTCTGCGGTAGAACTGCCTCGAGGTACGAAGGACATCTTGATGGATGATTTTCGCAAACTCCGACTGGATGCGAAAGAATTCTTGTCTGATGTCCGCGTCCTGGATTGCCTACACACTCGCGGCCCAATCTTTGAGTTTACTCGGTAGCAGAAGTTGATGATGGTCCCGTACGATCACCCACATGTGATGGATGGCGTAGTAGGCACCCTTCTGACCGCCAGGCGGCTGCTTGACGCAGCAGAACGTCGTATTGTGGGAGAACACGTGCTTGTCGTACTTACGAATAGGCCTGGTGAAGGTGCCTCCAGATTTGGCGTAGCCGGGGAGAACATCATCAAGAACATTCTTGACATTTGTGTAGTCTACCTTCGACTGACGGTCCGAGTCGAAATACGTGGCCATGGAATATTTGGGGCTTAGGAGGATGAGCGTGCAATGTGTGTCACTGCACAAAACACGGAATGTTAAAAGAAAAACGATCAAAATCTAAGATTTCATATGTTACGGGGCGGTTGAGGGGAGGACTTACTCGGGAAAGTAAGGCACGAGGAAGTTATCCTTATCTCGGTTTGCCAGAATGACGCCTTCGAGGTAAGAACTCGCGACTTGCCGGTCCCCAGCACTGCCCAAGATCTTGGCACGCATGTAGAAGGGGTCGACTATCACGATGTCTGGGGTCTTGTCGTGAATGATCCACATCTCCATACTCAGCGAAAATAGCCGAACGAAGGTGTAGTGCAGTGGATGAAGGTTCAACATAGCGTAGATGTCATCAAACTGCAGGACGATCATACCCCCGATGGAGTTATCCACAAAGCCCTTGCCCTCTGGCACCTTGGCCGCGAAAATCGGGTATGCCACATCCTTCTCTCTGAGACGCCGCTTCTCCAAAGAAAGAACACTGTCATGCAGACTCCGCATAGCACCGGTTGCAGCATCGAGCATATTTCTCGGTAGCATCGGCCTACCCGCCACATGCACCCTCCTCATTACATCCTCAGGTGAAGGTGGCCCGTCCTGAGCACGGATCGTACTCGGTGCCGGCTGGCTCGCACCCTTGTTAGTCTTTCTTTTCCGTGCCTTCTTCTTCTCCTGTAATGGGACCGAGTTCTTCTCACAGACCGCCTTCTTGAGTGTGTTGGGGCTGATAATATTTCGCACCTCGCCTATCTGAGGCTCGGTGAAGTCGGCAGCTGGAGGCGTCTCCTAAGAACTGAACGGCAGACGACGCCTGTTGCAACTTGGTTTCTCCGCGGTACCAGCTAGATCGCGCACATCTCTTGTAGGGTTGGGTTCTTGAGAAGGAGGCCCCATGAAGTCGCCACCGTACCCATGATCGGCAAAGTACTGATCGACGTTGGCAAATGTATCGTCGTCGTTGTCGTCGTCGTCATTCGGATCCTGTGCCATATGCATGTTTGGATCCAGTGGCATAGGGATGTCCGGCACCGTTGCGGCGGTCTTGCCATGGGGCCGACTTGGCGCCGGCACGACTGGCGGTGTTGTGTTTGGGGTGGTGTCCCCCGCCCCCAAACGAATCTGGTTCTTCGGCCAAAGCAGGGGCCAGCTCAGGAAGGCGTTGAGGGTCATCACGTCATCTTCGTCGGCCCCGACTGGTCGAATCAGAGGTAACAACTTGTCGCAGCCTGGCAGCACCCGAACCAGTTGAACCCTATACAAGTTGGGTGGCATCCTAGTACCGTGGAACACGGGGTTGCCCAGTTGAACGATTTTGCCCTTGGCGACATCGACCAACTCGTTGTTCACGAAGTGCAGGAGAGTGCACGGAACGTCGGCGGCGCCCTGCGAAAACATGTAGGGCGTCAGGGATGCCCAGTCAAAGGCAAGGAGATGAAGTCATCGGCCGAGAGAGGCTTAATTAGTTACCGTGATGATGGCGTCGAGCTCGGCTAATGTCGAGGCACCGCCAACGGCGGGCGTGCACTTGACGGAGGGGCCGCTTGCTGCAGAGGTGCCGGCCGGCGTACACTCGGGTGCATTAAGCTCCCGTGCCGGCGTCGGAGACACCAATGGCGCCTCCGCCGGAGACACCAATGGCCCCGTCATCGTGTTCTGCGAGTTGCTGGCCGTGAAGCTAGGAATCGGGGGCGGCCCCTGTTGGCCGCCCGCAATCCACGCCTGCAACCCCTCGATCAAGGTAGGCACAATGGCGGTGATCGTCGCTCCCAGTTGTTGTTGCACTTGCTCTTGGACAATCTCTGGAATCCGCTCCACATGTGCCTTGAGTTCTTGAACCTCGCGCGACTGGCTTTCCGAGCTGGTCTTTTTCTCATTTCGCCCACCAACGTTATAGTATGACGACCATTTTGTGGACAAGCCTTTGTCGGCCACACGACCAGCTGATGACGGCTTACTGAGCTTATCCTTTTTCTTCATTACATTCAACGCCCTATTTAGAGTGGTGTCCCAAGGGTTGCTCTTAGTCGACCCCGCGCTACTGCTTTTAGTCGCCTGCGGAAGGAATGTGAACCATTTAGAAATTTGGCTTCATTAATTAGAATGCAACCATATGGAGCTAATTACGTGGGGGTGTATTCCTTACCAGAACAAGCTCAAGCGCCCTGGTCTTCGGATCCGTGGTAAGCTCCTTTGTTTTCGGGTCCTTCTTGTACCGGGCCCTGACAAAGTTCCTGGTCTGCTTGTCATCGTATTTATCGAAGAGGGGCGGTAGGCCTTGCTCGGCACAGTCCGCCTCCTCCTTGTCCCATATAGGCTCCGCCACTCTGTAACCGCTGGGACCGAGTGTGTGTTCCCCTAAGTTCAGCTCCCGCATTTCTTTCCCCCACTGACTTGATTTGGAGGTTGCGGTGCTCGAGCACTTGATCTTGAAGTCGTTGTAGTCATCTTCGGTGATCGAAGGATTTTTCTCCTTGATCTTCTCATAACTCGCACCTTTCTCGATCATTCTCTTCACCGTGCTTCTCCAAGTAGACAGGGCCATGCTCATCCTCGTGAGGGCAGTATTGTTCACTTTATTCCCTTTGAGGCTTGTGTTTTCAAATTCAGCGGGGAACTTGTATCGTTCGTGCAGCTTCGTGGAGAGGAGGTTGCGGAAATTCCCTCGGTCAGGATGCCTCAGGTTCTCGGTGTTGATCAAGACGGTGCTCCGGAGACTGCACCCGAGCTGAAGCGAGTACCCCTTGACTATTCGTTCGGGCGCCGTTGGATTCCCGTCGGAGTCCATTTCAGTAAATTCCTCCTTAACGGTGCGGAGCACGGTTGGGCGCCGGTCCTTCTGTTGCCTCTTCGGTTGGCTGCCATCTGTGCGTGCGCCGCCATCATCAGTGGTGGCATCCTCGGCGGCACCATCAGTGCTGTCATCCCCGACGGCACCATCAGTGGGGTCATCCTCGGCGGCACCATCAATGGTAGTGTCAGGATCGGTAGGGAAGGCGGCGTCCTCATACAAGTGAGGTTGTTCCTCCATCTCCTGGGACAGCTCCCAGAATGCCTTGCCGCCCGAACACCCAGCCTCATCGTTGTTGGCCATGTTTCTCTCTAAATAGGAAAAAAGTTTGGTCAAAAAGTTGGTTATTGTCAAGGAACAAGATCATGGTCTCATCATTTAGGGTTTGTCGACACCGAGGCATCCTAAAAGCTAAGCTTTTATCATTGAGGGTTTTTCCACGCCGAGGCACACTAAAAGCCTAAGCTTTCATCATTTAGGTTTTTATCGACACCGAGGCACCCTAAAAGCCAAGGTTTTATAATTTATGGTTTGTCGACACCGAGGCATCCTAAAAGCTAAGCTGGGAAGGAGAATTCTAAGTTGGGCCTAATCACTTGGCTCTATTGCCGCCTATGGTTTAATGCAGCAAGAATAAAGGGGCAGTTGATCCTACTTAATTAACTACTAAGAGCATTAGTCACAAGTACCCCATATGTCCTATTTTTAGCAAAGTCATGCTAAAATTGACGGAAAATTTCAGCATGACCTTTGCTGAAAATAGGACATATGGAGTACCCGAATTTGCCAGAACAGAAGTTAATCGACATTCCAGCAAACTCAAGGGCCTCTCGGGGTACCTGCAAAATCATCACGACACGATGGTCGGAGACAAAACCCAGCAAAAATCTGGATGGAGTGCATCGGGCTTTCAACTCCACTTTAGACTATTCAAATGAAGATCACACTGAGCTCCAGCTAAAGGATCCATCAGCCATCATGCCAGCCAGCCAACAAATTAAGCTGGCCTGGAGCAAATAAGAATACAATGCATACATACATACTAAAGCAGAAAGATAGATAGATAGATAAGCATTTTAGTTTAGTTTACAAGAATTAGTGCATGCATGTCAAAAGTTGGCATCTACTACTTGCCTTTGCTTTTTCAGCCCATGTTCATGCAGGTCACTATCAGTTACTACCAGTTAATTACTCTACTAGTCATGCCAAATAAGATAGATACTCCTCATCATCATCATATAGTAAAAGCTAATTAACCTGCACATGCATCAATGATGCTTCTGCTCTTACTTCTCTGCTGCTAAAAGCATAACCACAACAAGATTAACAGCTACATTGTTCTGTGTAGTGTACATTGGTGATTGTTGAGCCAACATGCCACATTGAAGTGCTATGATGTTGCCATGTTTGCAGTGCTAGGATGTTGCCATTCCAGCAAACTCAAGGGGCTCTAATAGGTCACCCAACAAAAAATCATCAATAGTTTTAGCTGAAAAAAAATCATGGATTGCTGTTAACTAAAAATTAGTGAAAGAAACTGTTGCTGATCATGGATTGCTGATCATGAAAATTAGTATATTGTGCTTGTCAAGTGTTGCAGGCTTAACATTTTAAGCATTTTACAGTAATTTATCACCCTACTGTCCCTAAAATAGCTATTTATCCAGAGATGGCTAATAACCAACAGATATGTCACAGAGATACACCAAAAATATGTAACAATTTCCTTGGTTAAACTGGGATAGTCCAAGAACCTCCTGTGATCCAAAGAAGAAGAAAAGGCATATAATACATCATCTAATGTCCTAGGATATTATTAGAGAAGAGGGCGGTGCACATGGTATGTACTCTACTACTAATTTAGTGCTCAACGTTGACATCACAGTACCAACTGAAGCCGAAGTCTAACTGCACACTAACCTTTTGGTACAACAGAAACATGTATGCTATTTAATGTGATAAGATCAAGTACCATACCAGAATCTTATAAATTTCACCCAAATTAAAAACAACAGGAGTGTATATCTCTCTCAGACTGCTATTGTGGGGGCTGCTGGTGTTAGATAGAAAGTGTCCACATAGCAATTCTTGGTGTGCCATTGGCGGGGGCCAGTTAGTCATAGGGCCCACTGGGCAGTAGGTTCTAACGACCTCTAACAACCAGAGGAGAGGAGAGTGTGGCTGCTGCTTTAATGCCACTGGAAGTGTAGTCCACTTTGCTGAGAGTGTGAAGCACTCCACTCCACTACCACTACCCTTGCTACTAACTTCATATCAGCTGAGCTCCTCCCTTTCTTAATTAGTTGGTGACTCTGTTTCTCTAGTTAACTTGAGCAGACGCACACCTGATTCTAAGTACAACACACACCACCACACTTAGTCTTCTTGTTCTTCTTATTTTTTCTTTTGCAGTCCTATCACATATCGTCGATCATACTCATAATTTGAGATAATAATTATCTGTAAAAACTAATTAATTAAATGAAACTATGGCAAGTTCTATAAATGTGTGACTACGTCAATGGTAGTCCTAAAAGAGCTATATACCTAGCGAAGATTGAATTATTACAAAGGTCTAAATCCACTAATGTCCCTCCCTCAAATGGTTAATTAGTAAGAGATGGTAAAGCAATTGCAGTTTTCCCACAGCCAACATCCAGCAATGGACACAGGAGCACAAAGGTCTGAACTTGTATCCTAAAAAACATCTGGAACTCAATTACTGAATTAATCTTGCCCTGTCGTACTAACAGCCAACAGTATTTCTATCTAGCGAAGATTAAAGTTGCAGCATTAGACAGGTCCAGCAATGGAATCCAAACAAAGGCCTAAAATTGTACCACCCCTAGAACACATCTGGAACTCTAGAAAAACATCTAGAACACACTTGCTGATCATAAAGTGTTCCAAAGCACATATCAATAATGTGGCACATGATTTTCTCAAGAGTTGAAGTATTTTAGGATAATCCTGACACAAGCAAATGGCTATAATGCACATACAGGAAGATGGACCTATTGTGATGGGTGTGGATGCATTTCTAACCAGGCACAAGGGCGGGGTCGTCGAAGGGGTCGGGGTCGCCGGAGGGGTCGGGGACGGGGTCGGCGGCGGCGGCGGCGTCGAAGGGATGGCTCGAGGGCGTCCGAGCTCATCCGGGTCCTCTTAGTCGAAGAAGAAGACGGCGACGGTCCTCCTGGGCGCCTTGGTTGGTCGTGGGGAGGCCGGCGGCCACATGCTTCGCGGCTCGGCGGCGGTCGCTGTCCTGCACCCCGTGCCCGGACTGATGTAGAGGCGGCGCAGGGCAGGGGCCAATGCGGGAAGGCTGTCGGCGACGGCGAGGTCGCGGAGGCGTCGGCGATGGCGGAGCTGCAGTGGTGGGGGGCGCGGGGGCGGCGGCGCACGTAGGGGCGGCGGCGTCGTGGGTCGGGGCAACGCGCGGAGGGGAGAAGTGGATCTGACGAGAGAGAGGGACAAAGGGATCGGGCAGCTAGCTATAGGGCGGAAGATTACTAATGGCGCACCCCCTGGCGGTGCGCCATTAGAATGTTTTTTTATACCAATGGTGCACCAGCCAGCGATGCGCCATAAGTAATTATTTTTTATAAAAACATTAATAATTTTTATTTGAAAATATTTATGAATATAAAAAAAATCATGAATATGAATATGAATATGAAACAGTAATAAATTTTTATAAAAACAGTAATAATTTTTTATTTGAAAATATTTATGAATATAAAAAATATCATGAATATGAATATGAATATGAATATGAATATGAAACAGTAATAAATTTTTATAAAAACAATAATAATTTTTTTTTAAATATCATCAGATTTTTTATTTTAAAATATTTATGAATATAAAAAAATATCATCAAATTTGTTATTTGAAAATACCATCAAATTTTTTATTTGAAAATATAATCAAATTTGTTTTTTGAAAATATAATCAATTTTTTTGGTTGCATTCATTTGTGACGGTGGAGCGGGGGAGGGTGCG
>LR738715.1:796495676-796542676 GCA_902687465.1 Secale cereale
GGTGGTGGAGAGGGGGAGGGTGCGAGGGGTGCTCGGCGGTGGTGGAGCGGGGGAGGGTGTGGGGGGTGCTTGGCGGCGAGGGGGATCTGGCAAGGGGAATCTGGCGAGGGGGGATAACGATCGAGATGGAGGGGGATCGAGATCGAGTGTTCTCATGAATTCAAAAAGTGCCCATGAAATTCAATAATATTCATGATAGTTCAAAAAGTGCCCATGAAATACAATCGAGAAATGAAGATTACAATATAAATACAATCGATCTTAGCTAGCTATATGTTCACAATCTTCTTGCCCTTCTTTTTCGCAAATGGAGTTCTTCTGTGGAACGGACGTCCTTTAGGTAGGGTGGTCCTGCTTCTTCTTGTGGTGTATGCTACTACTTCATCATCGTCGTCATGTTCGATCTTCGGGTCGCCGTACTTGTCGAAGTCTTGCTCACTGGCTACACCATCCATTCCGATGATCTTCCTTTTGCCTCTCCTCACGACAACACGACTGGGCTTTGACGGGTCGGTAATTGTAACACCCCAAAATTTTTGGTTTGGTTTTTACCAAATTCTTTAATTGATTTAAAGGAGGTTATTTGAAATTTTCCTTTTGAGAGACCCTCCTTCCCAAATTTTTTGCTTCTGACAAATCTTTTTGAGCCCTTCTCAATTTTTGATTCTGGTCTTGAGGGTCTTTCAACTTGTGTTGGTTCAACACAATTACTCTTGGATCATTTTTACTATTTCTTTTGTTAAAAAGAATTCTTTTAAATCCTTGGATTTATCCCTCCCTATTCAAAGATGCTCTCTTACCATGACCTATGTGGATAACTTCCTTCCAAAACCCTCTTCCCTACCTTGGGGTCAGGTTAAGCATCAATTCCAGCAAGTTTCAACTTCCTCTAGATTTTATTTCTATTTTTTTTAACCCACAAAATATTTTTCTGTCATTTATTTGGACCCTAGTGGTTTACAAAGGAACTACTAGATCTCTTTTGAATCCTGGCTCCAAATAAGTTCCTAGGGCTAGTCCTTAGTACCCTCAACTCATATCCATCAAGACCTACTGGTCATCAGTTCAAAATTTTCAAAATATGCTTGCTGCAAGTTTGGAGCAGATTTGCTAATTTTGATGAATTTCATTCTTTCTTATTACCAAAAATTCTGAGGAAATTCATACAACCTCCAGATGCATCAAGAGACCCCCTCACCAAGTCCCAGCTCAAGGAAAATTCTCCACATGCAGCAAACATTTCATCAAGCACCTTGCTTGCACTGTTTCTGTTAGGTTTCAGGGTTCAGTATTGATCTTCAGTCGTCAGTGTCGTTTTCTTCAGTCGCCGTCGCCAATCTCGCCAGTGACTCGCTTTGGCCTCTTGCTCACTGCTCCCTCTCCTTATCCGTGCGCCGCATGGTCGGTTGGCTGGACGTGGGCGTCGGTGCTGAGCTGTCCCGTCGTCTCCGGCGAGTGCAGCGGCGACAGTACCGCCCGTGGCGGCCGTCAGGGGTGAGCCCTGCAGTACGGCGCCGCCCCGCACCGCCCAAGCCACCGGTGGCCTCCGCGTGTACGCCTACATCCCCCAAACGCGCTGCAAGACAGTCGCCGTGGCCTGAGTAGCGCAGAGCGCGCTCTCTGCCGCCGGCGGGCCCGTAAGCGCCGTTCCGTTGAAACAGCGGAGCAAGCCAAATGCAGACGAGCTTAGACGCGGAATGGAGCCAGTGGACCCCTCTGAAGATGCTCAGCCACCTAAACCACCAGCCCGACCCCTGCCTCGCCGTAATCCCTCGCCGGAGATATTTCGCCCGCGGCACCTCCCTCGCCCGCCTATAAATAGGGCTCCAGAGGCGTTGTGAAGCCACCGCGTCCACCTCACCTCACCACAGCCTCGCCAAAACCACTCAGGGGACCTCGGGAGAGTCTTCTTCCCCGACTCCGGCCGCCCCGATCCGCTTCGGGCTCCGGCAAGGTTCGCTCTGGTGAGGGCACCTCCGCTTACCAGACTCGGTCAGCAACCACCTAGTCCACCACCTAGTCTAACCCAAGCATCAATTTGCAGTCAGAGACCCCGTCCGGTGAGATCCATCATCGCCCGACGCCGCCGTCCGCCGTAGAGGAAGTCGCCGTCGTTGTGGTGCCTCCCTTCGGTCACTTCCACCACCCACCGACGCGGAAGAACCCCCTGAACACGCCGGTACCTCCCCCTCCCTCTGCCTCGCAGTAGTTCGTCGCCGGCGATCACCGCAGGTCTCTGGCGCCGGCGAACTCTGTTCCCCTCTTTTAAACCTGACATGCGGCCCCCCCCTGTCAGCTTTCTCTTTTTATTCGAACCGTTTTCTGAAAACGCCTTCGGGCAAAGTGCGCTTTCCATTCGGTTCGGCGTATCTTCATCCGAAGCGTTTTCTGTTTATTCAAACTACACCCTGGATAGTTTCTGTTTCATTACAGACTAGTCCCTGGGTTTGTTTTCTTTATAACTTTTAAACTAAAAAGGATTTTTGGTTGATTCCTTTTCTGTCATCTTCATAATTCTGCCTAGTTTTTTATCATATTTATTTGAAAAATATTTGGAACACTTTTTGCGCATGCACGTATTTACGTAGTATTCGGTTTCTTTTTATACCGTAGATACCGACGGAGGTGACGGAGCCGCAAACTTCGCCGAGCTAGACTCCGACTACTCCGAACCAGGCAAGCATGTTTGAACCTTTGATATGATGAGTGTTTTTCATGGTTGCTAGTGGGGTTTTCTTAAGGCATGTTTACATAAGCATTTGGTGGATGTTATATTCCATGCACGGTAAGTTGCAAGTGAGCTACAAAACTTGATGAGATCAGTTGATGAAGAACAGCCTGATCATGTGGTGGCATGATAAGATGTAAACTGGTATTGTTGGAGCATGCCAGTTCTACATCAACTTTTAACTACGGTGTTGACGTGGGCCAAGTCTCGACCCCGTCCATTTTCCTTGTTGTGCTACCACATGTTTTCTGCAAAGAATACGGTTTAGTATGTTGCAAACCTCTTTCCTGGTACACACCAAATAGAGAGGCCGTGATGAAGGTTCCATGGCCCTGGATTAAAGCCGTCATCCGGTCAGGGGGCATGGGTGTTTCCGGTTGGGACCGAGAGGGGGGCACCCCTTAGAGCGCGCGGTATAAATTTGATCCCATGCTATTCGAGGAGTGGCCTCCCCGCCTCAAGAGTTTTCGTGAACGTTGCCTAGGGTGATTCCTGGCAGCGGAATGTGGAATGGGTGTGTACTGGTTAGATGTGTTTTCTTCTAAAATACCGTGAACGGAACTAGTCCTTGGTGACTACTGAAATCCGTTGGCTGTGGTAAGGTACAAACTCTGCAGAGTCAAAACCATTCGCATAATCAAGTCCTTGGACAAGGACGTTGGTTAGCAGATCCGTGTCAGTCTCAGTGTCAGTCTCTGTAGAATTAATATTTCCGACAAGGGTAAACCCGGTTGATCGTTACTTCTGTGAATGGACTAACCCGTTTACTTTTATGTGCCGAGTATTCCTTAGGACGGTGCTACCTCCAGGAACTACTCAAATTTTTCCTTGTTTGATATAAGCCCTCTATGTGATGTCGCTCAGACGTCCGACTGTGGCATTCATGTTATTTACTTTTGATATAAGCCCTTTATGTGATGTCGCTCAGACGTCCGACTGTGGCATTCATGTTATTTACTTTTGATATAAGCCCTTTATGTGATGTCGCTCAGACGTCCGACTGTGGCATTCTTGTTATTTACCTTTGATATAAGCCCTTTCTGCGGTGTCGCCCTGACGCCCGACTGTGGCACGTTTATTCTATTTTACCTTTCGAGGCGTCGCTCCAGACACCCGATTGGTCTTCCGCTATTTATTTATCTTGCAACACTAATTGAATTACTTACGTGTGCATTATTGCTCTTGTGCATCATGTTTGCATTTGTTATATCTTATGTCCAAACTGTCTTGCGAGTACATTCAAAGTACTCACCTGGCTTGTTGATTTGGCCAGATGTTGACGAAGGCGATCTTATGGATGAAGAATTCGATAGCGAGTCCGACGCCTAGAGGAGTCCCAGTCAGTCCCTTGCGATCCTGGAGTTGGTCACTTGTATTATATACGCTTCCGCCACCATAATAAAATCATCAAGCCTCACTCCGGCGCTTGATGAGTGTAAGATATTGGAGTCACGCCACCCACACCGTTGTGACATATCCACTACCACCATATCCACGAGTTAGTAGTTATGCCACCATATCCAGTTGTGTCATATCCGCCTCTATGTATAATATTGGCGTGCTTGTAATAAATTGTTGAGCAACCTCAGCTCAACCCTGTATAATATTTAGCACTTCTGGATTTCTGTATCAAGGATTTGTCTGCCAGTATGGAGGAATTCTCTATACTAGTTTGATGAAAGGGGCGATTTTTCAATAAATGTTTTATTGGAAAACCGGTCCTGACAACCTTGGTATCAGAGCCAGGCTGACTGTAGGAAGCCACTAGGTGCGCTCGCTAATCGGTTATTAGCGTAATAGGTGCTGTTTTAGCATATTGCAATCGTAGCAAATTTTTCTGTTAGTCATCATAAATTTATGATTTGACTATCTGGAATTTTTGTCTACTTTTGTAGATGGCCGGCCGCGACTGCGAATCGCAGGTGTTCGCCAACGTGCCTGAGGGGTTTATCAAACTCCTCGCCTCCATCGTCAAGATCGCGATCGGGCCATCGACTCGTCCAGAGTTCACACTCTACGAGCACAAGATCAGCGACAGCGTGTCTATGCACCAGGCTGCGGTGCAATTCAAGGGAGGGCGTTCTGAATTACGCCGCTTCCGATTTGTTGGGAGGGCCATGCCTACAGAGAAGCATGCCATGCAGATGGCGGCCCGTGAGGCAATAACACGTCTCCGGGATGCTCTTCCTTCGATGAAGGCTCGTCGCTACCGCTACCTCCCCTGCCACGTGCCGTACACTTGTCACTATGCATTCGCTTGCACTAGGGGAGAACGAGATGATGCTATTGAGATGCTTGTTGAGTATCTCAAGGCTCTTGAGGCAGCTTTTGATAACCTCGTGGACGACTTGGTGGCTGCCCGTATGGATTCAGTTCAGGGCTGTGTTGCCAACAGGAGGGAGCTGCTCCATACAGCACCACCACTGTCATACATCTCGTCCTCATCATCCTATGCACCTGCCATCCGAGCCACCGCTCGCCGCCTACCTACCACTGAGGAGTTTGACCAAGTCATTGCTCCTACCCCAGTTCGTGCTGCACTACCTACCACTCCCATTTCAACCGCACGACCTAGTACCCCGCGCCTGGAGCCTATTAGTGAGGAAGAAGTTGAGTCCCCAGCAGCACTGGGGCTTACCCTCGGCAGGCCGAAGGAAGTATTTACCATCTCCGACTGAGTGCGCCGAGCAGCCGTGCGATGTACCTGCTTGTATGATATGTTTTATATGTACATAGGCTTGGTAAGAAGTAGTTTGTGTGCGCATCATGTAGGGACTGGGAGAAGTGCACTAGCCTAAATAACAGGTCAGGAATGTGTACACACATCCTGAGTGAAGTATTGTATAATTATGGCTTGCTTGTAAGATACTGAGCGGTCCTTCTCCTTGCGCAATCAAGTGTTTTCTTGAAAAATCTTGGAGTTTTAAAATTTCTGCCTTCGCAATATTAATTGTTTTTACTACTCGGTTTTTCTCATGAGTTCTGCAAAATACCCCAGAGTGGAAAATGCATCGTCCATGGACTCGTTCCATGCGAAGCCCTCCGGAAGAAAATAATGGTACCCAGGCAAGTAACGATTTCACACAGGGGCAGTCAAGTCAGCAAAACAGTGAAGCAGCACTTTCTCAAGTATGCCGCCTTTATGAGCAAAGCCAGCAGCAACATCAAGAAATGATGAACCATATTATCAACATGAGAAATCACCGTGAACCATACCAGCAGCATTCCAAGTTGGCTGAACTACAAAAGACGCGTCCCCCGACGTTCTCCCACACGGATAAACCCCTTGAGGCTGATGACTGGCTTTGAGACATTGAGAGGAAATTAATTATCGCACAATGTTCAGACCGTGAGAAAGTACTTTATGCACCTCACTACCTTACTGGAGCAGCTGCATCGTGGTGGGAAAATTTTCTACATATGCACCCCAATGAAAACAACATCACCTGGGAGGAGTTTAAGGAAAATTTTCGTGGGGCGCACATTCCCAGAAGTATTATGAAGATCAAAAAAAGGGAGTTTGATGACCTCAAGCAGAGAAGCATGTCAGTGACTGAGTACAACAGTCAGTTTACTCAACTATCTCGCTACGCCAACGAAAAACATATGACTGAGAATAAAAAGATGGAAAAATTTCTGGACGGCCTAGCACCAGCACTTAAATGCCAACTGGTCGTGCACACCTTTCCGGATTTCAAAACACTTGTGGACAAAGCTATTACCTTGGAGAATGAACGCCGTAGCTTGGAGGATTTTCGCAAGCGCAAGCGGGACAAGACTTCTCAATCTCGCGACAACCGGAACAAGATTGATTCTCGGAAAAATGGGGCGAACAAATCCGCAATCAATGTTCCCCGCTCAAACAAGAATTTTCATGCAAGGGATAAAGATTTTACGTATCACCCGGGCGTTACTTGCTTCGCTTGTGGAGAGGAAGGACACTATGCCAAGCAATGCCCAAAGCCAAGAAACTCGGCCCCCAAGACAAATAATGGTGGAAATAATTCAGCCCCCAAGCGTAACAACTTCAATCCCAGCAACAATCACAAGAAGGGTCACGTGAACCATGTGACCAAGGAAGAAGCGCAAAATGCTCCGGATATCGTACTCGGTACGTTTCCTGTCAACACAATACCTGCCACGGTTTTGTTTGATTCTGGAGCTTCTCATTCGTTCATTTCAAAGAAATTTGCTTTACAACATAATTTTTTAATTCTCCCCTTGGAAAATTCTATGACCATCAAGTCCCCCGGGATTAAGCAAATCACCCAGAGTTATTGCCAAGGTGTGATTATTGAGCTCGAGGGATTAAAGTTTCAAGCAAACCTCATTGTATTGGAAAATAAGGGATTGGATGTTATCCTAGGAATGGACTGGTTAACTACCAACAAGGGATTTATCGACTGTTTCAATCGAACTGTGATCCTCACTCATCACCAAGGGAAGACGATAAAAATTGCAGCTCAAGTAAGACCAGTATCACTGCGACCAAGATTGAACAAGGTGGATATTTCAGATTTAAATGAAGTTCCAGTGGTATGTGAGTTTCCTGATGTATTTCCTGAAGAGCTACCAGGCATGCCACCAGATCGAGAAATAGAATTCACTATTGAACTAGCACCTGGAACCACTCCCATTTACAAGAAACCTTATAGGATGGCACCTTCCGAGTTGGTAGAATTGAAGAAGCAAATAAAGGAATTACTGGACAAAGGATTTATCCGGGCCAGCTCCTCACCTTGGGGTTCGCCAGTATTATTTGCCAAGAAAAAGGATGGAACACTGAGATTATGTATAGACTATCGAGCACTCAACATGGTTACCATCAAAAACAAATATCCGCTGCCACGGATCAATGATTTATTTGACCAGCTTGCACAAGCCAAGGTCTTCTCAAAGATTGATTTAAGGTCGGGATATCATCAGTTAAAAGTACGGGCAGAAGATATCCCTAAAACAGCATTCACTTCCAGATACGGATTATATGAATTTACAGTAATGCCGTTCGGACTGACAAACGCCCCCGCATACTTTGTTCACCTCATGAACAAAGTGTTCATGAAATTTATGGACAAATTTGTTGTGGTGTTCATTGATGATATTTTGGTATATTCTAAAACACCAGAAGAACATGCTGAACATCTCAGAATTGTGCTGGGAGAATTAAGGAAGCATCAATTGTACGCCAAATTCAGTAAGTGTGAATTTTGGCTAAAACAGGTTGGTTTTCTGGGCCACGTATTAACCCAAGAAGGTGTTGCCGTAGACCCAGAAAAGGTCAAGGATGTACTCGACTGGAAACCACCAGCCAACGTAACCGACGTACGAAGCTTTCTGGGAATGGCTGGATATTACAGAAGATTTATTGAAGGATTCTCCACCATAGCAAAGCCTATGACACAGCTACTCAAGAAGGATAAGAAATTTGTGTGGACTGAGGACTGCGAGAAAAGTTTCCAAGAACTCAAAAAGAGATTAACCACAGCACCAGTATTGGTCGTACCAGACATACACAAAAATTTTGAAGTATATTGCGACGCGTCCCGGAAAGGCCTCGGATGCGTATTAATGCAAGAAGGCAAAGTAGTCGCATATGCTTCCAGGCAACTGCGAAAGCATGAAGAGAACTATCCCACTCATGACTTGGAATTAGCAGCAGTTATACATGCACTCAAAGAATGGAGGCACTTTTTGCTTGGAAATCGTTGTGAAATATATACAGACCATAAAAGCCTCCAATATATTTTCACACAACCAGAACTCAATTTGCGACAACGACGCTGGTTGGAACTAGTAAAAGACTATGATGTTGGCATTCACTACCATCCAGGAAAGGCAAATGTAGTGGCAGATGCTCTCAGCCGTAATCCAAGCTCCAGCAACGACAGTTCACAAAACTTGAGACCAGAATTTCAAAGGGAGTTTGCCAAACTCAACATGGTGTTGGTCACTGAAGGCTCTATATCAAAATTTGAAATACACCCCACCCTAATGGAACAAATTAAGAAAGCCCAGCATGGACACCCCAGCATCGAAGGCATAAAAAGAAAAGTAAGTCTGGGCAAAGCCTCAGAATTCGTCATAGACAATGAGGGGATATTATGGTACGGAGACAGGCTTTGCGTGCCAAATATAGAAGACCTCAAACAACAAATTTTGACCGAAGGCCATACCGCTCCATATTCCATCCACCCTGGAGGAACAAAAATGTACAAGGACATTCAGGAAAGATTTTGGTGGCACGGTATGAAGAGGGATATAGCCACATTCATTGCCTGTTGTGATTCATGTCAGCGCATTAAAGCCGAGCACCAAAAACCAGCAGGACTATTACAGCCAAACAAGATACCTGAATGGAAATGGGATGAGGTTGGAATGGATTTTATTGTTGGACTACCTCAGTCACGGCACGGAAATGATGCCATATGGGTCATCACAGATAGGTTGACCAAGGTGGCACATTTTATTCCGGTAAAGACAACCCACACCACACAGAAGCTTGCCAAGCTTTATCTCTCCCGTATTGTTTGTCTACATGGAGTTCCAAGGACCATAATATCCGACAGAGGCACTCAATTCGTCTCTAGATTTTGGGATCATTTGCAACAAGCTCTGGGAACTCAACTAGTATTCAGCACGGCATACCATCCCCAGACTGGAGGACAGACCGAACGTGTGAACCAAATTTTAGAGGACATGCTGAGAGCATGTGTTCTCACTTATGGAACCAGCTGGGAAGAAAGCTTACCATATGCCGAGTTCGCATACAACAACAGTTACCAATCCAGTCTACAGATGGCACCTTTTGAAGCTTTGTATGGGCGAAGATGCCGTACCCCATTAAATTGGTCAGAGACAGGAGACAGCCGTATCTTCGGCCCAGACATGCTCAAAGAAGCTGAGGAGAAGGTTAAATTAATCAGGGATCGACTCAAGACAGCCCAGAGCCGACAAAAGAGTTGTTATGACCAGAAACATCGTGAAGTCAGTTTTGAACCCGGTGACTATGTGTATCTAAGAGTATCCCCTATGCGGGGCCTGCAGCGATTCAAAATTAAGGGAAAGCTAGCACCACGTTTTATTGGACCTTTCCGTGTGACTGCACGAAGAGGCACAGTAGCCTACCAACTAGACCTACCCAAAGAACTATCTGACGTCCATGACGTGTTCCACATATCACAATTGAGGAAGTGTGTAAGCAACCCAGAAAAGCGTGTATCTCATGAGAACATTGACGTGCAACCGGACCTCACCTACAGGGAACGTCCAGTAAAAATATTGGAGGAGTCTGAAAGGAGGACCCGTCAGAAGACAATTAAATTCTTCAAGGTTCAGTGGAGCAACCACACCGAAGATGAAGCAACTTGGGAGAGAGAGGATTTTCTTCGAACAGAGTACCCACACCTATTTGAGGATCAGCTGGAATCTCGGGGACGAGATTTTTCCTAAGGGGGTGGGTGTTGTAACACCCCAAAATTTTTGGTTTGGTTTTTACCAAATTCTTTAATTGATTTAAAGGAGGTTATTTGAAATTTTCCTTTTGAGAGACCCTCCTTCCCAAATTTTTTGCTTCTGACAAATCTTTTTGAGCCCTTCTCAATTTTTGATTCTGGTCTTGAGGGTCTTTCAACTTGTGTTGGTTCAACACAATTACTCTTGGATCATTTTTACTATTTCTTTTGTTAAAAAGAATTCTTTTAAATCCTTGGATTTATCCCTCCCTATTCAAAGATGCTCTCTTACCATGACCTATGTGGATAACTTCCTTCCAAAACCCTCTTCCCTACCTTGGGGTCAGGTTAAGCATCAATTCCAGCAAGTTTCAACTTCCTCTAGATTTTATTTCTATTTTTTTTAACCCACAAAATATTTTTCTGTCATTTATTTGGACCCTAGTGGTTTACAAAGGAACTACTAGATCTCTTTTGAATCCTGGCTCCAAATAAGTTCCTAGGGCTAGTCCTTAGTACCCTCAACTCATATCCATCAAGACCTACTGGTCATCAGTTCAAAATTTTCAAAATATGCTTGCTGCAAGTTTGGAGCAGATTTGCTAATTTTGATGAATTTCATTCTTTCTTATTACCAAAAATTCTGAGGAAATTCATACAACCTCCAGATGCATCAAGAGACCCCCTCACCAAGTCCCAGCTCAAGGAAAATTCTCCACATGCAGCAAACATTTCATCAAGCACCTTGCTTGCACTGTTTCTGTTAGGTTTCAGGGTTCAGTATTGATCTTCAGTCGTCAGTGTCGTTTTCTTCAGTCGCCGTCGCCAATCTCGCCAGTGACTCGCTTTGGCCTCTTGCTCACTGCTCCCTCTCCTTATCCGTGCGCCGCATGGTCAGTTGGCTGGACGTGGGCGTCGGTGCTGAGCTGTCCCGTCGTCTCCGGCGAGTGCAGCGGCGACAGTACCGCCCGTGGCGGCCGTCAGGGGTGAGCCCTGCAGTACGGCGCCGCCCCGCACCGCCCAAGCCACCGGTGGCCTCCGCGTGTACGCCTACATCCCCCAAACGCGCTGCAAGACCGTCGCCGTGGCCTGAGTAGCGCAGAGCGCGCTCTCTGCCGCCGGCGGGCCCGTAAGCGCCGTTCCGTTGAAACAGCGGAGCAAGCCAAATGCAGACGAGCTTAGACGCGGAATGGAGCCAGTGGACCCCTCTGAAGATGCTCAGCCACCTAAACCACCAGCCCGACCCCTACCTCGCCGTAATCCCTCGCCGGAGATATTTCGCCCGCGGCACCTCCCTCGCCCACCTATAAATAGGGCTCCAGAGGCGTTGTGAAGCCACCGCGTCCACCTCACCTCACCACAGCCTCGCCAAAACCACTCAGGGGACCTCGGGAGAGTCTTCTTCCCCGACTCCGGCCGCCCCGATCCGCTTCGGGCTCCGGCAAGGTTCGCTCTGGTGAGGGCACCTCCGCTTACCAGACTCGGTCAGCAACCACCTAGTCCACCACCTAGTCTAACCCAAGCATCAATTTGCAGTCAGAGACCCCGTCCGGTGAGATCCATCATCGCCCGACGCCGCCGTCCGCCGTAGAGGAAGTCGCCGTCGTTGTGGTGCCTCCCTTCGGTCACTTCCACCACCCACCGACGCGGAAGAACCCCCTGAACACGCCGGTACCTCCCCCTCCCTCTGCCTCGCAGTAGTTCGTCGCCGGCGATCACCGCAGGTCTCTGGCGCCGGCGAACTCTGTTCCCCTCTTTTAAACCTGACATGCGCCCCCCCCCCTGTCAGCTTTCTCTTTTTATTCGAACCGTTTTCTGAAAACGCCTTCGGGCAAAGTGCGCTTTCCATTCGGTTCGGCGTATCTTCATCCGAAGCGTTTTCTGTTTATTCAAACTACACCCTGGATAGTTTCTGTTTCATTACAGACTAGTCCCTGGGTTTGTTTTCTTTATAACTTTTAAACTAAAAAGGATTTTTGGTTGATTCCTTTTCTGTCATCTTCATAATTCTGCCTAGTTTTTTATCATATTTATTTGAAAAATATTTGGAACACTTTTTGCGCATGCACGTATTTACGTAGTATTCGGTTTCTTTTTATACCGTAGATACCGACGGAGGTGACGGAGCCGCAAACTTCGCCGAGCTAGACTCCGACTACTCCGAACCAGGCAAGCATGTTTGAACCTTTGATATGATGAGTGTTTTTCATGGTTGCTAGTGGGGTTTTCTTAAGGCATGTTTATATAAGCATTTGGTGGATGTTATATTCCATGCACGGTAAGTTGCAAGTGAGCTACAAAACTTGATGAGATCAGTTGATGAAGAACAGCCTGATCATGTGGTGGCATGATAAGATGTAAACTGGTATTGTTGGAGCATGCCAGTTCTACATCAACTTTTAACTACGGTGTTGACGTGGGCCAAGTCTCGACCCCGTCCATTTTCCTTGTTGTGCTACCACATGTTTTCTGCAAAGAATACGGTTTAGTATGTTGCAAACCTCTTTCCTGGTACACACCAAATAGAGAGGCCGTGATGAAGGTTCCATGGCCCTGGATTAAAGCCGTCATCCGGTCAGGGGGCATGGGTGTTTCCGGTTGGGACCGAGAGGGGGGCACCCCTTAGAGCGCGCGGTATAAATTTGATCCCATGCTATTCGAGGAGTGGCCTCCCCGCCTCAAGAGTTTTCGTGAACGTTGCCTAGGGTGATTCCTGGCAGCGGAATGTGGAATGGGTGTGTACTGGTTAGATGTGTTTTCTTCTAAAATACCGTGAACGGAACTAGTCCTTGGTGACTACTGAAATCCGTTGGCTGTGGTAAGGTACAAACTCTGCAGAGTCAAAACCATTCGCATAATCAAGTCCTTGGACAAGGACGTTGGTTAGCAGATCCTTGTCAGTCTCAGTGTCAGTCTCTGTAGAATTAATATTTCTGACAAGGGTAAACCCGGTTGATCGTTACTTCTGTGAATGGACTAACCCGTTTACTTTTATGTGCCGAGTATTCCTTAGGACGGTGCTACCTCCAGGAACTACTCAAATTTTTCCTTGTTTGATATAAGCCCTTTATGTGATGTCGCTCAGACGTCCAACTGTGGCATTCATGTTATTTACTTTTGATATAAGCCCTTTATGTGATGTCGCTCAGACGTCCGACTGTGGCATTCATGTTATTCACTTTTGATATAAGCCCTTTATGTGATGTCGCTCAGACGTCCGACTGTGGCATTCATGTTATTTACTTTTGATATAAGCCCTTTATGTGATGTCGCTCAGACGTCCGACTGTGGCATTTATGTTATTTACTTTTGATATAAGCCCTTTATGTGATGTCGCTCAGACGTCCGACTGTGGCATTCATGTTATTTACTTTTGATATAAGCCCTTTCTGCGGTGTCGCCCTGACGCCCGACTGTGGTATGTTTATTCTATTTTACCTTTCGAGGCGTCGCTCCAGACACCCGATTGGTCTTCCGCGATTTATTTATCTTGCAACACTAATTGAATTACTTACGTGTGCATTATTGCTCTTGTGCATCATGTTTGCATTTGTTATATCTTATGTCCAAACTGTCTTGCGAGTACATTCAAAGTACTCACCTGGCTTGTTGATTTGGCCAGATGTTGACGAAGGCGATCTTATGGATGAAGAGTTCGATAGCGAGTCCGACGCCTAGAGGAGTCCCAGTCAGTCCCTTGCGATCCTGGAGTTGGTCACTTGTATTATATACGCTTCCGCCACCATAATAAAATCATCAAGCCTCACTCCGGCGCTTGATGAGTGTAAGATATTGGAGTCACGCCACCCACACCGCTGTGACATATCCACTACCACCATATCCACGAGTTAGTAGTTATGCCACCATATCCAGTTGTGTCATATCCGCCTCTATGTATAATATTGGCGTGCTTGTAATAAATTGTTGAGCAGCCTCAGCTCAACCCTGTATAATATTTAGCACTTATGGATTTCTGTATCAAGGATTTGTCTGCCAGTATGGAGGATTTCTCTATACTAGTTTGATGAAAGGGGCGATTTTTCAATAAATGTTTTATTGGAAAACCGGTCCTGACAGTAATGAAGAAGCATTGGTCAACTTGGGAAGCCAGTACCCATGGCTCATTTTTCGCGGTGACGTTTGCGCCTGCGGTCTTGGATTTGGCTTCGGGTATAACCATGGTGGTGAAATACCGGTCTTCTTTTAGGACGCTCTTGGACCATCTGACACGGAACATCGGGACCTTCTCTCTAGCGTAGCTGATCAGCTCCCAGATCTCCTCGATCCTTCCATAGTATTTGTCCTTGTTGTTACCGGTGTAGGATTCCATCGTTACCCCGGAGTTCTGATAACCATCGCTCTTCATGTCATCGGCCTCGGTGTAGAATGTGTAGCCGTTGATATCGTACGCCTCATAGGTCATCAGGTTGTGCTCGGCGCCCTGTGATAAGGCAAATATGAGTTGTTCTTCCGCTGAAGAATCCTCATGTAAAGGGTACGACAGAAGCTTCTACTTGAACCAACGCGTGAAACATGAGTTGTGTTGTTTGATTATATCTCCGTCCGTCCTCTGTTGGCCTCGGTCATTGTACGTCTTCTCAATAAAGGTTTTGTGCTCTACCACCCAAGGATTGACCACGTCTATGTGTTGTAGCGCGACTAGGTTTGATCTTTTAAAGTCGGCGAGTCGGCCCTCGAAGTTGACATGCATTTCGCGGCGACCCTCACGGTGACCCCATCCAGCGAGCCTGCCGAGGTGCGTGTTGACGGGCAGGCCAACGGGGTTCTTGATGCCTAGATAATTCGTGCAGTAGGAGATGCACTCTTCGGTCAGAAAGCCCCTGGCTATGCTTCCCTTTGGACGTGACATGTTGCGAACGTATCCTTTGATGACACCATTCATCCTTTCGAGCGGCATCATGCTATGCAGGAACGTCCGCCCGAGTTGGATGATATCGTCCACGATATGGACCAGCAGATGCACCATAACGTCGAAGAATGCGAGCGGGAAGTACATCTCAAGATCGCATAGTATCACCACGATCTCTTCCTGTAGCCTTCTGAGTTGCCTCACGCCAACCGACTTCCGAGAGATGACGTCAAAAAAGTTGCATAGGCCAAATAGCGTTTCACGGACGTGCGCGTCCATGATCCCACGGATTGCAACTGGAAGTATCTGCGTCATCAGCACGTGACAGCCGTGAGACTTCATCCCGCTGAACTTCTACTTCGCTGGGTCTAGGTATCTGCTTATCTTCCCCGCATAACCATAAGGAAGTTTTACTCCTACGAGGCAGGTGAAAAACTGCTCGATCTCCTCCTGACTTAGAGTGACGCACGCGGGTGGGTAGTCATTTCCGGTCTTCTTGGCCTTTTTGCTTTTGCGACGACTTTCCGTGTCCTGCTTCGCCTCATCATCATCATCATCATCATCATTAGCGTGAAGCTCCTGCCTGATGCCCATTGATTTCAAGTATCCCCTTGCTTTCGGCCCATCTTTGGTCCTCTCTGGCATGTTGAGCAGGGTACCAAGCAGACTCTCGCACACGTTCTTCGTGATATGCATGACATCAAGGCTGTGAGGCACACGGTGGATCTTCCAGTACGGCAAGTCCCAGAAAACAGACCTCGTTTTCCATACCTTCAGTAGCGGCTCTGGCGCCTTTTGCTTCTTTCCCGCCTTTGGCGCCTTTTGCTTCTTTCCCGGCAGTGGGCAATCTTTCCAATTTTTCAACAGCGCGTCTATTTCCTCGCCGCTCCTCGTACGCGGGCGTCCTCGGGGTTCGGTTTAACCATCGAACAGATCCTTGCGTTTTCTCCACAGGTCATCGTCGCAAAGCCACCTTCGATGTGCCATGAACACGGTTTTCGAAGACCCGGGATCTCTATCTAGCTGGCGATACGTTGTGTCATCCATGCACCTGACGCATCCAGAAAATCCGTGGACCACCTGCCCCGCGACATATTCGTAACCAAGATAGTCGTGCACCGAAGTGAGCAGTGCGGCTCTCATAGGGAAATATTCTTTCTCTGCGGCGTCCCACGTATTGGCTGGCGTTTTCCACAGCGTGTCAAGCTCCTCTTTCAGCAGCCCCAGATACAGATTGATGTCGTTCCCCAGTTGTTTCGGTCCTTCAATTAGCATACTCATGTGAATGTACTTCCTCTTCATACACAACCAGGGGGAAGGTTGTACATCCACACAAACATAGGCCAGGTGCTATGTGTGCTTCTCTGGCTGCCAAATGGATTGACTCCATCGGTGCTCGCGTCCAGCACGATGTTCCTAGGATCGTTCCCAAATTCTAGGTCTTCGAAGTTCAACGCTTGCCACTGGCTCGCATCCTTAGGGTGACTCAGCATCTTGACTTTTTTATCTATCTCCGGATCATTTGCGTCATCTTCTCTCTTATTGTCCTCCCTATCCGCGTGCCAACGCAGGAGCTTTGCTACCTTAGGGTCCGCGAAATACCGCTGCAGACGAGGAGTGATCGGAAAGTACCACAGCACTTTTCGAGGAGCTTTCTTCCTCTTCTTGTATCGAGTGACGCCGCACACCAGACATATGGTAGACTCCGCGTGCTCGTCCCGATAAATGATGCAATTGTTCATGCACACATGGTATTTGACGTGCGGTAAATCCAGAGGACAAACTTTCACATTAAGTGCATTGAATATGAAGAGAAGTTGGATGCTTGATAATTGTTTTGAGATATGAGAAGAGTGATATTGGAGTCATGCTAGTGGAGTTATTATGAAATTGAGAAATACTTGTGTTAAAGTTAGTGATTCCCGTAGCATGCACGTATGGTGAACCACTATGTGACGAAGTTAAAGCATGAGGTATTTGTACAGTGTCTTCCTTTGTGTGGAGGTTGGGTGCGCGCGATGGTTAACTCCTACCAACCTCCCCTATAGGAGCATGCGTTGATTGCTTTGTTTTGATGTCTCGAATTTTTTTGCAATAAGTATATGAGTTCTTATTACTAATGTTGAGTACGTGAATTATACACACTCTCACCCTTCCACCATTGCTAGCCTCTCTTGTAGCGCGCAACTTTCGCCGATACCATACACCCACTATATATCCTTCCTCAAAACACCCACTACGTATCTTCCTCAAAACAGCCACCATACCTACCTATCATGGCATTTCCATAGCCATTCCGATATATATTGCCATGCAACTTTCCACCGTTCCGTTCATATGACACGCTTCATATTGTCATATTTCCATGCATGATCATGTAGTTGACATCGTATTTGTGGCAAAGCCACCATGCATAACTTTTCATACATGTCACTCTTGATTCATTGCACCTCCCGGTACAACGCCGGGGGCATTCATATAGAGTCATACTTTGTTCTAGTATCGAGTTGTAATATCGGGTTGTAATTCAATATAAGTGTGATGATCATCATTATTAGAGCATTGTCCCATGTGAGGAAAGGCCGAACAAAAGAGAAGGCCCCTTCACAAAAAAAAAAGAAAAAAAGGGACAATTGCTACTATCTTTTTCCACACTTGTGCTTCAAAGTAGCACCATGTTCTTCATGATAGAAAGTATCATGTTTAGTCACACTACAAGAAATATGTCAATTTATGACCTTCTGTCAGTGACCCTGGGAGAATTGGTCATAGATCTATGACCATTTCAGACCAATTGGTCAAAAGCTGTTCGGGGGGCTCCAAACCCTAAACTATAACGACCATTTTGGTCAGAAAGGTCATAATTTCCTTACACGAAATGGTCATAAAGCAGATAGCACTGGTCCGCTGCCTTATTTCTAGCTGATCATGACCAATATAGATGGTCATAACCTTGTAAATTGTGGTGGGTTGCTACGACTAGGCGCCACCTCATCAGTTTTGCCTATGTGTCATGTCCATGTGGCAGTTTTTGCCCTAGGTTGTGAAGCAACCTATATTTCTGTCATTCCCAAAATTCCCCAAAAAATCTCATAAATTCTTTGGGTTATATCTTCGTCAAATATGTAAAAAACCTTCCTTGCCTAGTTCAAAAATAATTCAAAAATATTGATTTTCCTGTTCCGTTCAAAAAAACACTTTGTTAAGGAAGTACCACTTTGGCATGTCCAAATGGTATCCATTTTCTACAGTGTTTTCCTATGCCCAAATAACTATCCTCCACCAAATGCCAGCTCAATCCATTCATTATTTTGAGCCCAGCTTCAACATTCGTATTTATGTCCAGTGTGGTACTTTGCAAAGCAAGTACCACCTAGCCTCCTCCTTTTGAGCTGAAAATTTGTGAAGATGGTCTTCTTAGTAACTGATCATCCTCAACCAAAACTCAAGCCCATTAGCCATGTGCATTTCCCGTACCGCCAATCAAACACTTGGCTGCTAATTCATGTTTGAGCATCAATCGGTCTCCTCGTGAGAATCTTATGTTGTAATTTTCTTCCTAGCACCTACCTGGGGAGTTCCCAACCCACTAGACATGCCTGGGCCTCCCATAACACATGGCAACGCCACAATCATGCGGTGACCACGTGGCGGGCATGCGAGTTTACGCGCTCTAGAGTTGGGGCCCTCGACCACCGCCCAAACCTCGACGTATGGCCACCGAACCATGTATTTATTATTCTATAGGTACTTATGCAACTAGAAATGATTTTTGGAAGAAAAAAATAGCAAACTACAAGGCAGCTGTAGTTCAAATTTGACACGCTTCCAACTGAATCGGCGGAAATTTGTCTTTTTCACGAGAGGTGGATCAAAACTTTTTACACCCAACCATTTTGTCAATTGTGCATTAAATATGTCCTAGTATATTATAAAATTGATTTGGTCCAATTTTGCAACAATTATTTGTGAGGTCCTTCACAAAAAAACCTCCATTTAGGCACTCGAAAAATGGAAAATGAATTTTTCGTGCAAATAAAGTGAAAACTCCCTTAGGCAACATTGTTTCCCATTCCAAGATGCACCCTTGTGCACAATATGAGATCATTTGAACAAACTATGCCATGAATGTGGCCATAGGATTTATCATCCGGCTTGAAAGCCATGAATCTTCACGCATGATAGCTCATTTCTGAGAACACTTTTTTAAAAGAATTGTTGTATTACAAGTTTATTATTTTTTTCTAGTAACTTGGTCATATATAATGACACAATGCGAAGGTTTTCCAATTTTTTGAATTTTTTTGAATTTTTTATGCCCGTTTCAAAATGCGGTCAAAACGGCGGGCATGACCGTTCCTAACTAGTGGTTGAACTAGGTATTTTTTTTGGTGTTTCTCTGATTAAATAGATACTTATGTACCTATAAATGATTTTTGTAAAAAAATAAAGAGCAAACTACAAGGTAGCAGCAGTTCAAATTTGACCCGCTTCCAGCTGAATCGGCGGAAATTTGTCTTTTTCACGAGAGGTGGATCAAAACTCTTTACATCCAACCATTTGGTCAATTGTGCATTAAATATGGCCTAGTAATTATAGAAAAATCATTTGGTCCAATTTTGCAAAAAATATTTGGTAGGTCCTTCACAAAAGAAACTCATTTTGGGCACTCGAAAAATGTAAATGATCTTTTTTACGCAATGAAGAAGAAAACCTCCAAATCAACATTGCTTGTCGTCCCAAGATACACACATGTGCACACTACTGGTTAATTTGAACAAACTATAAAAAGGTACTCCCTCCGTCCGGAAATACTTGTCATCAAAATGAATAAAAGGGGATGTATCTAGATGTATTTTAGTTCTAAATACATCCCTTTTTGTCCATTTTGATGACAAGTATTTTCGGACGGAGGGAGTAATATGTTGAATGTTACCCGAAATAAGAGGGTAAAAAATATAAGAGAAACAAAAGGAAAAAAACCAAATTACATAGGCTTAATCCTGATTGGTGGAGTCAGTTGTGGCATGGATCGCTGACATGGCGAACATCCGGCCATCCATACATCCATCCATGTGTCCATCCTTCCGTCCATCCATCCCACCACCACAACATGCCAGCGATCCCCACCCAACCCCTCTCTCTTGCGCGAACCCTTGCCGCCGCCGCCACCTCCAGCCCTCGATCCAGATCCCTCCCATCGCCCTCCCCTCAAGCCCCTCCCGTCGCCCTTCCCGATCCAGATCCCTCGCCGCCGCCCACCCCACCCCTCACCGCCACCCACCTCCACCACACCTCCCCTCCCCTCCCCTTTCCCATCGTCTCCGTTGGCCCTCATAGTCGGCTCCTACGAGTGCTTCATCTGGGGCTTCTCCCTCAAGGCCCTGGCAGCCGGCGAGGAGGCGCCCCAATCCCTCGCGCCGCTCTTCTCCTACCCGGCCCACGCGGGGCCCATCCGCTGCCCGGACACCATGGAGTGGCTAGATCTGGTCGTGGACGACGGCACCCAGCAACAAGGGACGGCCTGGCCTGCCACCACAAAGCCATAGCAACGCGGATGAGGGTGGAGGAGCCCACCGTTAGAGGGGGGCTAGGAGGAGTCTGTAGCGGTCGTCTCATTCGGGCACCAAGACGGGTCTGCGGTGGATGCTGGTTTGGAGCTCAGGTCGACGGCGTGGCCATGGACACGACCTCCTCGACCTTGACAGCCAACGCATCGGTAGGAGAGCAACTGATTCCTGAACCTTTTCTTCTCCTCTTTTAATTCAAAGTTCTTAGTTTAGTTGCGTATTTCTATACATGCCACCTTGTTGTGATTAATTAGGTTAGTTTAGTTGCAGATTTCGATTGCTACTACTCTGCATTGGAGACTGACAAGTGTGTAGCACTTTATGGCAGCCCCATATGCAACGGGAGGCCAGCAAAAGCAGCGAGTGACATCGGCGGTGAATGCATAGTTTGCGTCGACGACTGCACAGAGTAGTGTGAGCTAGGCTACATCTGATGCGAGTGGAAGAGTGTGCATTGTAAATATATTGTTCTTCATTGCCTAATGTTATAGTTGCCGATAATAGGGCCGGTAGATAGCAAGTTATTTTCCTAGTGGTTACTTATGCTTATTGTGTCTCACACTGCAAAATAAAATGCACAATGAGCTTGTTTGACTGTTTTGATGCTTATAGTATACTTGGTCAGGGCAGTCCTATTTCATGTGATCTTTCCTATCATCTGCTTGTGTGATGCTTCAAGATGACAAATTGTAAAATCCAACCAATTGTAAATAAGTGTTCCACATTTTGAGGATTAGTTATTGATGATATGTGAATAGTGTAGTTGATCATCACTGTTGCTAAATACCATTGCTTGATAGTATTATATGAGTATGAGCACTTAACCATTGTACAACTGTTTGTATATTTTGTTTTGTATTTTTATAAATGATGATAGTTTGCGCAAGATGTGCACATATTAATTTTGGTTGACTTGAATCTGTTATGCCCTTGACTTTTTTACTTAGCTTGACCCAGAACAGCATCATCCTTGATGTTACTGACCCCCACCTCGCTCTAGCTCTCGTAGACCTGAAGGAGTCTGTATGCAATGCACCTCCTCTCTAGTGGTGAGAGTGTACAAGGGTCATGGGTGTGGCCAATGTCCATGTCTGTGGCCGCGCCTGCCACTGCCCTCTCTTCAAGGACGCATCCAGAAAGATGCTCAACAACCAAATTGTCGTCCTCTCCAAGTGGAGGGGCCAGCTAAAGCGATCGTAAGTTTCTAGTATTCTCTACCGTGTTGGTGTAGCTTGTTTATCTCGTCCTTGCTACACTTGATTGTGTTATACGATTTCTGCTCGAGGATCTGGTAGAGATGGTTCGTTCAAAGTAGTAGAGTATATGATTCATGTTTTGTTATAATTTGTTTGTTTGTCCCAGTCCTCTGTTTTATGGCTGTTATGTTTCCTTTCCTAATCGCATTGCTCATTCATTTTTGGTACTTGAAATTTGACAGTATTCAGGCAATTTCAGTTCCTGTTGCAGTCCAACAGGCATTGCTTTGAACACTGGTAGTTAAGAGACTGTGTTGTATACTCTCTGATTATTTATCTATTGATTGCCCGAAGCATCTATCTTCCTAGCTTTTAGAATGGAGAAACTCGTGTCATTTCATATATGATCTGAATGAAATAATTAGGACTTGCGGCAGTGGATTTATCTGATACTGTATATTGTACTAAAGAAACAACATATGTGCTCCTGAAACGTACTACGTTCTTGTCTGCTACATGTTCCCATTTAAGCTACGTGCCCGATTTAAATTTCAACGATGGATTGTTTTGCATGCTTACCTGTTTAGTAAACTTGGTGCCATGCTTATTTCATGTAGCTAATATTAACATGCAAAAAAAATGTAATTGCCAAGCTTGATTTGTTCTGCTTGCCTGCTACAAAGTTTTCCAATAACTACTAGTTAATTAGTAGCATATAGACTGGATTATTATTTTGTCAACATTGTATTCCACAGATATATACAAAAGCATGTGATGTCCATCCCATGTAGCAATCACTGCTAGTCTGTATTGAGCAAATAGTGCACGCATTGTAGCTAGCTTCGTGCAGCAGCTGCCGCCCGAGACGCGGGTGTGCGTCGTGTGCAGTTTAGATTTTCCCATCTTTCTTTCAAAATGTCAGGTGTTGTATTAGTATCATGATGTTAGCTTCTTAAATGGCTGCTACTAGGACATCTATTCTTGAATAGTTTGCTTATAAAGTTTCCTAGTCATTCAGAACCAACTGCAATATATTTGATTGACATAGTACTCTGCTCATGTGTACATCTTTCTTTAAATGTCAGGCTAACATGGAAAGTGCTATGGAGCACGAGGTACCAAAAGGTGGACAACCAAAGAGTGATGTTGTTGTTGTTGCTGACCTTTTCTCACTAAAGAATGTGCCTCCAGCACATTCTCTCACTGGTTGTGTTGTTTTGGTTGGTGCCATCTTATGTAACTGGTCACAGTGCACATTATGAACATGTGCCATCTTATGAACATGGGGTAATGATACTAAGCTACTACTCCCTCCGTTCCAATTTACTTGTCGTGATTTTAGTTCAAATTTGAACTAAAACCACGACGAGTAAATCGGAACGGAGGGAGTAGTTGTGTTATTTTGGTTGGTACATCTTATGAACATGTGGTGTAATGATACTGCTGGGCCTAACTTATTGAAATCCTGGATAATTATATTATTATTATTATCATTATATTCTCATGTGTTGGCCCACTGCCAAATTGTGCAACTTATTTTTCTTTTTGAGATATTGTTGGTTGTTGTTGGTCACCCTTCAATAAGGGCTGGCCCGAAAATACTAAATTGTGTGAGTGGGCTGGACCGCTTCAAGGCCCAATATAGTTTTTTTTGGACAGAAAAATCAAAATGTTTTTGTTCGGTAGATAAAAGGGCTGGCGCAATTAATGATTTATTAAATAAATGGGTTGCACGCCTCAGCCCAAGAACTGATCTGTTTCGCTTGGCCCATGCTTGTGGCCAAAAAGTAAATCTAAAAGTGGGCTGAATTATTGGGCTCAGCCCATTAAAACAACTGATTTGGATCGATCCTACATGGCATCCACGTCATCGCATGTGCCACATTGGCTCAGACACATCAAATCCTACGTGGTCTAGGCTCATTAGGAATGACCATAATTTTGGTCAAAGATTTAACGACCAAAATTTTGGTCAAGGGCGGCCATGACCAAAATTCTAGAAAAGGTCACGTTTGTTCGTTCTTGACGGCCAACTGTTGACCTTCCAAATTTGGTCAAAAAATGTCAATAAAGGAAAACAATGACAAATTAATGACCAAAATGGGGAGTCATAATTGACCATATTTCTTGTAGTGTCACTTTCATATACTAGTGGGAATTTTTCATTATAGAACTTAGCTTGTATAATCCAACAATGGGCTTCCTCAAATTCCCTAGGTCTTCATGAGCAAGCAAGTTGGATGCACACCCACTTAGTTTCTTTTGTTGAGCTTTCATACATATTTAGCTCTAGTGCATCCGTTGCATGGCAATCCCTAATCACCCACATTGATATCTATTGATGGGCATCTCCATCGCCCATTAATACGCCTAGTCGATGTGATAATATCTCCTTCCTTTTTCTCTTCTTCACAACCACCACTCTATTCCACATAGTGCTATGTCCATGGCTCATGCTCATGTATTGCGTGAAAGTTGAAAGGTTTGAAAGAATAGGGTATGAAAAAAGTGCTTGGCTGAAACCGGGGTTGTGCATGATATGAATATTTTGTGTGATGAAGAGGGAGCATAGCCAGACTATATGATTTTGTAGGGATAACTTTCTTTAGCCATAGTATTTTGAGAAGACATGATTGCTTTGTTAGTATGCTTGAAGTATTATTATTTGTTATGTCAATATAGACTTTTGTCTTGAATCTTTCAGATAAGAACATTCATGCAACAATTAAGAGAATTACATTGAAAACTATGTTGGTTAGCATTCCACATCAAAAAATCTGTTTTTATCATTTACCTACTCGAGGACGAGCAGGAATTAAGCTTGGGGATGATTGATACGTCTCCAACATATCTATAATTTTTGATTTTTCCATGCTATTATTTATGATATTTTGGATGTTTAATGGGATTTGTTATACACATTTATATTATTTTCAGGACTAACCTATTAACCCAAAGGCCCAATCCAGATTGTTGTTTTTTTGCCTATTTTAGGGTTTTACAGAAAAGGAATATCAAATGGAGTCCAAACAGAATGGAACTTTGGGAGAGATATTTTTGGAGAAAAATACGCATGGGAGACTTGAGAACCACAGAGTAGAGCACACGTGGCGTGCACGAGGGCGGGGGCGCCCCCCTATAGGGCATGCCCCCTGCTTCATGGGCCCCATGTCTGGCCCCCGGTTCCCTCCTTCCTTCTATATATACCTACGTACCCCGAAACCATCAGAACAACAGAGAAAACCCTAGTTCCACCGCCGCAACCTTCTGTTCCCGTGAGATCCCATCTTGGGGCCTGTTTCGGAGCTCCGTCGGAGGAGGGATCGACCACAGAGTGCTTCTACATCATCATCATCGCCTCACCATGAGTTGTGAGTAGTTTACCACAGACCTTCAGGTCCATAGCTAGTATCTAGATGGCTTCTTCTATCTCTTTGGATCTCAATACCAAGTTCTCCTCGGTCTTCGAGGAGATCTATTCGATGTAATCTCTTTTTGCGGTGTGTTTGTCGAGATCCGATGAATTGTGGGTTTACGATCAAGATTATCTATGAGAAATATTTGGTTCTTTTCTAAACTCTTTATGTATGATTATAATATCCTTGCAAGTCTCTTCGAATTATTGGTTTGGTTTGGCCTATAGATCTATAGTTCTTGCAATGGGAGAAGTGCTTGGCTTTGGGTTCAATCTTGCGGTGTCCTTTCCCAGTGACAGTAGGGGCAGCAAGGCACGTATTGTATTGTTGCCATCAAGGATAAAAAGATAGGGTTTATATCATGTTATTTGAGTTTATCCCTCTACATCATGTCATCTTGCTTACGAAGTTACTCTCTTTTTATGAACTTAATACTCTAGATGCAGGCTGGATAACGATCGATGTGTGGAGTAATAGCAGTAGATGCGGTATCGTTTCGGTCTACTTGTTTAGGTCGTGATGCCTATATATAATGATCATGCCTAGATAATCTCATTAGTATTCGCTTTTCTACCGTTTGCTCGACAGTAATTTGTTTACCAGCCGTAGAATACCGCTATCATGAGAGAAGCCACTAGAGAAAACTATGGCCCCCGGCTCTATTCTCAATAGATCAATCTACAATCTACTTTACTTTTCCGCTTTTACTTTCTGTTCTTATATCCAAAAATATCAAACTATCGTATATATCATATCTCACTTTCGTAAGTGACCGTAAAGGGATTGACAACCCCTTATCGCATTGGCTGTGAAGTTCTTATTTGTTTGTGCAGGTAAGAGGGACTCGCGCGTGGTCTCCTACTGGATTGATACCTTGGTTCTCAAAAACTGAGGGAAATACTTACGCTACTGTGCTGCATCACCCTTTCCTCTTCGAGGAAATACAACGCAAGCTCGAGAAGTAGCAAGATCCCATCTTGGGTCCTGTTCCGGAGCTCCATCGGAGGGGGAATCGATCATGGCGGCTACTACATCAACACCATAGCCTCCCCGATGAGTTCTGGGTAGTTTTCCACGGACCTTCGGGTCTATAGTTATTAGCTAGATGGCTTCTTCTCTCTCTTTGGATCTCAATACAAAGTTCTCCTCGTTCTTCTTGGAGATCTATTCGATGTAATTCTTTTTGCGGTGTGTTTGTCGAGATCGGATGAATTGTGGGTTTATGATCAAGATTATCTATGAACAATATTTGATTCTTCTCTGAAATCTTTTATGCATGATTTAAATATCTTTGCAAGTCTCTTCGAATTATCAGTTTGGTTTGGCCTACTAGATTGGTAGTTCTTGCAATGGGAGAAGTGCTTGGCTTTGGGTTCTATCTTGCGGTGTCCTTTCCCAGTGACAGCAGGGGCAGTAAGGCACGTATTGTATTGTTTCCATCGAGGATAAAAAGATGGGGTTTACATCATATTGTCTGACTTTATCCCTCTACACCATGTCATCTTGCTTAAGGCGTTACTCTGTTCTTATGAACTTAATAATCTAGATGCATGCTCGATGGCGGTCAATGTGTGGAGTAATAGTAGTAGATGCAGAATTATTAGGTCTACTTGACACGGAGGTGATGCCTATATACAATGATCACGCCTAGATATTCTCATAACTATGCGCTTTTCTATCAATTGCTCGATAGTAATTTGTTCACCCACTGTAGAAATCTGCTATCATGAGAGAAGCCACTAGTGAAACCTATGGCCCCCGGGTCTATCTTCATCATATTAATCTTCCATCAACTATTTATCTTTACTTTACTTTTGTTTTGCAATCTTTACTTTCAATCTCTATATCAAAAATACCAAAAATAGTATCTTATCATCTCTATCAGATCTCACTTTTGCAAGTGGCCGCTAAGGGATTGAAAACCCCTTTATCACGGTTCTTATTTGTTTGTGTAGGTACGAGGGACTCGCGCGTGGTCTCCTACTGGATTGATACCTTGGTTCTCAAAAACTGAGGGAAATACTTACACTACTGTTCTGCATCACCCTTTCCTCTTTGAGGGAAAACAACGCAAGCTCGAGAAGTAGCACTACCTTATATGTACTTTTATCTAAACAGCCCCTACTTTGTTTTTACGTGCTCTTTATTATCTTGCAAAACTATCTCAAAGTACTTCTAGTTTCATACTTGTTCTAGGTAAAGCAAACATGAAGTGTGCGTAGAGTTGTATCGGTGGTCGATAGAACTTGAGGTAGTTTTTGTTCTACCTTTAACTCCTCGTTGGTCTCGACACTTCACTACTAGGAAAAGGCCTACTAATGGCGCACCTATTTTGGCCATTAATGGCGCATTAGTGGTGCGCCATTAGTGCCACACCATTAGTATATTTTACTAATGGCGCACCGCAGATGCGCCATTAGTACATACCAAGGTGCGCCATTAGTATGCCTCCCAGGGGGCCATATATACCCAGGTGCTTTGGCATACTAATGGCGCACTCTTGCCTGATGCGCCATTAGTAACTTTGGCATACTAATGGCGCACTGTTGGTTGATGCGCCATTAGTATCCTTTGGCATACTAATGGCGCACTGTGATGTGATGCGCCATTAGTATGAATATTAGGTTATTTATTTATTTTTTAATTTTCTGTTTTTTGCACAGATTACAAAATGTATTATTGGACGGAATATAGACCGCACCAGCACACAGCAACAACAGATTCATCGAATACAATAGAAGATTAGTCTCTGAATACAATTCATCATATTAGTCTCCGAATACAATTCATCATATTAGTCTCTGAATTCAAAAGACCGAACAAAGATAGAACATTATATTACAAGTCTCGAAACCGCGAGTAGCGAGTTAGTCTTCACATTACAAGTCGATATCGATCATCTAACCTACCATCACATAGAAGAGAGCTGCGGTCATCACGATGAGCATCATCACGATGAAACTCGTCTTCATCCGGTTCCTCCAACGCTCCCTCCCCTCTCCCGCTAGATAGCGGGCGTATCTAGATTCCGCCTCGGCCCTAGTGGTGTACCCTTTGTAACTGTTACCGCTGAATCGGTGAATCTATCTCCGACACTCCTCCTAGTCGTCCTAGACTCCGGGAACCTTACCCTTGTACACGACATACGACGGCATCGCTATGCACTAGCCAAACGAAACGTTAGTACCAATTCACAGACAATACATAAGAAATATATAAGTATGCAACAGAACGATCGGAAGAGAAAAGCAAGACATTAATAGCATCGATTACATCTAAGTTGAACGACTGTCGAAACCAAAGAGACATACTACAAGTTCATTAAAGTTTAATTACAACATGAGCCAATCGATGTTTCAGAACTAGACATGGCATCACTACTTTCGACTCGACTCAAGGGACCGGAGCGTGGATGAAGCCGCCGTCTATCATGGGAGTCATGAAATCGCGGGCGTTGTCAGCCTGCATTTGTAGCATTGTGTCGATGTCACTGTCGGACGGTTGATTTCTGCGATAGAACTGCCTCGAGGTACGAAGGACATCTTGATGGATGATTTTCGCAAACTCCGACTGGATGCGAAAGAATTCTTGTCTGATGTCCGCGTCCTGGATTGCCTACACACTCGCGGCCCAATCTTTGAGTTTACTCGGTAGCAGAAGTTGATGATGGTCCCGTACGATCACCCACATGTGATGGATGGCGTAGTAGGCACCCTTCTGACCGCCAGGCGGCTGCTTGACGCAGCAGAACGTCGTATTGTGGGAGAACACGTGCTTGTCGTACTTACGAATAGGCCTGGTGAAGGTGCCTCCAGATTTGGCGTAGCCGGGGAGAACATCATCAAGAACATTCTTGACATTTGTGTAGTCTACCTTCGACTGACGGTCCCAGTCGAAATACGTGGCCATGGAATATTTGGGGCTTAGGAGGATGAGCGTGCAATGTGTGTCACTGCACAAAACACGGAATGTTAAAAGAAAAACGATCAAAATCTAAGATTTCATATGTTACGGGGCGGTTGAGGGGAGGACTTACTCGGGAAAGTAAGGCACGAGGAAGTTATCCTTATCTCGGTTTGCCAGAATGACGCCTTCGAGGTAAGAACTCGCGACTTGCCGGTCCCCAGCACTGCCCAAGATCTTGGCACGCATGTAGAAGGGGTCGACTATCACGATGTCTGGGGTCTTGTCGTGAATGATCCACATCTCCATACTCAGCGAAAATAGCCGAACGAAGGTGTAGTGCAGTGGATGAAGGTTCAACATAGCGTAGATGTCATCAAACTGCAGGACGATCGTACCCCCGATGGAGTTATCCACAAAGCCCTTGCCCTCTGGCACCTTGGCCGCGAAAATCGGGTATGCCACATCCTTCTCTCTGAGACGCCGCTTCTCCAAAGAAAGAACACTGTCATGCAGACTCCGCATAGCACCGGTTGCAGCATCGAGCATATTTCTCGGTAGCATCGGCCTACCCGCCACATGCACCCTCCTCATTACATCCTCAGGTGAAGGTGGCCCGTCCTGAGCACGGATCGTACTCGGTGCCGGCTGGCTCGCACCCTTGTTAGTCTTTCTTTTCCGTGCCTTCTTCTTCTCCTGTAATGGGACCGAGTTCTTCTCACAGACCGCCTTCTTGAGTGTGTTGGGGCTGATAATATTTCGCACCTCGCCTATCTGAGGCTCGGTGAAGTCGGCAGCTGGAGGCGTCTCCTAAGAACTGAACGGCAGACGACGCCTGTTGCAACTTGGTTTCTCCGCGGTACCAGCTAGATCGCGCACGTCTCTTGTAGGGTTGGGTTCTTGAGAATGAGGCCCCATGAAGTCGCCACCGTACCCATGATCGGCAAAGTACTGATCGACGTTGGCAAATGTATCGTCGTCGTTGTCGTCGTCGTCATTCGGATCCTGTGCCATATGCATGTTTGGATCCAGTGGCATAGGGATGTCCGGCACCGTTGCGGCGGTCTTGCCATGGGGCCGACTTGGCGCCGGCACGACTGGCGGTGTTGTGTTTGGGGTGGTGTCCCCCGCCCCCAAACGAATCTGGTTCTTCGGCCAAAGCAGGGGCCAGCTCAGGAAGGCGTTGAGGGTCATCACGTCATCTTCGTCGGCCCCGACGGGTCGAATCAGAGGTAACAACTTGTCGCAGCCTGGCAGCACCCGAACCAGTTGAACCCTATACAAGTTGGGTGGCATCCTAGTACCGTGGAACACGGGGTTGCCCAGTTGAACGATTTTTCCCTTGGCGACATCGACCAACTCGTTGTTCACGAAGTGCAGGAGAGTGCACGGAACGTCGGCGGCGCCCTGCGAAAACATGTAGGGCGTCAGGGATGCCCAGTCAAAGGCAAGGAGATGAAGTCATCGGCCGAGAGAGGCTTAATTAGTTACCGTGATGATGGCGTCGAGCTCGGCTAATGTCGAGGCACCGCCAACGGCGGGCGTGCACTTGACGGAGGGGCCGCTTGCTGCAGAGGTGCCGGCCGGCGTACACTCGGGTGCATTAAGCTCCCGTGCCGGCGTCGGAGACACCAATGGCGCCTCCGCCGGAGACACCAATGGCCCCGTCATCGTGTTCTGCGAGTTGCTGGCCGTGAAGCTAGGAATCGGGGGCGGCCCCTGTTGGCCGCCCGCAATCCACGCCTGCAACCCCTCGATCAAGGTAGGCACAATGGCGGTGATCGTCGCTCCCAGTTGTTGTTGCACTTGCTCTTGGACAATCTCTGGAATCCGCTCCACCTGTGCCTTGAGTTCTTGAACCTCGCGCGACTGGCTTTCCGAGCTGGTCTTTTTCTCATTTCGCCCACCAACGTTATAGTATGACGACCATTTTGTGGACAAGCCTTTGTCGGCCACACGACCAGCTGATGACGGCTTACTAAGCTTATCCTTTTTCTTCATTACATTCAACGCCCTATTTAGAGTGGTGTCCCAAGGGTTGCTCTTAGTCGACCCCGCGCTACTGCTTTTAGTCGCCTGCGGAAGGAATGTGAACCATTTAGAAATTTGGCTTCATTAATTAGAATGCAACCATATGGAGCTAATTACGTGGGGGTGTATTCCTTACCAGAACAAGCTCAAGCGCCCTGGTCTTCGGATCCGTGGTAAGCTCCTTTGTTTTCGGGTCCTTCTTGTACCGGGCCCTGGCAAAGTTCCTGGTCTGCTTGTCATCGTATTTATCAAAGAGGGGCGGTAGGCCTTGCTCGGCACAGTCCGCCTCCTCCTTGTCCCATATAGGCTCCGCCACTCTGTAACCGCCGGGACCGAGTGTGTGTTCCCCTAAGTTCAGCTCCCGCATTTCTTTCCCCCACTGACTTGATTTGGAGGTTGCGGTGCTCGAGCACTTGATCTTGAAGTCGTTGTAGTCATCTTCGGTGATCGAAGGATTTTTCTCCTTGATCTTCTCATAACTCTCACCTTTCTCGATCATTCTCTTCACCGTGCTTCTCCAAGTAGACAGGGCCATGCTCATCCTCGTGAGGGCAGTATTGTTCACTTTATTCCCTTTGAGGCTTGTGTTTTCAAATTCAGCGGGGAACTTGTATCGTTCGTGCAGCTTCGTGGAGAGGAGGTTGCGCAAATTCCCTCGGTCAGGATGCCTCAGGTTCTCGGTGTTGATCAAGACGGTGCTCCGGAGACTGCACCCGAGCTGAAGCGAGTACCCCTTGACTATTCGTTCGGGCGCCGTTGGATTCCCGTCGGAGTCCATTTCAGTAAATTCCTCCTTAACGGTGCGGAGCACGGTCGGGCGCCGGTCCTTCTGTTGCCTCTTCGGTTGGCTGCCATCTGTGCGTGCGCCACCATCATCAGTGGTGGCATCCTCGGCGGCACCATCAGTGCTGTCATCCCCGACGGCACCATCAGTGGGGTCATCCTCGGCGGCACCATCAATGGTAGTGTCAGGATCGGTAGGGAAGGCGGCGTCCTCATACAAGTGAGGATGTTCCTCCATCTCCTGGGACAGCTCCCAGAATGCCTTGCCACCCGAACACCCGGCCTCATCGTTGTTGGCCATGTTTCTCTCTAAATAGGAAAAAAGTTTGGTCAAAAAGTTGGTTATTGTCAAGGAACAAGATCATGGTCTCATCATTTAGGGTTTGTCGACACCGAGGCATCCTAAAAGCTAAGCTTTTATCATTGAGGGTTTTTCGACGCCGAGGCACACTAAAAGCCTAAGCTTTCATCATTTAGGTTTTTATCGACACCGAGGCACCCTAAAAGCCAAGGTTTTATAATTTATGGTTTGTCGACACCGAGGCATCCTAAAAGCTAAGCTGGGAAGGAGAATTCTAAGTTGGGCCTAATCACTTGGCTCTATTGCCGCCTATGGTTTAATGCAGCAAGAATAAAGGGGCAGTTGATCCTACTTAATTAACTACTAAGAGCATTAGTCACAAGTACCCCATATGTCCTATTTTTAGCAAAGTCATGCTAAAATTCACGGAAAATTTCAGCATGACCTTTGCTGAAAATAGGACATATGGAGTACCCGAATTTGCCAGAACAGAAGTTAATCGACATTCCAGCAAACTCAAGGGCCTCTCGGGGTACCTGCAAAATCATCACGACACGATGGCCGGAGACAAAACCCAGCAAAAATCTGGATGGAGTGCATCGGGCTTTCAACTCCACTTTAGACTATTCAAATGAAGATCACACTGAGCTCCAGCTAAAGGATCCATCAGCCATCATGCCAGCCAGCCAACAAATTAAGCTGGCCTGGAGCAAATAAGAATACAATGCATACATACATACTAAAGCAGAAAGATAGATAGATAGATAAGCATTTTAGTTTAGTTTACAAGAATTAGTGCATGCATGTCAAAAGTTGGCATCTACTACTTGCCTTTGCTTTTTCAGCCCATGTTCATGCAGGTCACTATCAGTTACTACCAGTTAATTACTCTACTAGTCATGCCAAATAAGATAGATACTCCTCATCATCATCATATAGTAAAAGCTAATTAACCTGCACATGCATCAATGATGCTTCTGCTCTTACTTCTCTGCTGCTAAAAGCATAACCACAACAAGATTAACAGCTACATTGTTCTGTGTAGTGTACATTGGTGATTGTTGAGCCAACATGCCACATTGAAGTGCTACGATGTTGCCATGTTTGCAGTGCTAGGATGTTGCCATTCCAGCAAACTCAAGGGGCTCTAATAGGTCACCCAACAAAAAATCATCAATAGTTTTAGCTGAAAAAAAATCATGGATTGCTATTAACTGAAAATTAGTGAAAGAAACTGTTGCTGATCATGGATTGCTGATCATGAAAATTAGTATATTGTGCTTGTCAAGTGTTGCAGGCTTAACATTTTAAGCATTTTACAGTAATTTATCACCCTACTGTCCCTAAAATAGCTATTTATCCAAAGATGGCTAATAACCAACAGATATGTCACAGAGATACACCAAAAATATGTAACAATTTCCTTGGTTAAACTGGGATAGTCCTAGAACCTCCTGTGATCCAAAGAAGAAGAAAAGGCATATAATACATCATCTAATGTCCTAGGATATTATTAGAGAAGAGGGCGGTGCACATGGTATGTACTCTACTACTAATTTAGTGCTCAACGTTGACATCACAGTACCAACTGAAGCCGAAGTCTAACTGCACACTAACCTTTTGGTACAACAGAAACATGTATGCTATTTAATGTGATAAGATCAAGTACCATACCAGAATCTTATAAATTTCACCCTAATTAAAAACAACAGGAGTGTATATCTCTCTCAGACTGCTATTGTGGGGGCTGCTGGTGTTAGATAGAAAGTGTCCACATAGCAATTCTTGGTGTGCCATTGGCGGGGGCCAGTTAGTCATAGGGCCCACTGGGCAGTAGGTTCTAACGACCTCTAACAACCAGAGGAGAGGAGAGTGTGGCTGCTGCTTTAATGCCACTGGAAGTGTAGTCCACTTTGCTGAGAGTGTGAAGCACTCCACTCCACTACCACTACCCTTGCTACTAACTTCATATCAGCTGAGCTCCTCCCTTTCTTAATTAGTTGGTGACTCTGTTTCTCTAGTTAACTTGAGCAGACGCACACCTGATTCTAAGTACAACACACACCACCACACTTAGTCTTCTTGTTCTTCTTATTTTTTCTTTTGCAGTCCTATCACATATCGTCGATCATACTCATAATTTGAGATAATAATTATCTGTAAAAACTAATTAATTAAATGAAACTATGGCAAGTTCTATAAATGTGTGACTACGTCAATGGTAGTCCTAAAAGAGCTATATACCTAGCGAAGATTGAATTATTACAAAGGTCTAAATCCACTAATGTCCCTCCCTCAAATGGTTAATTAGTAAGAGATGGTAAAGCAATTGCAGTTTTCCCACAGCCAACATCCAGCAATGGACACAGGAGCACAAAGGTCTGAACTTGTATCCTAAAAAACATCTGGAACTCAATTACTGAATTAATCTTGCCCTGTCGTACTAACAGCCAACAGTATTTCTATCTAGCGAAGATTAAAGTTGCAGCATTAGACAGGTCCAGCAATGGAATCCAAACAAAGGCCTAAAATTGTACCACCCCTAGAACACATCTGGAACTCTAGAAAAACATCTAGAACACACTTGCTGATCATAAAGTGTTCCAAAGCACATATCAATAATGTGGCACATGATTTTCTCAAGAGTTGAAGTATTTTAGGATAATCCTGACACAAGCAAATGGCTATAATGCACATACAGGAAGATGGACCTATTGTGATGGGTGTGGATGCATTTCTTACCAGGCACAAGGGCGGGGTCGCCGAAGGGGTCGGGGTCGCCGGAGGGGTCGGGGTCGGGGTCGGCGGCAGCGGCGGCGTCGAAGGGATGGCTCGAGGGCGTCCGAGCTCATCCGGGTCCTCTTAGTCGAAGAAGAAGACGGCGACGGTCCTCCTGGGCGCCTTGGTTGGTCGTGGGGAGGCCGGCGGCCACATGCTTCGCGGCTCGGCGGCGGTCGCTGTCCTGCACCCCGTGCCCGGACTGAGGTAGAGGCGGCGCAGGGCAGGGGCCAATGCGGGAAGGCTGTCGGCGACGGCGAGGTCGCCGAGGCGTCGGCGATGGCGGAGCTGCAGTGGTGGGGGGCGCGGGGGCGGCGGCGCACGTAGGGGCGGCGGCGTCGTGGGTCGGGGCAACGCGCGGAGGGGAGAAGTGGATCTGACGAGAGAGAGGGACAAAGGGATCGAGCAGCTAGCTATAGGGGGGAAGATTACTAATGGCGCACCCCCTGGCGGTGCGCCATTAGAATGTTTTTTTATACCAATGGCGCACCAGCCAGCGATGCGCCATAAGTAATTATTTTTTATAAAAACATTAATAATTTTTATTTGAAAATATTTATGAATATAAAAAAATATCATGAATATGAATATAAAAAAATATCATGCACTCTTACCGAAGTTATTGATTTCCTTCACAAGATGTCCAGAGATCCCCGCACTAGCACGCTTAACCTTGCCTTCACATAGCATATCACTAATGCTCTCATCAAAGCTAGGGAGGAGAAACTTAGAGTAGAAGCCTCCATACCTAGAAAGCTAGAAGATGGTTGGGATCCTATGATAAAAATTAAATTGAATGACTTCTCTTGCTATGCATTATGTGATGTTGGAGCTGGTACCTCTGTTATGCCCAAAAGAATATATGATATGCTTAAATTGAAACCTTATGATTCTTGTTCTTTTGGTGTTCGTCTCGTTGATTCTTCCATAAAGAAACCTTTGGGGAGGATCGACGATGTTCTTATCGTTGTCAATGATAATTATGTTCCCATTGATTTTACTATTATGGATATTGAATGTGATCCTTCTTGTCCAATTATTTTGGGACATCCCTTTTTACGCACCATTGGTGCTATCATTGGCATGAAAGAGGGGAATATACTTCAGTTTCCTCTCAAGAAAGGGATGGAACACTTCCCTCGAGAGAAGATCAAGTCACCTTTTGAGTCCGTTGTACGGGCTAGCTATTCTTTTACTCTTGATAAAACTTGATCTATATGCATTATGCCTAGCTTAAAGGCATAAAAGAAAGCGCTTTTGGGAGGCAGCCCACATGAATAAATTTATTTTGCTTTTGTTGTGTCTTGATGTTGTTACTACTATAGCATCATCATTGTATCTTTGCTTTTCAATTTTGTGCCAAGTGTAGCCTCTGATTGCTAGAAAGTTCAAAAGTTGTGAGGTGTTGTCCAGGAAACAGATTCTGTCCTTGGATAGAAAAATTCGTATAAAATCACCAGATCATCTTTTTGGTCTGAATGTTTTGGACAGCGTGCTCTATATAATTGTCTTTCGTGCGTCTGTTCTGAGTTTTTTGATTAGAGTTGCAGAAGTGCCCCGAACAAATCAATTACTACCTGTTGTTCTGTTTTTCGCAGATTCTGTCCTGTTTTGCTTTTCCTTCATTTTGCAAACCAAGAGCTTGCTTTTTCTTTGCAAAAACCTTTTGGCAATCTTGAGAAACAGTAGACCTTCAAGAATATATTTATTTCCAGAAAGGTATAATTATTTTATTATGGGTACTAACCTCGCTAATCAGATTATGATGAGTTATGTATGAAGGGAGTTTTCAAGTGTGCGAGGTAAGATGATAAAAAGATTCAGGAGTGTCAAGCACTCAAGCTTGGGGATGCCCCCATTCACCCCCAAGAAATATTCAAGGAGACTCAAGCGTCTAAGCTTGGGGATGCCCCCGTGCATCCCCTTCTCCATCAACATTATCAGTTCGTCTTTCGTTCCACTATATTTTAATCACGTCATGTGTTATGTGCTATGCTTGGAGCGTCTTGCTTTTAGTTTTCTTTAGTTTTTCGTAACGAGTCGGAACTCAGCTTTCTTTATGTGGGAGAGAAACACGCTCCACTTCTACCTAGAACATAACATAGAATTTTCATGTCTATCTTTGCTGTGTGTGTGTTCTTTGTCTTTTAATAGCTACTATCATGCTCTGCTCTTAGTATTCATGCTTATCTTTCTAAAGAGCTTGTGTTTAGTTGGTTGCTTGAACTCTCTTTAATTATCATGCTTATCTCATTAAGAGAGTTTGCTTCCGTTGCATTGGTTAATATGTCTATGATAAAGATGCTACGTGCATGATGGTGCTTAGTAGTTCATGTTTCTTATGGTTAGTCTCAAATAGCTGGAGGGTTCCCAATGTGTTATTGGAGTACCAACATGATTTGTTTGCCTATGATGTGGTATGGTTTAGTAATATCTTCCTTCGAGAATTTATTTTGATTGACTTGGCGTATGCTCACGCATATTTAAGACTGTAAAGAAAGTCTGTCAAGCCTTGATGATCTTTTGTTTCTGAGTAGCGATATAACTACCATGCCTGATTCAATATTGCTTTGTCACTCTGCATGATTATGACCGTCATTGCTCTCTTAGTTGGTCGCTCCCAGTCTTTTGCTAACCTTCGCATGTACTAAGCGGACTGACTGCTTGTGCATCCACATCCTTTAATCCAGTTATGCCATATGAGTCCACCATACCTACCTATATGTGGTATTTCACCGCCACTCCAAGTAAATTTACATGTGCTACCTTTAAAACCTTCAGTTTTTGCAATACATAGCTCATGGGAAAGTAGCTTAAAAACTATTGTGGTAAAGAATATGTTGCTTATGTATCTTATTTCTTATAAGTTGCTTGCTGAGCGGTAACCATGTTTCTGGGGACGCCATCAACTGTTACACTTTTGTTGAATATCATGTGAGTTGCTATGCATGTTCGTCTTGTCTGAAGTAAGGGTGATTTGCCATGGGTTGAATGGTTTGAGTATGCATATTGTTAGAGAAGAACATTGGGCCGCCAACCAAAGCCATGTATCATGGTGGAAGTTTTAGCTCGGACATTAATCCTCAATCTCTTATGAGAATATGCTTAAGCATTAAAGAGGAGTCCATTATCTATTTTCTATGTTGTCCCGGTATGGATGTCCTCAAGTTGAGATCTATCAAAAACGAGAAATCAAATGCGATCTATCTCCTTGGACCTTTGTACAGGTGACATAGAGGTACCCCTTTGTGACACTTGGTTGAAACATATGTAATGCAATGGCAATCCATGGAAATCCGAGCTAATTAGGACAAGGTGCGAGCACTATTGGTATTCGATGCATGAGGCTTGCAACTTATAGGATGTCTTATGCATAACATATATGAAGTACTACTACCGTTGACAAAATCGTTTCTATGTTTTCAAAATAAAAAGCTCTAGCACATGAGTAATCCCTGCTTCCCTCTGCGAAGGGCCATTCTTTTACTTTTATGTTGAGTCTCCACCTTCTTTCTTGAAAGCACCAACTACTGAGAGCATGATTGTCATTCTGAGTGTAATGTGCATTGTCCCAAAGTAGCATTGTCTTTTGCATGATTGTGATATCGTTTATTTTGAAATCATTGTATCTAGTCATCACTTAAACCTTGAAGGTGCCCCTGCATTTATGTTTTGCTTCACTAAAGGGGGCAAGCTAGATATCACTTTATCATATTTGCACATCATGTTCATTGCAAATCTATTTGATGTTTCAGTATCATATTGTAATAACTTTCAGTCCTTTGTGATTTTCTCATGAGGCAACTTAATTACTATAGATTCATTGTCTCAGTAAGCTTTTGTCATATGACTATGAAAAAGTCCTATATGGTTAATAGCATGTCACCACAGAAATTATTCTTGTTATCATTTACCTACTCGAGGACGAGCAGGAATTAAGCTTGGGGATGTTGATAGGTCCAAAACGTATCTATAATTTCTGCTTGCTCCATGCCTCTTTTGGGTGATATTGCTATGATATTTATACACTTCCATACACTTTTGATCATATTTGGACTAACCTATTAACTCAGCGCATCCCAGTGCCAGTTTCTGTTTTCGGCTGTTTTTGTATTTTAGGTTTTCACATTACGAGAACTGCCAGGAAAAATCCAGAAAAATTATATAAAAAATCAGCGTTCCAGAAACTACCGTGCGCCCGAAACTACAGCCGGGGGGGGGCCACCAGGGCTCCAGGCGCCCTAGCGGCGCCCCCCCCCCTGGGCCGCGCCGGGGGGCGCCTGGGCCCCCCGAGGCTCCTCCGATGCCCCCCTTTGGCATATATTTAAAGCGTCTCCCAAAACCCTTGAGGGAGGAACTCTTTTCGTGATCTCATCTCTGTCTCGCCGCCGCCGCCGCTTCCAAGATCGGGAGGACCAGGAGAACTCTTCCCGGCACCCTGCCGGAGGGGAGGATCACCATCGGGAGCCTCTCCACCACCATGGACGCCTCCCGGATGAGTTGTGAGTAGTCTCCCTTGGACCATGACTCCATGACCAGTAGCTATGTGACGTTCTCCTCCCGTTCTTGTGCTTCACTAATTAGTCCTCGTGAGCTGCCCTACATGATCGAGGCACATATGTAATCCTTATGTTGTTGCTATGATGAGTTTGCTGGGATACGATGGATTATGAGATTATGTTCAGATTGTGCTTGAGTAATATATTTTATCTACCTCTTTTATATTTATGTTCGTAAGTAATTCTTGCATGTTCTCCGTTGTTATTTATTGCTTTGGCCAAGTAATAGGTAGTGACTCCAAGAGGGAACGTTATGCTTGATTGTGGGTTCATGCCCCTCGATGACTAGTTTGAGTGACAGAAACATGAGTGTAGGGGATGTGTTGTTGCCACAAGGGGGAAAACAACGGTGCTTGTGCCCGCGGGTGCAAGGATTGTTTACTTTACGCAAAGTTCTTTTAATGCAGTTGTCTGTTGCATTGAGTTTACACTATGGGTGGGACTCGCAACTTAATACCAGCGAGATGTTCTGGATAGATATCTCAAGGTGGATGATTAGTAGTAGATATTGATGGATTTCGGTCTACTTACTTTGGCGTACCGCCCATGCTTTGAACCTCAACCTTTCTTCCAATGTAATCAGCATTGGTTTGCGCACATGGTCCTGTCAATTGCCCAGCTGTAATTCGTTTACCTCACATAGCTGTTTTATCGTCTTTTGGGAGAGAGACATCACTAGTGAACATCATGAGACTCCGGTCCATATTACCATCATTGATCACATCCGCTATTTACTTTTCGCTTTTATTTACTATTGCAATTATATCTATCACTACTATCACTTGCGTTTAATCCTTTGTGAACTACAAGGCCGGAGGGATTGACAACCTCTCTGTACTCGTTGGGAGCAAAGTTATTTGTATCTGTGTGCAGGTCCACGTTGATTGCTAATATCTGGCGCCGTAGCAGTTGACACCTTCTTGTTGAACCTAGGAGTCTCTGGAGATTCGATCCTTGGTATCTTTGCCAAGGGAAAAACTTCCGCAACACTACATCTCACACCTTCCACTTGGGGTAACCAACGAGGGGCGAGAAGCCTAGCAGTCGTCTGCTCCGGCGTCTTCCTCATCATCATGTACTGCATCTTCTACATGATGACTGTGTACAGCATCACCGTCGTTATCATCTCCTGGGGATTCTTCGTCTTCTCGCCCGCCCGAGCCGCGGTGGTTGTCTTGCTGCCCTTCCTCATTTCTTGCCCGGCCCCCATGGACGACTTCGTAGTCATCTTCATCACCTTGCCACCGATAGCCATCCATGAAACCACGCAAGAGCAGGTGGTCCCGCACCTGCCCGGAATCGGGGTCCGCAATAAGGCTCTTCAGCTTGCATCTTCGACACGGACATCTTATCTCCGTCTCGTTCTTTTGAAGCATCTCGGCCTTCGCGGAGCTCAAAAACCTATTCACGATGTCTTCGGTCATCGTGCGGACCATGGTCGCCTGCGGGGTAGAGCAAAACAATATTTTAGAACCAAGAAAAAATTTGGCATGACTTTCCCTAAATGTAGGACCAAAAAGAATGCTTAATGCCAAAATTCTCGCCGAAACGGAAATGAATCAACATTCCGGCAAAATATTGGCAACTATCGCATTTCAAATACCGGTACACCTCCAAACACAAACACATATGCAACACCACAAACATATGCAACACCACGAACATACATAGATCTAGCTAGGCCATAAAAAGTGCATGTGCACATTGTTGTAGGGAGAACAACATAAATATAGCTTCCCCCTTACTTACCTATCAAAACAAGGTAATTTAACCACTTAATTTGAATGAATCTATGGTGGAAATGAGGTGACAAAGAGGAGGCACCCGAGACAAGCTTTGGAGGAGGAGGTGGAGAGAATGAAGTGGGGAGAAAGTGAGTGGGTAAGAGTGGCTGTCCAAAATATTTTTGTTGGTGCCCACTTACTAATGGCGCACCACCTCAATATGCGCCATTAGTAGTTTTGCAAAAAAAACATACTAATGGCGCACTGTGCCACAGTGCGCCATTACTAGTTTAAACTAGTAATGGCGCACTTTGGCACAGTGCGCCATTAGTAGCTTTCCAAAAAAAGAATAAAAAACAACTGTAGTCGCGCACTCTGTGGCTGGTGCGCCATTACTAGTTACAACTAGTAATGGCGCACTGTGTCTGGATGCGCCATTAGTATGTTTGGAAAAGGAAAAAATGATACTAATGGCGCACCGTGAGCCAGGTGCGACATTAGTGTATTCAACTCTAATGGCGTACCAGAAGGTGGTGCGCCATTAGTATATACTAATGGCGCACCGCATGTCTGGTGCGTCATTAGTGTCAATCCCATCTATAGCCCTTTTTCTAGTAGTGCTTTATTTATCGAAAAAGGCTAAAAACGATCCCCTATACTTGAGGGCTATGAAGATCTTTTTCTGGCGCCGTTGTCGGGGAGTTATAGCATGGGGTGCATATTCTCGTGTGTGCTTGTTTGATTTATCACTAAGTAGTTTTATTTTCTGTTCTAAGTTGTTCTCTATCTTTAGTCATGGATATGGAACACGAAATACCAAAAAAAATAGCTGTACTTGCTGCTCATGGAGATGGGGAACCTCCTAAAACCCTCGATGCTCGTTATGTGAAGGATAGTATGCACTACTTTGATAATCCTGAGAAAAGCCCATTTAACTATATAATGGGAGTAATGTTGGATCAACGTGAATACTTTAGGGTTATCGCTTGACTCATAAAGGGAAATTTTTATGGGATCAAATTCATATGTTGCATTGGTATGCTAATAATTTATGCTTGAGATATGATTATACTTGTTGCTCTAGGATGAATGCTCCACATCTTCCCTTTTCATGTGACTTCAATGATAATGAAACCTTGGCTTCTTATGCTAATGGTATATATGATAATCATGATGTGGAACAAATAGAATAATCTGTTGCTTTTAAGGGTGCCTGTGAAATTATATGTTTGATTGAAGAGTATGATGCAACTCTCTACAAATCTGAAATTTTTGCCATACTTAAATATTGATAGGATAATTATGCTTCTAATGCTTATATTAAACCATATATTGAGGACTCCTCCGCTGTCCAAGAAGAGACTAATATTTTGCAGGAGTATATGGAAGAAGAAATTAATGACATTGTGAGCTCATTGGATGAAAAGGTGAGGAGGAGAGCGAAGAAAAAAAGGAGGAAGAATGGATTAGCTACCCGTGCCCACCTTTTGGTGAGAGTAACCCCTCAACTCATACATTGTCTAATTTCCCTTTGTGCTTACCGAAGGATGAATGCTATGATAATTGCTATGATCCCGTTGATTCACTTGAAATATCCCTTTTTGATGAATTTGATGCTTGCTATGCTTGTGGCCAAGATGCCAATATGAATTATGCTTATGGAGATAAACTTGTTATAGTTCCTTATGTTAAGAATGAAATTGTTGCTATTGCACCCACACAGGATAGTCCTATTATCTTTTTGAATTCTCCAAACTACACTATATCGGAGAAGTATGCACTTATTAAGGATTATATTGATGGGTTGCCTTTTACCGTTGCACATGATGTTTTTGATGAATATAATATGCATGTGCTTGCTGCTCCTACTGGCAATTATTATGAGAGAGCAACTACATCTCTGCCTCTCTATGTTTCCAACACGATAAAATTGCAAGAAACTGCTTATACTATGCGTTGGTCTTTACTTGATGTGCATGAATTGTTCTCGTATGACATGCCGATGCATACGAAGAGAGTTAGACTTCATTGTTGCATGACACATATCAGTTTGAGCTCACTACTAAATGCCAAATCATTGCTAGTCAAAATTGTCTTTGATATACCTTGGGATCCGTGTGGATTCATTACTTGAGCACTTTATGCCTAGCTTAATGGCTTCAAAGAAAGCGCTGCCAGGGAGACAACCTGGAATTTAAAAAAAGAGTGACATTTATTTCTGTTGAGTGCTTTTTTAAAGTTTAAAAACAAAAAATATATAGAGGGGAACCTAAAACTTTTTCAAAAAGAGAAGCGATTGAAAGGTGATGCATTGCGGAAATAAGGGTCGACCTTGAAAACTTGTGTTCATGCTTATGGAAACAATGTAGAATTTTTCATGTAAGTTTCTCTTAAAAATAATTATCCCCTGGTGAAATTCCATTGTATTATAAAAATAATGTGCCAAGAGTTTCCTTTAGGATGATTAGATTGCTTGTTGGTTTGTGCGGTGCAAAACAGAAACTTTGGTTGTAGTGCATGCTTTTTCATTTTTTTTACTAGAAAATCAAAGGTTCTGAAACTTTCTGCACAGTCTTGCTATACAATTTTTTTTATTTTTCCTAAAAAAATTCAGAATTTTTAGAGTTACAGAAGTATGGTGGATGTTCAAATCTTTACAAACTGTCCTATTTTCACAGATTGCTGTTATAGCTTCATTACTTGCTTATGTTTGAATTCTTGTTGAAACCTCCTTGACTTGGGGCCATAGAATTGTGATAGCATACAGTGGGTAATTTTTGTGTATAATTATACAAAAATGTTACAGCAGTACATGATGGGATTTCATTGATCATATGCACTAACCCCGCCACTAAAAATTCGATTAAGTTTTGTGTGGATGAAGTGTTCGAAGATCGAGGAGGTATCGATGTGAGGAGAAGGAGGAGAGGCAAGATCTCAAGCTTGGGGGTGCCCAAGGCACCCCAAGTAAATATTCAAGGAGACTCAAGCGTCTATGTTTGCGCCGGAAGGCATCCCATATTTCTTCAACAAATATCGGTATGTTTTCGGATTCGTTTCGTTCACATGATATGCGTAAATTCTTGGAGCGTCGTGTGCTTTTTATTTTTCTTTTAATAATGCACCATGCTGGTATAATATAGTCCTTGGTTGATTTGTAGAATGCTCATTGCACCTCACTTATATCTTTTGAGTATGGCTTTATATAATGCTTCATGTGCTTCACATATATCATTTGAAGTTTAGATTGCGTGTTTCTCTTCACATAGAAAACCGATGTTCGCAGAATGCTCTCATCCTTCACTTATGTTTGTTAGAGCATGCTATTTTGTAGAAAGAATTAAACTCTCGTGCTTCACTTATATCTATTTAGAGAGTCGGCGTGAATTGGTCAATTGCGTGGTTAGTCATAAAATTTATGGATCACTGAATATGATATGTTTGATTCCTTGCAATAGTTTTTGCGATATAGAGATGATAATATGTGGGAGGTACTAGTGGATGATCATGTTTAGTAAGATATTGGTGTTAAGGTTTGTGATTCCCGAAGCATGCACGTATAGTCTCTTGTTATGCCGGGAAGTTGGAGCACAATTTATCCTTGATTGTCCTATCTTTGTGTGAAGGTCGGGGGCGCGCGATGGTTAACTCCTACCAACCTCCCCCCTAGGAGCATGCGTAGTATTACTTTGCTTCGAGGGCTAATAAATTTTTGCAATAAGTATGTGAGTTCTTTATGACTAATGTGAGGCCATGGATTATACGCAGTCTCACCCTTTCATAATTGCTAGCCTCTCTTGTGCCGCACAACTTTCGCCGGTGCATAAACTTTATTAAGCCTTCCTCAAAACAGCCACCATACCCACCTATTATGGTATTTCCATAGCCATTCCGAGATATATTGCCACGCACTTCCATCATATAGTTTACTTGAGCATTCATTTTCATATTGCTTTGCATGATCGTGAGACAGCTAGCATGATATTTTCAAGGCTTGTTCGTTTATTGATATCTTTCCTATGCTAGATCATTGAACATCCTGGTACACTGCCAGAGGCATTCATTTAGAGTCATACTATGTCATAGGTATCGAGTTGTAATTTTTATTTCTTTTGAGTTATAAGTAAATAGAAGTGTGATGATCATCATTATCCATTATTAGAGCATGCCCCAATGATGATAGGATGATGGAGACCATGATTCCCCCACAAGTCGGGATGAGGCTCCGGACCAAAAGAAAGAAAGAAAAAGAAAGAAAAAAGACAAAAAAGAAAGAAAAAAAGGTGGCATGCAAATACCACACTTATGCTTCATATAAATAGTTTCATATGTTGTCACTTCCATATACTAGTGGGAATTTTTCTGTAGTAGAGTTTGATGCATACCCACTTAGTTTCATATTGAGCTTTCATACACTTATAGCTCTTAGTGCATCCGTTGCATGACAATCCCTACTCCTCACATTGATATCGATTGATGGACATCTCCATAGTCCATTAGTTTGCCTAGTTGATGTGAGACATTCTTGCCTTCTTTTGTCTCCTATCACCGCATTCTATTCCACCTATATTGCTATATCCATGGCTTGCGCTCATGTATTGCGTGAGAGTTGAAAATGCTGAAACGCGTTAAAAAGTATGAACCAATTGCTTGGCTGACACAGAGGTAGTACATGATTTATACTTTGAGATGGGAAGAGAGAGCATGACAAGACTATATGATTTGTAGGGATAACGTTCTTTAGCATTTGATATTCTGAAAGCCATGATTGTTTCTTGGGATGCCCGAGTATTGACGTCTTTATGTCAAATTATAGGCTATTGCTTTGAATCACTGATGTCTTAATATTCATGCCATGACTAGATATATGATCAAGTTTATGCTAGGTAGCATTCCACATCAAAAAATATCTTTTTTATCATTTACCTACTCGAGGACGAGTAGGAATTAAGCTTGGGATGTTGATACGTCTCCGTCGTATCTATAATTTTTTATTGTTTCATGCCAATATTATTCAACTTTTACATACTTTTGGCAACAATTTATATGATTTATTTGGACTAACTTACTAATCCAGTGCCAGGTGCCAGCTCCTGTTTTTTGCATGTTTTTGTATCGCAGAAAATCCATATCAAATGAAGTCCAAATGCGATAAAAATATATGGACAATTATTTTGTAATATGTATGATTTTTAGGAGCTGGAAGCAATGCAAACGGGGGCCCGTAGGCCCCACAACCCACCAGGGCCGCCACAGGGCCTAGGCGCGCCCTGGTGTCTTGTGCCCTCATCGAACGTCAATTGGGGCCCTTCTTCTGGCAAAAAAAGCTAATTTATGGATAAAAATCTTGTTAATATCTCAGCGCAATCGGAGTTACGGATCTCCGGGAATTCAAGAAACGGTGAAGGGCCAGATCCGGGGGACGCGAAACAGAGAGACAGGTCCAATCTTGGAGGGGCTCAAGCCCCTACCATACCATGGATACCAAGGACCAGAGGGAGAACCCTTCTCCCACCTCGGGAGGAGGCCAAGGAGGAAGAAGAAGAAGGAGGGAGCTCTCTCCCCCTCGCTTCTAGTGGCGCCGGAGTGCCACCAGGGCAACAATCGGGACGACGATCTACATCAACAATCTTGCTACCGTCCACACCAACTCTCTCCCCCTCATTAATGCGGTGTAACACCTCTCCCCC
>LR738715.1:796542775-796598809 GCA_902687465.1 Secale cereale
CCCGGTAATCTCTACTTAAACATGGTGCTCAACTCCATATCTTATTTCCCAATGATCTATGGTTATCCTATGATGTTTGAGTATATCCGCTTTATCCTATGGGTTAATCATGATCTTGGTTGGTATGATTGTGTATTTTATTTTGGTGTTGACCTATGGTGCCCTCCATTCTTGCACAAACGTGAGGGGAACCCATTGTAGGGTGTTGCAATATGTTCATGGTTTGCTTATGGTGGGTTGCGAGAGTGACAGAAACTTAAACCCGAGTAAGGGGGGTATGATGTATGGGGGTAAAGAGGACTTGATATTTAATGCTATTGTTGGGTTTCACAACCTTAATGCTCTTTAGTGGTTGTGGATGCTTCCTAGAGTTCCAATCATAAGTGCATATGATCCAAGTAGATAAAGTATGTTAGCTCATGCCTCTCCATCATATAAAATTGCAAGAATGATTACCGGTACTTGCTATCGATTACCTAGGGACAAATAACTTTCTTGTTGACAAAAGCTATCTACTAAACCACTAACATATTTGTACTTTTATCTAAACAGCCCCTACTTTGTATTTACGTGCTCTTTATTATCTTACAAAGCTAACCCAAAGTATTTCTAGTTTCATACTTGTTCTAGGTAAAGCAAACGTTAAGTGTGCGTAGAGTTGTATCGGTGGTCGATAGAACTTGAGCGAATATTTGTTCTACCTTTAGCTCCTCATTGGGTTCGACACTCTTACATATCGTAAAAGGCTACAAACGATCCCCTATACTTGTGGGTTATCGGGGACTCGGAACAACATTCGGTCACCAAATCATATAACTCATATAACATTATATCGTCAACGAACGTTAAGCATGCGGACCCTACGGGTTCGAGAACTATTTAGACATGACCGAGACACCTCTCCGGTCAATAACCAATAGCGGAACTTGGATGCCCATATTGGCTCCTACATATTCTACGAAGATCTTTATCGATCGAACCTTTTGACAACATACGTAATTCCCTTTGTCCGTCGGTATGTTACTTGCCCGAGATTTGATCATCGGTATCTCTATACCTAGTTCAATCTCGTTACCTGCAAGTCTCTTTAATCGTTCCATAATACATCATGCCGTGACTAACTTATTAGTCATTTGCTTGCAAGGCTTATTATGATGTGTATTATCGAGATGGCCCAGAGATACCTCTCCGATACTCGGAGTGACAAATACGAATCTCAATTCATGCCAACCCAATAAAACACCTTTGGAGATACCTGTAGAGCATCTTTATAACCATCTAGTTCCGTTGTGACGTTTGATAACACACAAGGAATTCCTCCGGTATCCAGGAGTTGCATGATCTCATAGTCAAAGGAATATGTATCTGACATACATGAAAGCAGTAGCAAAAACTGTACGATCAAATGCTAAGCTAAGGAGTGGGTCTTGTCCATCACATCATTCTCCTAATGATGTGATCCCGTTATCATATGACAACTGATGTCTATGGTTAGGAAACCTTAACCATCTTTGATCAACGAGCTAGTCTAGTAGAGGCTTACTAGGGACATGATATTTGTTTATGTATTCACACATGTATTTAAGTTTCTGGTCAATACAATTCTAGCATGAATAATAAACCTTTATCACGATTAATAAAATATAATAATAATCATTTTATTATTGCCTCTAGGGCATATTTCCATCACTATCTGGTTCTTCTTAGGTAAGAACCGATTCCAAAACTTCCTAGCCAATTCGGCGGGCTATTGAATTACGTGGCAGAGGTCTTTGGCATTCGGAGGTCGGACATAGGTGCCCTGGAAGATCTCTCTAAATGCGTCTTCATGCCACTCCCAGTTTCGATAGATTTCTCGGGCAAGCTATTAAGCCAATGCCTTGCCGGTCTCTTAAGATTCACGGGTAGGGATTTTTATGGCGTGAAGATCATCTCCTCTGGCCATGTGAATGTGCAGAAGGAAATCTTTGATCCATACAGTCGGGTCAGTTGTTCCATCGTATGCTATGATGTTTACGGGTTTAAACCCTTGAGGAAACAGGTGCTCCATGATGTCACCTGTGAAACATATCGGATGTGCGGGCCCTTGGAAACGAGGAGCCTTGTGCAGCATATCGGTCGGCATCCGAGCATAGTTTTGTTCCGAAGCACTTTCGTTCTTGTCCAACTAGGCATCGTAGCCGACTTGACCGGCTAGTGTGTGCCCTCGCAATCCGTATATGGATCGTCCGGGGACGAGAATTGCCTTTAGCTGAGTTCACAAGTCGAATGTCTTGGGGTATTGGGCTAGCTCCTTGCCATAACAATGATGTATTATTGGGGGCGGGGGCTTGTACGGGCACCTGCCGACTTGTCTCGCCCCCTAGGAGGACGATCAGGTTGATCAGACCAGTCTTGCTTCACTGGCACGTTCTCGGCAACTTTGTCATTAAATTCTGCCAGCAACTTTCTTCCCGGTAAGGACTTGAGTTGGCTCTCGCGTCATGCCTCGAGTTTTTGCTCGACGGTGAGAACCTCGACCCATTTGTCGTTAAGTGTACTTTGGTCGGCATGAAGCCGCTTCTATTTCTTCTTCATGCTCCGGGCCGTCGCAATGAGGCATCGTCGAAAGCTCTCCTAATGTAACGGATCTTGGGGGCAATGAAGTCCTCGGGTTCGAGGCTACCGTCCTTCTCGGATTCTGGGAGGTAATCACTATCTCCATCGGACCCAAGTTCTTCGGGATCCCCGTTATCGGACACTTCAACGAGAATGTTAGCATGTGCAGGCACGACATTGGTGTTGTTGCCGAGGTCATTAGGGTTATCGATGTCGTCCTCGCCTACAGCTCTCGAGTGGACAATCTCTTCTTTCTTTGTCGGTGCCCTTGGGTCATATCCTGGGACGTCGGTGTTTCGAGGAGTCTCGTTTACCTTCCTTGTCATCCTTGGGATCTGACGTCTCCTTAGGGGTATCGACCATATAGATGTCGTGAGTGGAGGTCGCGGCCCACTTACCAGTATACGAAATGTTTCCAACATATTCCTCCATGTATGTTGCCTCTTCAGAGGCGTAGTCGAGAACGTCGGTTAAGTCTTCGACCGTAGCGACTTGGTGGGTGGTGGGTGGGTAATAAATTTCCATGGTATCGGCTTTACATCCGATCTTGTCGTAGACAGAGGTCTTATCATAGATCAAAGAGTGCTCTTCAACCCTTAGCAGCATATCTTCGGCCTGGAATACACCGAAGAGTTGTCTTTGGCCTGAGGTAGGCTGAAGAGTTCCTTTTCGGCCTAGTGGAGGCCGACGGGGTGATAGTTTTGACTCTTTTATTTAACGCATACATTTTCGAATTTGTTATAAAAATAATATTGGTTTTAGAGAAAAAAATCCCAAGACCGGCCACCCGAGGCCGCCTTGGAACAAGACAGAGAACCAGAGGACAACGCGCCAAAACCCCCTTGCTGGAGCGCTTGGACAGCGTGGCGGGGTTGCCCCTACGGTCTTCCCCAAAATAGCCATGCGAGTCGCCAAAGCGCGAGAGCAGGGACATGCACCCTTTCGCCATCCATCACCTTCTCAACTCGCTCCACAATCCACCAGGGATTTATTTCAGGATTTCCGGAAATGCGCTTTCAGTGGGAGGAGACGGTCCCGTCGACGACAAGGCGTCTATGGTGACTTCATAAATATCAAGATGATATGCCGGCTCAGTCTCTCGAAGATGCTCATAGAGGTATTGTGTGTGTATGTGCATTTATAAGGGTGAGTGTATGTGCGTATGTTGGAAAATGTTTCACACTAATCCTACGGTGTGGTTTGCTGCCTATGGGTCGTGATCTTTTTTCTTTTTTGGAGAGCACGTGTTGGTGGCCCCAAGCACTACACTAGATCGATGTCCTCCATTCGTTTCTTTCTTCCTCCCCTGGACGCCATCCTTCTTCTTCTCCAGCTAGCCACAGCACACACACACACCATAAACTTGAGTAGCTGCATAGCGTCCCTAGCTACAAATGGTGCACGGTGTCCAGGGGGAGCTGCCGCCACGAATGGCAAGCTTGGCGACCGCGAGTGGCAAGAACGGGTTGGCGCTTTACCCGAGGCACCACACGTCCTGGTTTTTGCTACATGCTACAAACCACATAGCAAAGTGCTACAACCGACTTCCCACATTGCTACAACCGGCACTCCATTTTTCTTCATCGCGCAAACGACATTGTAGTGTATTCCCTACAATCGATGCCACAGCTTGCTACATCCAGCGCCGTGTTTTGCTACCACCAGTCCCCACACTACTACAACCGGCATCACATTTCGCTGCATTGTGCAAAATGGCGTCGCCGATTTTGCTACAATGAACATCACGTCTTGCTACATCAAGTGTCGTGTTTTGCTACGACCGGCACGGCGAGCTGCAAGCGGTAGCGCCGCAAGCTGCGATGGGCTAAGCGACGAAACGATATTTTTTGCTGGAACCGAGGCATGAATTTGCTGGAACCGGCGAGCCGAGTTGCTGCGACAGTGAGCGACGGAAAACGACGATGACTTTTTTTGCTGCAACCGTTTTTGGGATTTGCTACTACGGGCGGGCGTTTTTGCTGCAACCAGCAATTGATGGAGCAGGTACACTGCGAGTTCGTCCATGGAGGTGTGGAAGGGGTGGGACGAGGGTGGAGCCGCGTCTGGCCGGCGGCGGATCTATGTAGTTGGGGGTGAATTTGCATATGTCGAGCGTGGGGTGGCCGGCGAGCGCCACGGTTATCCTTTTTTTCTCCTAGCCTTTGCGGAAAAGGTGGGTCTAGCATGTGCGCTAATCAGGTTGTTAGTACGCGCTCGATCGAACGCTAGGCAGCCTACCGGCCGAAATTTATGGGCGCTTGCGTCTGTATGTTGTAAAAAAAAACTCTCTTCCTTAATACTAGTAGGTATGGAGATATAGACATAGATAGATTACTAGCAAATATGCCCTAGCGTTGCAACGGGAGACAAAAACATTATGCGCTAGCCAAATAAATATGACTCGATACCCTGACATATGAGCGTCTTTTATTTTAACATAGTGGCTCACCATGTTGCCATTTATTTTTCTTCCCTCCCTCGCTGATGATGATTGTGATATCCACATGCATTCGACATGGTAAATTTCAAGGCTATGAGCTTGCCACTGCACACCACACTTCTCATTATGTTGCGGAAGGTAACGTTTAGAAGTTTGAAAAATCTCATCGATCATGAACCACTCCCAAGGCCTAGACATATAAAGAATTCCGAAAAACTAATCAAATCCTAGATATATAAACTTCTAAATCGGTGAACATTTTTTCAAATCAACAATCAATTTTTTATTTTGGATTTTCTCAAAAAACAATGGCGAACATTTGTTGAAATGCATGAACATCTTTCGAATTCATGAACATTTTGTACTAACCAAACATTTTGTAATCGATGATTTTTTTTAACAATTGAGGAACAAACTTCAGAATTTAAGTTTTTTAGTTATCTAAAAATTTCCTTAAAGTTCATGGATTTTTTCTTCAGATTAACAAATTTCAAATTTTGCGTCTTTTTCAGTTTGAAAATTTTCAAAAGTTTCATTGACATTTTTTTTCAGATTCCCGAATATGTTTAGTATACATAATCATTTTTTAAAATTCATGAACAAATTTTATTTCCCGACCTTTTTTCTCATACTGTGATTTTTTTATAACTTGCGAACAGTTTCGCAAAACCACAACCTTATGTGAATCCGCAAAAATTTTATGATTTCCTAAACACTTTTGTCACATACTCCCTCCATCCCAAAATAAGTGTCTCAACTTTATACTAGCTCTAGTACAAATTGTATTGAGTTGAAGACACTTATTTTGGGATGGAGGGAGTATATTTTATGATTTGTCGGTTTTTTTTTGGAAACTCACAACTTTCAAAATTTGGAAATCCCGAATTAGTTTAAAGGAGGGAGAAAAGACAAAAGATGAGGAATGAAAAATAACAGAGGGGTCAAGCCCTTACACAGGCGGGCCCATGAAAGCATATGAGGGAGAGGATGTGCGTCAGAAAAGGGAAGGAAAAAGTGGAACCTGGGGAACGAACCATGGTCTCCTCGTTAGAAGAGCGATGTGCCAACCATTGCAGTGCTTATGCATCTATGTTTCATGTTGGTATGGCGTCTGTGAATTAATAAAGCAGGATGACGATTTTGAACAAAAAGCAAATCGTTTTATTTACTTGCGGATGGCATAGTGGGTAATTTATAGCAACTTTTAGGATATTTTTTGGACGGACAACCAGAAACTCAATTTTCTTTATTATTATTATTATTATTATATTATTATATATATATATATATATACCTAATAATAAAGAAAATAGAGTTTCAGCCCGTCCGTCAGTTCATTTTGCAAAAAAGACCCTATACTTTCTTCAAATCAACCCGCAGTCCAAACATAAGTCACCCGAACCGTTATTTTATCGTTTTACAAAAACGGCCCTCAGTTTATGTGAAATCAACCCTTACTCCCTTTTTAGTAGCACGCTGGAAAAACGTTTCACTTTTACAAAAATAACCATGTAAACCCGCCCGGGCCCGAACCGAACCGCACCGCCGCTCGCAGCTCCCCTCGTGCCGGCAAGTCGCGTTGCCGGCGATCCACACCTCCACCACGCCCCGCCGCCGGCGACCTTCATCGCCGGACCTCCAGCCACTCCGTCGCCTCGCCCCTATGCCTTCTCCTCCTTCCTCTCGATCTCCTCTCACATCTCTCCCTCTTTCTCGCTGAACAGGGACCTCCACGAGGGACATGACGCCGCCGGCCCTCAATCTCGCCGGATCCGGCCGCCTCCACGCCAAATCCGCCGGAAATGGATCCAACTCGGCCAGATCCGCCCGGATCCGATCGGGCCCTGCCATCCTTGCTACCGGAGCGCCGCTCCGCTCGACCTGCTGCGCCGCCGCTGCCTGTCCCTGCCCACGTCTGCATGAGGACGACGCTCGTCCCGCTCGCTCGCTGCACTCGCGCGGGCCGCCGCTCCAGCATCAAGCCAAGGCCCAGCCCAAGCCGCATCTTCTTCCGCTCCGTCACCGCCCACCCGTGGCACCACCTTGAGGTCAGCCCCAACGGCACCACCATCTTCAGATGTGTACGCACACTGCTTCCTTCTTCAAATTGCTGCACTACATCATGCTGAATTTGCAAATGGCCACTCCTTCCATGTGTGCTTAAGTGATTTAGAAGCTAGGTCAAGTATGAGCAGGCTGTCAGCGTGTAGTGGTCGGAGATGCCGTCGCAACTTACATGTCGCAGCCGTCGGCTCCATGCTAATATTACGAGTCTCTACGGATGTATTGTGGTTTTCCAGTAGTAAACTTTCAGGATGGTTAGATAGGGGATGAAGATGATGTACTACCTAACGACCATCAAGTGATAAAAGGAGATGGATTGAACTACATGATTTATGCCATGGGGATGATGAAAAATCTTTGGGGTGAGGATTTGGAGAGAAGGTTGGGCAGCATACAGTTGTCCATCGGTTGCCAAGACTGCAACCATGGTTATGTATGGAATTTACCTTTTCTAATTATTACATGAATAGTCCATGAATCCCCTTATGTGAGGTCAATTCTGTAGATTGTTTCAATATAGCAGAAAGAGGCCATCACGTGGATATGAATTAAGTTAGTCTCAGAGTGAAGATTAGAGATGTAATTTACTTTGCACGGCTGTCCCAAGGTAAAGGAGGCAGTGGACAGGAGAGATACAACTGGAGTTTTCACAGTACCTGTAGATTGCAGGAAGCACTATATGTAAGAAAAAAGTTTGATCCTTTGTCTAATTGACTTTGCATTATTCAATATGATTAGCTGATGACACGAGGGAGATGGGGATAGACCCCTTTGGCTACTGCACTAAGGTTATGCCTACAAATGTGCTACTCATATTCTACTTTTAGATGACAAGCAGCTTCAGAATTCAGATCCCTTTGATTTACATTTCAGATCATCTTGCTGCAACTTGGTAGTAACAACCATTTTTGGTAATCATATATAGATTTTTTTGGTTTTTCCGTTCGTATATGCCTTTTCAATTTTCCTACATGTTAACAGAAGAAAAAAGAAGATAGTTTGAACACCTGTTTATTCACCTAGATGTTCTACATGAAGAAAGAGCATGATAAACACCATCTATTGATAGTCTTTCTATTTGTCTTTAGTTATTTGTATTCTACATTAATATAGGAAGGTGAAGCCTAATCTTTACTCTGGGTCACTGATAGAAGTACTGGTGTATACATATCGAATGTACAGAATGAACTTTTTGTAGTTCTTTTTCTTATGGGAACTTTTCGTACTTCTTTGTTGTGATATATGCCCATCTCGAATTCCATTTTAGATCTACTTATTTTACCTCAGCTAGGTGTTGACAGTAAGAAACACTTGCAACTATATGTCTCTTGTGTATATAAATATATGCTCGCTCTACAATATAATGTAGATAATGATCACATGAATTAAACCTGCTATATAGTGTACAATATTTGTATTCATAAGAATAGATAGTTGTACACTTTATTGTGGTTTTATATCCGAGTTAAGAAAAATATATTAGTCTTCCTCTATAGAGGTATGTTGCCTTGCTGAGGCTGCTCTGATTTTGCTATATTTGCTGCTCTTTTGTGCTTACTACTATTCCATAGATAGAGAGATCAGAGAAGAGAATAGCAGCCTGTTACTACTGATCTTTCATACAGCTACTTGCTTACTGTTACACATCTGCATACAGAAGGCTGATGCTTGCTGATTACAATCCATTCATGATATGTAGATATGTATGCTTCTGCTAGGTACATGTGAACAGGGAGACAAGGAATGGACGCTGCAGTGGTAGTGGGCCCGTGGCCACACATATCACTACTTAGATACGTGACTCCAGGCAGCTATGGTGAGCAGACTTTGATCTTGATATGTTAGTCTGAGTGGATAAACATTACTAGGCATTTAATGTGATGTGCCTTCACTGGTTGGACGTCGATTAGCATATACTCTCCCCGTCCCCAAATATTTGTCTTTCTAGAGATTTCAACAAGTGATTAATACGAAGCAAAATGAGTGAATCTATACTCTAAAATACGTCTACATACATCTGTATGTTGTAGTCCATTTGAAATGTCCAGAAAGACAAATATTTAGGAAGGGAGTATGTTGTACATAGCCACATATGATTTTTTTTTTGAGTTGCCAATATGATGGAAATCAGTAGCTTGATTTGCTATTCAACAAATGTTTATGGTATGTGTGGGTGCGCTTTTGCTGACTCTCATGAAAATGCTTGCTTTTAGGATGTGGTTTTTAGTTATGGGTATTTGGTACTTTGACATTGAGAACAAAAATTTATCCCAATATCATACACCTTGAAATAAAAAGTTCTCACTGTGACTAGGAGTTATCAAATTATTTGCAAATCATGTGCCGAAAACTCGGATCAGCTATGGTAAAAGCTCTCATGCCATATATATCATGTGGATACCTACACATCATTTTCTCCAGATGCTATTGGAAAAGCTGTTGCTTTCGAACCTTCCATGTCGAGAAACTATAAATAGTATTTATATGGTTACCCTGCTCTAATGTTTGTTTCCCAGTTTGAGAATGGCAAGAAGATGCTTATTCTTCATGGTACAAGGACTAGCGCATTTTGGAAATTCGTGTTGGCAAACCTTTTTCACCCGATGCGTGATCATTATGTGAAGTATGCCAATAATAAGGACAACATCAAGCCATTTGAGTAGGGGTAGAAATTCCCTGGAGGTATTCTCCCTTAAATCTTATTGCAACCTTTTATTGACATTTCCTTTTGTGTAGTTGGCGACAATAAGAAATTGTTATTCACTTGAGAAAACAAAGATTAAATCGATGATGCTATCAAAGGAAAAATGATTTTCTGAGCTAGATAGTGGCTTTCTGAGCACCAATATAGAATCTATCTAAAACCTTTCTCGTGTCTGTCATAATGATCTTTTCGTTTTCCTTTGTATATTAAACTAGAGAATATTATTCTGCATTATTTTCAACCGTTACTTTTTACCTGACTGTACATTCTTCAAGTGAACACATCAAAATAGCAGGTCCACAGATCTAAAGGTGCACTGATTCGGTGTTGGACTGATGGTGACGCACTTATGTTGCTTCCATTGTAGGTGTGATTTTTCTGTTACAGAGTGAGGTGAGTTGAGCTGATTGTTGCTACTACTATTCATGGTTATCGACGCATTCCTATACAGTGGCGGAGCTTCACAGAAATGCCTGGAGGGGCCAAGGACCAAACTTAAATTTCTGAGGGGGGCAAAAGACTTCTATTTTCCAATTAAGCCTCTCCTAAAAAAAAGTTCTTGAGAGATTTTGTTCAGGCTGGGGGGGCCATGGCCACTGCAGACTTGTGTGTAGCTCCGCCAGTGTTCCTATGGCACGCCTGACAAGGCTACAGCCTATTTGCGGCTCGGCCATGCTTACTCTCCGTGCTTCTTGCTCGTGCCATCAATGAAGACTATAAATACATGTCATTATATTATCCAAAATCCAGTGGCAGAAGGTGGAATCTTGCTTTTTATGGGGACATCTCTAAGTTCTTCTACGAGTATATCAGTCATTTGTAGATTGTTGAATTACTTTGATATATTTTTTCGGGAATCAGGGGATCCTAACCTTACATTATCTAATCATTACTCATAGGTGAGTGTGCCAGAAGGCTCTCTTTGCAACCTTGATTTAACATTTTAGGTAGGATTACCACCTGATGCACTTTACATCATTATAACTTACAGGGAGAAGTAAAGAGTGTTAAAAATTAAAAGGTGGGTACAAATATTTCAGAAAGGTAGAATCGCATTGTTATTGTGAAAGGAACTGTTTAATGCCTTACCTTTATTATTAACTACTTTGAAGAGATGATCTCTTGAAAAGCTTCCATTCTTCTAATTATACAGACAAGCCAATCAACCATTGTTTTTGTATGTCACCGTGTAGAACAAAAGTGTCATGTGATTTGACCACCCATAAATAATCTGGAATATGTTGGGATGTCCATTAAGTAACTTACGTGATAATTAACTGTTTGGCCTGAAAGTGTTGTAAATGTACCCCCAGTTCTATTGATTTGTTCAAGCAGCTAAACAACCAAGGAACTTCTAGAGAATTAATATTATTCTACTTTCAAGAAGTGGTGTCAAGCAACATGTTGCTTGATGAAGGACTAAGACGGTTGAAGCGCAACATGAAGCGGTATGGAAATTCCTCTGGTGACCGAGCATGTTATCAGTCTGTTTATATTGACCAGAGTACAAAAAATCACACCGTAAAAACTTGAATCTTTTCCACAAGCCTTTGAGCAACATGAGATATCCATGGCCTGATGCCATGATATTTATGGTTTTGTGATAAAACCATTTTTAGATGTGAAGTTCAAACAAGGTCGAAGTGGTTTCATGAAGAATTTTGAGGGCCGTCCAAATAAAGAGTTATCAGTAGTGCATCACAACATTTACATTTTTAAATACCACACAAACTGTCAAACTTATTGTGTACCCGTTGCAACGCACGGGCCCTTAGCAAATAGTGTAGCTGAGCCCCAATAGCTTGGTAAGTGCCTTTCGTTGCCACACTGTGTGCAATCTTTGTTCAGACAAGCTAGACAGACTGCGCTGATCTGTTCGGATAACAAATTCAGACAACTGTAAGTACTGACGCCAATGGTCTACAGCTAACAGTATAGCTAGGTACTCCTTTTCATAGACAGACAAGGTCTGATTTCTGGGACCCAAGGCCTTACTCACATAAGCCAGTGGATGCCCATCTTGCATGAGGACTGCTCCAGGCTTCCGGATCCGAATGAGGCAGAGGCGGAGGAGGTCGCTGGAGGGAGATCCGGTCGGCGGCGCCGTCCGCTCACCCGTCGCAGTTGAGCTCGCGAGAGTGCATCCTGGGAGGTTAGGTCGGGGATAGTTGTTTTTTTTAGCTGAGGTCGGGGATAGCTGTGGCCTTTTGGTCTGTGGCCTTTTGGTCTGTACGGCTTACCAAAGAGAAGATGACAATAACACCAAATTGCATAATGATCTTAAAATAAACTTCTAGCCAACAATGACTGTGCGCTACATATGGTATGTTTATTTTTAGACATATGGTGGGGGGTATTGTCATTGTTTGGATCGATGGGTGCGATATTTTTATACAACCACAAGGTTAAAAATATATTCAATCATGTTTTCTCTTGAGAAATTGTCTGTAATGAATATATTAAAATTTCATAATCATGATGGTCATCTTGCAGTATGTGGATCTTAAATCTTATAAAAAATATATTCAAAAAATAAAGACCATCGAAATTGATATTTCTACTACAAAAATCCAGTGCGGACCTAAATTACATGTTCCCGAAAGATGATAGGGAGGGGTGAGGGGCTTTTCAAATACAAAATTCATGATCAAGAAATCGATATTCTAACCCGGTGCAATGCATGGTCAAAAAATATGTTTGCAGTTTTTTTTAAATCATAAAAAATCCCCCCGAAAATTCCATTTTTACTAAAAAAAATCATTTAGAAATGTACAAAAAAAGATCAAATCATTCTTTAAGGAAAAAACATCCGTTAAAAATGTGTTTTTTTATAAATGTTCTAATTTTCATAAACGTTTAAGATTCTTAAAGAAGTGTTCCAATTTTTATGTAAAAACTTCTATTAAAAATAAGAAAATTTTCATGTTTTCCATAAAAGCCAAAAAAAAAAACGATTGACAAACTATTCCATGCAAAACTGCTCTTGCAACTGATGAAGAAGACTAAGTTGGCTTCTTCACGTCCAAACTTGATTCTACAAAAAGTAATAATCAGTATTACCTTATTATCGATGTTTATTAAAATTGGATATATAAAATGGTGCACAATGGAATATGAAGCCCAATGGAGGCCCAATGGAGGGTTGTGTCTCTTTTTTCGCCCGGTGCAACGCACGGGCATTTGTACTATATATATATATACTAGGAAAAGGGCCCGTGCGTTGCAACGGGTTAGCAAAACTACGACGTTCAAATCAAGCTATTCAGAACATATAATATAATGCCCACCTTATTGAATTCAAAATCAAATAAGATTATCCCAAAAATATTCAAATAAAATTGACCGTTGGTTGCACTTACAAGAATATAATACATTTAGTTGATGAATTACATGCGACAAGCTTAGAGACCACAATTTATTTTAAAAACCTTAGCTTAAATTTAGAAATTGAAACTTCCATTATTCATTGTACAAAACTCTGACACAGTTTTTTTCTAGAAGTTCATTATAGCCACAACAATATATTAACTATTATTTTTTTTCCTGAAATTAGAATACTACTTAAATTATATATAGCATCTCTGATTTTCCAAGATATTTTGTAGAGTTTTGAGCACCGAAACATTGAGATTATGCTAACATGAGAAGCTTAGGAAGCAGCAGAGGAGGAAGAGATGTTGGAGACAATTTCATTTATTTCTATTTTCTTTCAACCCCTTCTTTTGCTATTGACCAGTGGGTCTCCTGGGTCAGTCTAGCGGCGTCAGCTTCCAAGGGACAGGCGCCCGCAACCCCCTGATTTTCTCCTCCTCCACTCCACTACCTCACTCCTCCCTCTTTTCGTCCCTCCCTGGATCCCCTTTCTCATCAAGCTCATTGGGGACGCCGCCGCTCGCCGTTGCAACGCCAGCCACAGGGACCGGCGGGATCCGCCAGGCTTCGGTCCGGATCGACGTCCATGCCTCCGGCTCCGACATGCACGCCCGCCCGCTGGACGCCGCCATGAACCACCTCGTTTCTCCGGTGCATTCTTACTCCTTGGTAGTTCCCTTGCTCCATTGTTGCTCTTGTGTCGTCTCTTTAATGGTGATTCTGGGCACCGGCGTGCCGGAACCTCTTGACCCCAGGCCACCTTTCTTGGTTCCGTCGGCCGGCGTTGTGACACCGCCGTGGTCATCCTCCTCCATGAGCAGCTCCATGGACAGGCTCCGCGTCGTCCGCGTCTCCTCTAACCACAGACTCGAAGCCTTGGGTCCCTCCACTTCTTCCTCGATAGCTGACAACAATTGACACCGTCCGGAACTCGCTGTAGTCACCTCTGCCTGCTGCTGCTACTGCTCCCTGCTAGCTTGCTTTGCTGCTGCTGGTAGTTTTGCTTGCCATTGCTACTTGCTTTTCTTGCTTGATGCTGCTGGCCTTGAGTTGCGGGTAATGGGAGAAAGAAAGGAAGTTTTACATTTGTGTAGGGAGATGGCCATATTTAGATTCACATCTGTATAGAGAGATGGCCATGTTTCAGTACCGTTTAACTTGCTCGTCACACTGTCAGACTAAGGCTAGTCTCTCCTGTGCATAAAAGTTTCAGAAAAATGCTCAACCTGCTGAACTTGTAAAATCCATAACAAAATCATTCTAGTTTCTGTTTGGAGTAGTACTGATATGGAGTTGGATGGTTTAAGTTGTATTGTAGCAACAGAAAACATGAACATACTCAATAGTATTGCTTGGTAGTAAAAGATCATGTACTTTAACAACACGTCTTTAGAAATTGTAAAAATTCACAACTTGCATTCAAGGACTCCCAAGAAAACGTTGTTGCCAATTTCAGTAGCTTCATTTTCACCTTACTGTACGACATCACATGCATTTCGTGCTTTGTAACCAACAAAATCATTTACTTCTGCAGGTAGGTAGAGGAAAGGTATTTGGTGGAGAAGATGAAGAGAGAGACCGTCCTTCGGTTGGTGGTGATTCTTTGCTCCTCCTCCTTCCACCCTCCCATCCCCTCTTCTTTTAGTGTCGCAGGGGTCTTCAGGCTGCTCCGCTGCTGCACAAGCGACAAGCTATTTCTATTCTTTGGTTCCTTCCTTGCTCGCTGGTAGCTAGGATGATTAGCTCAAGCACTGTGATATATAGTCAGAAAAACATTTGGTAGGATTATCTTCATTTAATTCCCCAGCTACCGGACTAACACTGAAGGTCGCACTGCAACTACTTGGTTCCAAGTTCAATATGGAAATTTGCAGAAAATTTAGGCTGAACAATTTAAAAAAAAACCTAGTACAACATAGGATAAGAAATGCCTAGTGCAATCTTAACCATGTGGTTACCATTGTTGATTGTTTGTAGGAAGCTCAAAGGAAGCAAGACTGCAACAAAAATCTCTGAATGCATTCCAAGCTTCTGTGCGGCATACGTCGTTTCAAAGGGCAAACTGTCATTTGTGCACTCGGCTACATCTGATGCCTGCGAAACACCCAACACCATATCTTCTTCAACCGTTTCTTCTCCTAGCTCCAGAAGCCTTTCCAATGCGCCGTCGGGTAATACTCAAGTCTGCATTTGATTTTGGTTTCTGAAAATTGTTCATTACACCCATCAACTGAATACAAGAAAAATGTATTAGAGTGTTCTAACTATTTTGTCTACAGCAGAGTCATCTCTGTCATCGCAGCGTGATCACGCACTCGCAAATATAAACAGGTCGGCCAATAGGGGAGCTAGCCCTTCAGGCAGTGCCGGCAGCGAGATCTCTTACCATGCTGATACAACCGTGAAGAAAAATTCACACTCAATAACATCAGTAGCACAGCTCAGCAGCAGCAGCAGTGGGGATTCAGTTTACAGGAGCTTCCGAGGAGATAGCTTCTGAGATATCTCTGATCTGCAGACAGCAGTTTTAGAAACTTCAATAGACCCGAGGCATTCTCATGACCTGGTAGCCATTTCACCCTGGGCAAAAATATTTCATTTATCTCGAGTGTTCAGTAACCTACAAGATCTTAACTATTTCTTATTGAAATCTTGTTGTTGGTTACCCAACAACTTGGGTATCCGGCGTGTCGAGGATGGAATTAAGCTTAGAGAGACAGTAATGATGAGGGGCCATTATGAGGGTCGAGGTTCTGTACGAGAATGACGCCAAGGAAGACGAGCAGGAGCGGAGGTGTGGAGGAAGACGACCGGGAGTGTCCGCTAGAGTTCGAAGCCGCCGTTGTCACTGGCAGCTGCGAGTAGCTCGTGGTGGAGCCAGTGATCTGGCTGCGGTGGGAACGCCATGGCCGCCCTGCCTCCTCTCTTGTCATGCCTATGCTTGGGCGCTCGCACCGCGATGGTCGTGGATCCGCGGATCACGCCAGCGTTGTCACTACGAGGAGATCGAGCTGGAACCCCAAGGGCTTGGTATGGAACTCTGGATCCAGCCACGGCAGGAGTGCCATGGCCTCCCTTCTCGATCTGGGGGAATAGAAGAGAAGGGAGAGGAGAGGAGGGGAGATCGCCGGTACGGAGAGGGCGGAGTCCGGCGGCGGTAGGGGAGAGATGTTGCTGGCGCGGGGAGAGCGCGGGCCAGCGGGGAGAGGCGCGGGCCGGCGGCGGGGTGGCGGCGTCGCCAGATGCAGCCGAGGTCCAGGGGTAGACACAAAGGTGCGCGGATTGAGTTCTTATAAATGTAGGGGTTAATTTGTAAAAGCAGAACGTTTTCTCAGATTCGTTACAAAAAGGATTGCGGGTTCAATTACCAAAAAGTACAAGGACGTTTTTGCAAACAATCCACGACGGACGACCAAGGTAAAGATAAAGATATATATATATAGAGGTGTAGAGAGGAAGAGATAAAACACCCCTTTTCCTTTGGAAAAAAAGTCAACTATACCACGTACACATACACGGAGACGAGACACGTTCAATTGAGGCGTGATCGTGATGGACTCGTGCTCACGCGCGCAACATATAAGGCTGAGCCCTCCCCGCCGCCTCCAAGCCCATAAAACCGGGAGAGACACCACGTGCACCTGCGAACTAACACACGGGCAAGGATACCAAGAAACCAATCCATGGCGACGGCGGCGCTCCAGCGCGTGGCGAGGAGGCTCGGCGGCCGCGCGCTGCAGGCGGAGGTGCAGTTCCCGAGGTTCTTCCACAGCGGCAAGGCCGCCTCCGCGGGAGGAAGCGGCAGCGCAAAGGTACGCCAAGTCGTCAAAACAAAGGATTTTCTTAGCTTTCTTATTGCACCGAAACCTGATTAGTTTAGGGCAAAATATATACGCTAGCGTGATAGCGTCTTCCTGACCTCTTCTTGAAAACATTAATTGCCCTCGCCAAAAGCCACGTACATATGATCCTTTTTAGTGCATACATATAAGTCCAAGTACGTGTTGGCTGTTCACCCAAGCCAATCTTCTAGTTTTATTATTATCTCTCTATTGTAATAAGAATAATACAGTACCGACACAGATCCTCGTACATACGCGCACACACTCACCCGTATAAACGCACACACGCACACCCTATTCCTATAAGCATTTTCGAGAGACTGAGCCGGCATATCATCTTGAGATTTACGAATTCAACATAGGCGCCTGGTAGTCGACAGAAACGTCTCCTCCCACTGAACGAGCATCGTCGAAATTCCTGAAAGAAATCCAGGATAAATGCGAGCACTAGGATTTGTACTCTGGTGGCTTGTCTTTCTAATCATCCAACCACAGATTGATTCATGGTAGCACGTTCTTGAAAACATTAATAGTAGACGTACATATAAATTCAAGTACGTGTTGGGTGTTCACCCAAGCCAAATTTGTAGTTTTATTATCCATCTGTACTGTACTATATGAATAAAATCTTAGTATTTTTTTGTTGTTGTGTCGCGTGTTCTGACATAGTCAGAGCCTTAAGTAAGATCCCAACATGCATCCACGGTTTCCGTAAGCGAAATTGCACCATTTGTTAACCGATCGATGTTTAAGAAATACAGACTCGTTTTGTGCTGATGCAGGGCCCTAGGGTTGATTGGGGAAAAGAGGAGCAAATCAAAAGCCTGAAAGAGGACTTCTACACCACTTTTTCCAGGTGGGAACGGGACAAGCTGATCGATGGCACTCTGGCACGCCAAAACGGTCAGCTGCTGGAGCAACTTTCTGTGCAAGTCGAGCCTAGACCCAATGACCCACTCTGGTATGGAATTGGATAGCCCCAAAATTTTGATCTCTTGTTTTCTCTTACCTATGTCTGATTATGATTGCAATTCTCGTATCATCTTGGCTGTAGGCGCAAACATCGGCGCGGAAAACGGGTCCGTGATTTCATGTTGTATGGTGGGTTGTTTTGTTCTAGCTATCTGGCCTTGGGTGGGGTGTTTGACTTCTTCAAAGGACCAGATCCCAAGGAAAGGAAAGAGCAAAATCGAGCCATCAGTTGAGTCGTAATCGTCTCTAGGTTCCTTATTTCGTTTTCGTTGCAGGATCAGCTACTGCCTGTCTCATAGTCGGTTGTAAAATTTATGTAACTCTACAGAATTCAATAGAGGGTGCCGATGTCTGTCTGATAACGTGGGTCAACTTTTTGTATAGTTTTTTTTATGTAACCAGCGAGAGCCAGGGCCTACCGCCGATTTTTATCAAAGAGTAAATATCGGCAATGTTAGAGCATCTGCAGCCGGGCGCCCCAAATCCATCTCATATGTAGGCCACGCTCGGGCTGATCGGCATATCCAGCACAAATATGGGGCGGATATGAGGAGGCCTCGGCCTGATGGTCGGGTCCCACATGAAATTCCCTGGAAACCAAGTATGACGGGCGTATCCTTCGTTGCCGCATGGCGCCGCTCGGACTGTCCGCGTAGTGCCCTAGCCTAGCTATTTTAGCCGACCACCGGCACCGATACCCCACCCATCCACATTTCCCCCTCCCGCCCACCGCCGCCGCCACTTTCCGCTCACCATTTGCCTCTTTCCGCTAGTAGCAATGCCCCACGCCATACGTGCACCAGCAAGTCCTGCTAGGCATGCTGTTGTACACTCACCCCACTCTCAGCGTCTCCTCTTAACCTGTACTTAAAGCCCAAGAGCTATAGCAATACAAACATGGTGTGAGAAATATACAGCTCAACTTGGTATTAGAGCCCTCTCCCTGATCCTCCTTTCTTTCGCCATGGATCGCCTTCTCCGACGCACCCGATCGACTGGCCTCGACTCTCCTACGTCCTCTCGCCCGATCACCGTCACCCACGTCGCTCGCGCCGCGTAGGCTGTTGCCCGCGCCGTGCCGCCCGTTGGCCGCGCCGCCTGCTGACCGCGGAAAGGGGGCACTGCATCATGTAGCCCTCGGTGGCTCTTCCTCCTCGACTGCCGCGGTCACGGCAGCGCCCACTGCGCCCCGCGCGACGGCCCCTGCGCACTGGCGGCAGCACGCCTGTCCCCCCCTCCCCCCCGGGGCGCCGGCGGCCCCATGATCCCTCTCCTCGATGGTGCTAAAGCTGGGTCGTCGTCCGCCACAGGGCTGCCCCCTCCATCGCCCACTACTTCTCCTCGAAGCTCGCACTTGAGTCGGGTTTGTACTCCAAGTGGCGTCAACTCTTCTATGCGATCGCCCACTACTTCACCTTGAAGCTCGAAGAGGAGGAGGAAGAGCAAGTGGTCCAGGTCACGAACGCATCAGCGGTGATCCCCACGCCCCAACCCACGCAAGACAAGCCCATGTCTGGTTGCTATCTATAAGTGATAAAAAAGGGGCTGGCCCATGTAGGAGGCCCTGCTATACTGCGCGCCGCTCGATGGGTGAAGACGCAACGCGCCCGTTTGGGTCAGTCCATGTCCGGGCGCCTGTTTTTTATTTTATTTTTCTTTTCCATTTTTTTCTACTTTGCATAATTTGGTACTTTGAGACAGTTTTGAAAATTAAAAAAATGTGAATTTTGAAATAAAATGTTTAACAAATCATAAAATCCTTGCGGATTCAAAAATGTTGCAATTTTGTAAAAGAATCTTTGCTTATTCAAAAATAGTTCAAAATTTTGAAATAAATGTTCTAGAAATCGGAAAATGTTCATACTTTTTTAGAAAGTTCGTGTATTTTTTTAGAGGGGCAACCTCCAATCTGATATTTTCTTTGATGGCTTTTGGGGTAGGATCTAATTGAAACTAACCAACATAAACAAAATATCAGTGAATGGATAATTTTTATATTGCGCTTAGAAAATAAATATGAAATAGGGGACTGGAAATTCAAGAAGCCTCTAATGATTGACAAAATGGAAAGGGAATAAGACATATGATCCAACCTGAGATTTTGTTGTGTGTGTGTGTGGGGGGGGGGGGTATTATCATCAATCGAGGGCTAGGTAAGACCGATGACATATTGGGATTAATTCACTTAAAACAAATAATTAAATGAAAAAACAAGTCCTTTGTATGGTGTAAATCCTTTTTCTTGTGTTTCATCATTAATTAGGATCTAAGTTAACAACCTCCCAAAACTCAGACTTCACTCCTTTTCTCTTCTATGACTATGAGCAAAGCAAGTGAAGAATAAAAATCGACCCTAATAAAGAGCACACTTGTGTTCTCTTTCTTGCACTATTAGTATTCCACGGACAAGTTCACACGCGGTCCTGAACCTTAATCCGCGGCACGGCCTTCCCTCTGTCCTGCGCCGCCATCTCTCTATATATACAAGAAGTAGTCATTCATCCGCGTGCGAGGTGCGTGTGTGACTTGGACTATCTACTATGGGGTTCTTCTTAGGTAAGAGCCGATTCCAAAACTTCCTGGCCGATTCGTCGGGCTGTTGAATTACGTGGCTGAGGTTGATACGTCTCCAACGTATCTATAATTTTTTATTGATCCATGCTATTATATTACCTATTTTGGATGTTTTATATGCATTTATGTACTATTTTATATGATTTTTGGGACAAACTTATTGACCTAGAGCCCAGTGGAAGTTTCAGTTTTTTCCTTGTTTTTGAGTTTCGCAGAAAAGGAATACCAAACGGAGTCCAATTGACCTGAAAATTTACGGTGATTTTTTATGGACCAAAAGAAGCCCACGGAGCACCGGAGGTGGACCAGAAGAGTCACGAGGCCACCACAAGGGTGGGGGCGCCCCCCCTAGGGCGCGCCCCCTACCTTGTGACCGCCTCGTGGGCCCCCCTGACTTGTCACCGACGCAAACAATTCATATAAATAGTGAAACCTCCGAAAACAAACCTAGATCGGGAGTTCTGTTGCCGCAAGCCCTCCGAGTCCTTGAAAAACCAATTTAGCCCCGTTCCGGCACCCTGCCGGAGGGGGGAATCATCACCGGAGGCAATCTTCATCATTCCGGAGGCCACCATGACAAGGAGGGAGTAGTCCACCCTCGGGGCTGAGGGTATGTACCAGTAGCTATGTGTTTGATCTCTCCCTCTCGTGTTCTTGATTTCGCACGATCTTGATGTACCGCGAGCTTTGCTATTATAGTTGGATCTTATGATTTTTTCCCCTCTACCTTCTTGTAATGGATTGTGTTATCCCTTTCAAGTTATCTTATCAGATTGAGTCTTTAAGGATTTGAGAACACTTGATGTATGTCTTGCATGTGCTTATCTGTGGTGACAATGGGATATTCAAGTGATCCACTTGATGTATGTTTTGGTGATCAACTTGCGGGTTCAGTGACCTTCTGAACTTATGCATAGGGGTTGGCACACGTTCTCGTCTTGACTGTCCGGTAGAAACTTTGGGGCACTCTTTGAAGTTCTGTGTGTTGGTTTGAATAGATGAATCTGAGATTGTGTGATGCATATCGTATAATCAAACCCGTGGATACTTTTTTTGACATGTAATAGTAGGAAAGGCTCCTACTGCATGTATATGAAAAAACCTCAAAGCAACAGTGTTACATGTACAATGGGGGTGGGGATGGGGGGAGACCCAAAATGGTCATGTACAAGAGTGGGTATGGCCTAGCTATCCTATGTAGCCTACAAGATCTCCTCCAAGATGGCAGTCACAACTTGTTTTTATGATCAGGCACTCTGTGTTTAATGTCGGCTAGTTCTTCTTGACCTCTTCTTCCAATAGGATATAGTGGGGGTCACTTGTCTAAAATAGTTGTTGTTGCGTTCCTTCCATAGACTCCAAGAAGACATCATAAAGATATCCATGATCATCTTGCGGGGGTGTAAATCTTTCATCTGTTCGAGTAGTTTAAGCATGTTGCCGTGTGGGCCCCAAGTGATGTGAAGTGTATCTTAGCACACTTTACTGAAATCACAATGGAAGAATAGGTGTTCCACTGTCTCCTCCACACATGTTGACCACATAGCAGGCAGTCGAGGGTGTCTCCGATGTTGTAATGGCGTATCTTTAGCATGTTAGGGGTGTTTACGCGATTCGACAGCATGAACCACCTAAACACTTTGATTTTAGGAAGGCTTTTGGACTTCCACAGCCACTTGAAGGCAACGTGTGCAATGACTTCTCTGAAGTAGAAGGAATAATACACTTTAGGTTTGAGCACCTACCCGCGGATACATGTGGTGACAATGGAGTATCTAGGTGACATTAGGGTTTTGGTTGATGTGTGTCTTAAGGTGTTATTTTAGTACGAAAACTAGGGCTGTTTGTGACACTTATAGGAATAGCCCAATAGATTGATCAGAAAGATTACGTCCTCGCCTTCTTGATCCAGCAAGACGGGCGAAGTAGTAGATGAGTTCTGCAGCATGACGGCGTGGTGTCGGTGATGGTGAAGTGATCTCCGTAGGGGTTCGCCTAAGCACTACGAAAATATGACCGGAGGAGTAAACAGTGGACGAGGGCACCGCACATGGCTAAGACAATGTTATCTCTTGTGTGGCACCCCCTCCCCACATATATATAGGTTGGAGGGAGGGAGGTGCAGCCAAAAGAGGCGCCCAAGTAGGAGGAATCCGACTTGGGGTCTCTCCCAAGCCGCGCCCCCTTTTCTTATTTGGAGTGCGGGGAAAGGCAAGGGAGAGTGCCCCCTCCCTTTCCTTTCTCCCATGAGAGCGAAATGCGGAAGGGGCTAGCCCTCCCCCTTTTCCTTCCCTTGGGCTGGCCAAACAAGGGAGGGGGCGCACCGTCCCCCTTCTGAGCTGGTCTGTCCCCTCCTTTGGACCATAAGGCCCATATCTTGCCGGGGGGTGCCTAGAACCCCTTCCAGTGACCCGATTCCATCCCGGTACGTCCCGAAACACTTCCGGGGTCCAAATACCAACGTCCTATATATCAATCTTTACCTCTCGACATTTTCGAGACTCCTCGTCATGTCTGTGATCTCATCCGGGACTCCGAACAACATTTGGTCTGAAGGAAATATGCCCTAGAGGCAATAATAAAGTTATTATTTATTTCCTTATATCATGATAAATGTCTTTTATTCATGCTAGAATTGTATTAACCGGAAACTTAGTACATGTGTGAATACATAGAAAAAACAGTTTGTCCCTGGTATGCCTCTACTAGACTAGCTCATTGATCAAAGATGGTTATGTTTCCTAGCCATAGACATGAGTTGTCATTTGATCAACGAGATCACATCATTAGGAGAATGATGTGATGGACAAGTCCCATCCGTTAGCTTAGCACTATGATCGTTTAGTTTTACTGCTATTGCTTTCTTCATGACTTATACATGTTCCTATGACTATGAGATTATGCAACTCCCGAATACCGGAGGAACACCTTGTGTGCTATTAAACGTCACAACATAACTAGGTGATTATAAAGATGCTCTACAGGTGTCTCCAAAAGTGTTCGTGGTGTTGGCATAGATCAAGAATAGGATTTGTCACTCCGAGTGTCGGAGATTATCTCTGGGCCCTCTTGGTAATACACATTATAATAAGCCTTGCAATCAAATGACTAATGAGTTAGTCACGAGATGATGCATTACGGAACAAGTAAAGAGAGTTGACGATAATGAGATTGAACTAGGTATTGAGATACCGACGATCGAATCTCGGGCAAGTAACATACCGATGACAAAGGGAATAACGTATGTTGTTACGCGGTTTGACCGATAAAGATCTTCGTAGAATATGTAGGAACCAATATGAGCATCCAGGTTCTGTTATTGGTCATTGACCGGAGATGTGTCTCGATCATGTCTACATAGTTCTCGAACCCATAGGGTCCGCACGCTTAACGTTTGATGATGATTGGTATTATGAGTTTATGAGTTTTGATGTACCGAAGGTAGTTTGGGGTCCCGGATGAGATCCGGGACATGACGAGGAGTCTCGAAATGGTCGAGACGTAAAGATCGATATATTGGACGAGTATATTCGGACATCGAAAAGGTTCCGAGTGATTCGGGTTTTTTCGGAGTACCGGAGTGTTACGGGAATTCGCCGGGGAGTATATGGGCCTTATTGGGCTTTAGGGGAAAGAGAGAGAGGAGGCTGCGCGCCCCCCAAGGTTTAGTCCGAATTGGACTAGGGGGAGGGGCTACGCCCCCTCCTTCCTTCTCTTCTCTTTTCCATTTCCTTCTCTCCTACTCTTACTACTTGGAAGGGCTCCTAGTTCTACTAGGAAAGGGGGAATCCTACTCCCACCGGGCGCGCCATAGTAGAGGGCCGGCCCTCCCCCTCCTCCAGTCCTTTATATACGGGGGTAGGGGCAACCCATAGACACACAAGTTGATCAGTTGATCTCTCCCAACCATGTGCGGTGCCCTTTTCCACAGAAACACACCTCGGTCATATCGTTGCAGTGCTTAGGCGAAGCCCAGCATCGGTAGCTTGCTCATCTCCGTCACCACGCTGTCGTGCTGATGAAACTCTCCCGCGAAGTTCTACTGGATCAAGAGCTCATGGGACGTCATCAAGCTGAACGTGTGCTGAATGCGGAGGCTCCGTATGTTCGGTGCTTGATCGGTTGGATCGCGAAGAAGTTCGACTACATCAACCGTGTCACTAGACGCTTCCGCTCCCGGTCTACGAGGGTACGTAGACACACTCTCCCCTCTCGTTGCTATGCATCTGGTAGACATATCTTGCGTGATCGTAGGAATTTTTTTGAAATACTACGTTCCCCAACAGTAGAATCATGAGCCAGGTCTATGCGTAGATGATATGCACGAGTAGAACACAAGTGAGTTGTGGACGATACTAGTCATACTGCTTACCAGCATGTCATACTTTGATTCAGCGGTATTGTTGGATGAAGCAGCCCGGACCGACATTACGCGTACGCTTACGCGAGACTGGTTCTACCGACGTGCTTCACACACAGGTGGCTGGCGGGTGTCAGTTTCTCCAACTTTAGTTGAATCAAGTGTGGCTATGCCCGGTCCTTGTGAAGGTTAAAACATCACATACTTGACAAAATATCGTTGTGGTTTTGTATGCGTAGGTAAGAACGGTTCTTGCTAAGCCCGTAGGAGCCGCGTAAAACTTGCAACAACAAAGTAGAGGACGTCTAACTTGTTTTTGCAGGGCATGTTGTGATGTGATATGGTCAAGACATGATGTGTGATACGTTATTGTATGAGATGATCATGTTTTGTAAAGTTATCGGCAACTGGCAGGAGCCATATGGTTGTCGCTTTATTGTATGAAATACAATCGCCATGTAATTGCTTTACTTTATCACTAAGTGGTAGCGATAGTCGTGGAAGCAACAGTTGGCGAGACGACAACGATGCTACGATGGAGATCAAGGTGTCGTGCCGGTGACGATGGTGATCATGATGGTGCCTTGGAGATGGAGATCAAAAGCACAAGATGATGATGGCCACATCATGTCACATATTTTGATTGGATGTGATGTTTATCTTATTATGCTTCTTATTTTGCTTAGTACGGCGGTAGCATTATAAGATGATCCCTTACAAAATTTCAAGGTATAAGTGTTCTCCCTGAGTATGCACCATTGCGAAAGTTCGTCCTGCCAAGACACCACGTGATGATTGGGTGTGATAAGCTCTATGTTCACATACAACGGGTGTAAGCCAGTTTTGCACATGCAGAATACTCGGGTTAAACTTGACGCATTGAAAACTACTCCATCACACGTGATGATCAGACATGGTTTAGTTGATTTGGATCACGTGATCATTTAGATGACTAGAGGGATGTCTATCTAAGTGGGAGTTCTTTAGTAATATGATTAATTGAACTTTAATTTATCATGAACTTAGTCCTGATAGTATTTGCAAATTATGTTTTAGATCAATAGCTCGCGTTATAGCTCCCCTATGTTTTTGATTTGTTCCTAGAGAAAAACTAAGTTAAAATATGTTAGTAGCAATGATGCGGACTAGGTCCGTGATTTGAGAATTATCCTCGTTGATGTACATAAGTATTATGTCCTTGATGCACCGCTAGGTGACAGATCTATTGCAGGAGCAGATGCAAACGTTATGAACGTTTGGCAAAGCTCAATATGATGTCTACTTAATAGTTTAGTGCACCATGCTTTACGGCTTAGAACCGGGACTTCAAAAAGGTTTTCAACTCCACGGAGCATATGAGATGTTCCAAGAGTTGAAATTAGTATTTCATACTCATGCCCGTGTCGAGAGGTATAAGACCTCGGACAGTACATTGCCTACAAGATGGAGGAGAATAGCTCAACTAGTGAGCATGTGCTCAGATTGTCTGGGTACTATAATTGCTTGAATCAAGTGGGAGTTAATCTTCCAGATAAGATTGTAATTGACAAAGTTCTCTAGTCACTATCACCAAGTTAGTAGAACTTCATGATGAACTATAATATGCAAGGGATGACGAAAGTAATTCCCGAGCTCTTCACGATGATGTAATCGGCGAAGGTAGAAATCAGGAAAGAGCATCAAGTGATGATGGTTAACGAGATCACTTGTTTCAAGTAAAGGGCAAAGGGATAGAAGGGGAACTTCAAGAAGAATGACAAGCAAGTTGTCACTCCCGTGAAGAAACCCAAAGCCAAACTCAAGCCTGAAACTAAGTGCTTCTACTGCAAAGGAAATGGTCACTGGAAGTGGAACTGCCCTAGATACTTGGCGGATAAGAAGGATGGCAAAGTGAACATACGAATATTTGATATACAGATTATTGATGTGTATTTTACTAGTGTTCATAGCAACCCCTGGGTATTTGATACCAGTTCAGTTGCTAAAATTAGTAACTCGAAACGAGAGTTGCAGAATGAACAGAGACTAGTTAAACGTGAAGTGAAGATGTGTGTTGGAAGTAGTTCCAAGATTGATATGATCATCATCGCACACTTCCTATACTTTCGGGATTAGTGTAGAACCTAAATAAATGTTATTTGGCGTTTGCGTTGAGCATGAATATGATTTGATCATGTTTGTTGCAATACAGCTATTCATTTAAAGTCATAGAATAATTGTTATTCTATTTACATGAATAAAGCCTTCGATGGTCATACACCCAATGAAAATAGTTTGTTGGATCTCGATCGTAGTGATACACATATTCGTAATATTGAAGCCAAAATATGCAAGGTTAATAATGATCGTGCAACTTATTTGTGGCACTGCCGTTTAGGTCATATTGGTGTAAAGCGCATGAAGAAACTCCATAGTGATGGACTTTTGGAATCACTTGATTATGAATCACTTGGTGCTTGCGAACCATGCCTCACGGGCAAGATGATTAAAACTCCGTTCTTCGGAACAATGGAGCGAGCAACAGATTTGTTGGAAATCATACATACTGATGTATGTGGACCGATGAGTGTTGAAACTCGCGGCGGGTATCATTATTTTCTGACCTTCACTGATGATTTGAGCAGACATGGGTATATCTACTTGATGAAGCACAAGTCTGAAACATTTGAAAATTTCAAAGAATTTCAGAGTGAAGTAGAGAATCATCGTAACAAGAAAATAAAGTTTCTACGATCTGATCGTGGAAGTGAATATTTGAGTTACGAGTTTGGTCTTCTTCTTAAACAATATGGAATAGTTTCACAACTCACGCCAGCTAGAACACCACAGCGTAATGGTGTGTCCGAACATCGTAACCATACTTTATTAGATATCATGCGGTCTATGATGTCTCTTACCGATTTACCACTATCGTTTTGGGTTATGCATTAGAGACAGCTGCATTCACGTTAAATAGGGCAACATCTAAGTCCGTTGAGACGACACCTTATGAACTGTGGTTTGGCAAGAAACCAAAGTTGTTGTTTCTTAAAGTTTGGGGATGCGATGCTTATGTGAAAAATCTTCAACCTGATAAGCTCGAACCCAAGTCGGAGAAAAGTGTCTTCATAGGATACCCAAAGGAGAATGTTGGGTACACCTTCTATCACGGATCTGAAGGGAAGATATTCGTTGCTAAGAATGGATCCTTTCTAGAGAAGGAGTTTCCCTCGAAAGAAGTGAGTGGGAGGAAACACTACTAGGAAAAGGCATGCTAGTGGCGCACCACTTTTGCCTACTAATGGCGCACTAGTGGTGCGCCACTAGCACCACACCATTAGATTTTTTTACTAATGGTGCACCCCTAGTGCGCCATTAGTATCTGGTTCACTAATGGCGCACCAGGTAGTGCGCCATTAGTATGTACCTCTGTGCGCCATTAGTATGCCTCCCAGGGGGCCATATGTACCCATGTGCTTTGGCATACTAATGGCGCACTGATGGGTGATGCGCCATTAGTATCATCTGGACAGTGCGCCATTAGTATCTTGAGTGGTGCACCACCACTAGTAGAAAAAGGGTCAAACGTGAAGCACATTAGTGCCGGTTTGAATTTGAGCCGGCACTAATGTGTACATTAGTGTCGGTTCCAACGGCTAGCCGGGCCGCTCTCATTAGTACCGGTTCGTGGCAAACCTTTAGCACCGGTTCGTGCCACGAACCGGTACTAATGAGAGTGGTGGCAGGATGTTGTCAGTCTGGGGCCCCTCTAGCACCTTTAGTACCGGTTCTTGGCACGAACCGGTGCTAAAGGTGGTCGTACATAAACCCTTCATCCACCCGAGCTCGCTCTGTTCTTCCCCTTTCCCCTCTCCTCTCTGTTCTTCCCCTCTTCCTCTCGAGCGCATCACACATTTTGCCCAAAATTTGTCAAGATTTGAAGGCCCCCATCCATTCAAATGGTCACAAAGGTTAGCAACTTTGTCCTTTCATCTCTCATTGCTAGATTAGCTCTTGCAATGCTTTATATAGTGATTAATTTGTGAGTTTAGTAATTTGGGAGGAAATATATGTGCTAGTATTTGATTTATATGCAATTTGAGGTCCAAAATAACACTTAGTTTGCATATGTAGGAGAGGTTAAATTTAGTTGAAAGAGAAAACGAGTACTTGAAAGAAAAATTGAAAAGAATTGAGGACGAGAAGATGGAATTGGAGTTGCATGCTGCCAATGTCGTCGATGATCACAAGATCAAGATGGAGAAAATGCGCTTGAAGATTAGAAAGATTAGAAAATATGCCATCAATAGTGAGGCTTGGTATCATTATGTTGTTGGATCAATTGTTACCTTAGTTGCGATCTTGATCGCATTTGTTGTTGCATTCAAATGCTTTAGCTAGAGAGTTATTTGTTTGTTGCATTTAAGTGTTGTATGAACTTTATGTATGAACTTGTATTAAGTTGGTGTTTTTGGTGCTGTGTATTGAAGATGAGCCGACAATGGATGTACGATGACTGATGCTCTCCCGAGTTCATTAATGGCGTGCAAACTTTTCTGCTTGCGGCTGAGGCAAACAAGCGGGCGGATGGTTTTATGCCTTGTCCATGTGCTGTTAGTAAGAATGGTCTAAATTACTCTAAGTCAAGAACCATTCACGTCCTCCTGTTTAAGTCCGGTTTCGTGCCCCACTATAATGTTTGGACCAAGCATGGAGAAAGAGGAGTTATGATGGAAGACAATGAAGAAGAAGAGGACGACAAGAGCTATCCTGGCCATGGGTTCCCTGAATATGATGATACAACAATGGGGGAAGAAGCTGAGCCGGTAATGCGGGAAGAAGCTGAGCCGGCAATGCGGGAAGAAGCTGAAGAAGAGGCATCGGATGAGCCCATTGATGATCTAGGTCGGGCCATTGCCGATGCAAAGAGAAACTGCGCAAGTGATTTGGAGAAGAAGAAGTTGCAGCGCATGTTAGAGGATCACAAAAAATTGTTGTACCCGAATTGCGTAGGTGACAAGAAAAAGCTGGGCACCACACTGGAATTGCTGCAATGGAAGGCAGAGAATGGTGTATCTGACAAGGGATTTGGAAAATTGCTGGTAATGATAAAGGATATGCTTCCAAAGGACAACGAATTGCCCGAGAGTACGTACGAAGCAAAGAAGGTTGTCTGCCCTCTAAGGTTAGAGGTGCAGAAGATACATGCATGCCCTAATGATTGCATCCTCTACCGTGGTGAGTACGAGGATTTGAACGCTTGCCCGGTATGCGGTGCATTGCGCTATAAGATCAGCCGCGATGACCCTGATGATGTCGAGGGCGAGCGCCCCAGGAAGAAGATTCCTGCCAAGGTGATGTGGTATGCTCCTATAATACCACGGTTGAAACGTTTGTTCCAAAACAAAGAGCATGCCAAGGCGATGCGATGGCACAGAGAAGACCGTAAGAAAGACGGAAAGTTGAGAGTACCCGCTGACGGGTCGCAGTGGAGAAAAATCGAAAGAAAGTACGGGAAGGAGTTTGCAGATGACGCAAGGAGCGTATGGTTTGGTCTAAGCGTAGATGGCATTAATCCTTTTGGGGAGCAGAGCAGCAACCATAGCACCTGGCCTGTGACTCTATGTTTGTATAACCTTCCTCCTTGGTTGTGCATGAAGCGGAAGTTCATTATGATGCAAGTGCTCATCCAAGGCCCTAAGAAACCCGGCAACGACATTGATGTGTACCTAAGGCCATTAGTTGAAGAACTCTTACAACTGTGGAATGGAACAGGTGTACGTGCGTGGGATGAGCACATGGGGGAAGAATTTGACCTAAAGGAGTTGTTGTTCGTGATCATCAATGATTGGCCTGCTCTCAGTAACCTTTCAGGACAGACAAACAAGGGATAACGTGCATGCACACACTGTTTGGACGATACCGACAGTATATATTTGGCTAATTGTAAGAAGAATGTGTACCCGGGACATCGTCGATTTCTTCCGAGCAGGCATCCGTAAGAAAGAAAGGCAAGCATTTCAAAGGTGAGGCGGATCACCGGACGAAGCCTCGCCACCCTACTGGTGCTGATGTACATGATATGGTCAAGGATTTGAAGGTGGTCTTTGGAAAGGGTCCTGGTGGACAACCTGTTCCGAATGACGCTGACGGACGCGCACCCATGTGGAAGAAGAAATCTATATTTTGGGACCTGCCCTATTGGAAAGACCAAGAGATCTGCTCTGCAATCGACGTGATGCACGTGACGAACAATCTTTGTGTGACCCTGCTTGGCTTCTTGGGCGTGTATGGGAAGACAAAAGATACACCTGAGGCACGGGAGGACCAGCAACGTATGCACGGAAAAGATGGCATACATCAGGGTCATGCAAGCTACGCTCTTACCAAAGAAGAGAAGGAAATCTTCTTTGAATGCCTACTCAGTATTAAGGTACCGTCTGGCTTCTCGTCGAATATAAAGGGAATAATAAACATGGCAGAGAAAAAGTTCCAGAACCTAAAGTCTCATGACTGCCACGTGAATATGACGCAACTGCTTCCGGTTGCATTGAGGGGGCTTCTACCTGAAAACGTTCGATTAGCCATTGTGAAGCTATGTGCATTTTTCAATGCAATCTCTCAGAAGGTAATCGATCCAGATATCATACCAAGGTTAGAGAATGATTTGGTGCAATGTCTTGTCAGTTTCGAGTTGGTGTTCCCACCATCCTTCTTCAACATCATGACGCACGTCCTAGTTCACCTATGCGAAGAGATTAACGTTTTGGGTCCTGTATTTCTACACAATATGTTCCCCTTTGAGAGGTTCATGGGAGTCTTAAAGAAATATGTTCATAACCATGCTAGGCCAGAAGGAAGCATCTCCAAGGGCCATCATAATGAGGAGGTCGTTGAGTTTTGGATTGGCTTTATTCCTGACCTTAAGCCGATTGGTGTCCTGAATCGCGGCATAAGGGCAGACTGGATGGAAAAGGCACGCTAGGAGGGGAACAAATAATATGTATGGAAGGACATTCTCTCACTGAAGCACACTACACAGTTCTACAGAATTCCGCCTTGGTGGCTCCGTATATGGATGAACACAAGAATTTGCTACGCTACAAACACCCGGAGCGGTCTGATGACTGGATTAGACGTGAACAAACCAGGAGTTTCGCCAGCTGGTTGCAGACACGTACCATGCATGACACCTCTATTGAAGATGACATGTACTTGCTGTCCCAGTTACCATCTTCGAATATAATGACTTTCAAAGGGTACGAGATAAATGGTAATACATTTTACACGATCGCCCAAGATAAGAAGAGCACCAACCAAAACAGTGGTGTCCGCTTTGATGCAGAAACCAAGACGGGAAAGGAAACATATTATGGTTATATACATGACATATGGGAACTTGACTATCGACGTGGTTTGAAGGTCCCTTTGTTTCGGTGCAAATGGGTCAATATGACACGAGGCGGGGTAACGGAAGACCCGCAGTACAGAATGACAACAGTCGATCTCAACAATCTTGCGTATGCAGATGAACCATTTGTCCTAGCCAATGATGTGGCACAGGTTTTCTATGTGAAGGACATGTCTACCAAGCCAAGAAAAAGAAAAGATAAAGAAGCGAATGCATCGTACAATGAGCCAAAGCGGCACATAGTTCTTTCTGGGAAGAGAAACATCGTGGGAGTGGATGACAAGACAGACAAGTCAAAAGATTACGAAAGTTTGATGAAATTGCTCCATTCACAGTGAATATTGACCCGAGCATCCCGTTAAATGATGAAGATTTTCCATGGTTACGCCGTAAAGGGACACACGCGAAGAAAAAGTTTCACACCCAAAGATCTGGGATGTGATCGGCTTCACTATCATCACTTTCTTCTGTGTTTCACACCCAGAAGGGAATCTCTGTAATAGTTAGGGTAGTTATGTGTTTTGGCATTTGAAACGCGAAGAAATTTTATGTGCAAACAAATTCTTTCATGCCTTTACTGATTTTTAAAGTTAAGTTATTCACAAACTAGTGATTCACACTAATTTCAAATAATTAAAAATTTAAACTATTCAAATTTGAAAACTACGGGCACTAACACAAAGTTTGTAATTTATTATACCTAAAGCAAAAATATTCACAAAGAAACTCTAAATACACTCAAAAAAAATAAAGCAAAAAATAAATAAATAAAAGCCCGCCTACTAGGATGCACTTCGTGTACAAAATGGACAATCTCTTTCGAGGTATTAGGGTTTAGGACGAAAACCCATATGTTACAAAGGCATTGCATTTTTTTGAACTTTTTTGAACTCCAGACTTGTTGTGTGTTCAAAATGAACCATTCAAATCCACATAATCAATTATCAACCCTTTCTGAATTCATTTGGTAATTTTCATTCATTTACTAATTTGTTTTTAGAGAGCTAAATAACCGTGAAATTGAAAAGCACTACAAAATGAACTCTGAAAAGGTTGAAACTTGGCATGGTATCATCATTTGACCCACATGGCATGTGCAAAAAACTAGAGAGGGTCACGGAAAAAATTCGATGCACTATTTGAACTCCAGACTATTTTTACGTTTAGTATGCAGCATTCAAAGCGACGTCATCAATTTCCAGCACGTTCTGACATCATTTGCTGTTTTTCAGTCATTTACCGATTTGTTTAGAGAGCTAAATGACCGTGAAATTGAAAATCACTACAAAATGAACTCTGAAAATGTTGGAAGTTGGCATGGTATCATCATTTCACCCGCATAGCATGTGCAAGAGAGTAGAGAGGGTCATGGAAAAAACTGGACGCACTTCGTGTACAAACTGGACAATCTCTTTCAGAGTATTAGGGTTTCAGACGAGAACTCATCTATTACACGGGCACTTCAATGTTTTTTAAACTTATTTGAACTCCAGACTATTTTTGCGTTCAGTATGCAGCATTCAAAGCGAGGTCATCAATTTCTAGCATGTTCTGACATCGTTTGTTGTTTTTCAGTCATTTACCGATTTGTTTAGAGAGCTAAATTCTACAAAGTGAACTCTGAATATTGAAAATGTTGAAAATAAATAAAACAGAAAAGACAAAAACTATATAAAAAATTGTTGGGGCGCTGCCCAGTGGGCCTGCCAGACCTAGGGGTGCATATTCAGACCCACAAGGCCCAGCAGGCTCACAGGGCAGCGCGCCATAGTTAGGCCCTAAAGCCTGATATATAGAGATGTTCAAAGCAGCAGCCGCGGCTAGGTTTATAAACCAGTGCGGCTGCCCTTCGCTAGGCGAGGTGGGACTAAACATTGTGCACCGCCGGTGACAGCGCAGAACCATTAGTACCGGTTGGTGGCTCCAACCGGTATTAATGTGTGGGCCTTTAGTACCGGTTGGTGGCTCCAACCGGTACTAAAGGGGGCTGTTTCCCGCCGCTTCACCTAGCGAAAATTGGCCTTTAGTACCGGTTGGAGCCACCAACCGATACTAAAGGCCCCTCCTATATATATGGCACTTACAAAAAATTCAATTTCATCGACCACCACTTCTTCTTCAACTGCTTCGCGCGACATCGCCGCTGCCGCCGCGCCGTCGCCCATCGCGCGCCGCCCTCGCCGCCCCTGCTGCCCGTCGTCGCCGTCTCGCGCCGCCGCCCCCGTCATCGCCGTCCCCGTCGTCGCCGTCTCGCGTTGCCGTCCCTGTCGTCGCCGTCCCCGTCGTCGCCCCGGCCCACCGCCCGTCGTCGCGCCGCCCCCGTCGCATCGCCGTCTCACGCCGCCGCCCGTACGCCGCCGCCCCCCGCTCGTACACACACACACACACATACACACACACACACATTATTTTTTACTTATTTTCTGTTTTCTGTTGTTTAGATTAATGTTAGATGAATTACGTAGATATATATGAATGTGTTAGAATGTTAATGTTAGATGAATTATTTGGAAAAGCTGTTAAATATTAATGTCAATTTTAGATGAATTAGCTAGATATTAATTAGGTATATATATGAGATTTGAACTAGTTGAATTAATAGAACAAGTTTATTTTTAGTATGAAAATTAATAGAACAAGTTTATTTTTAGTATGAAAATTTAGGTATATGAGATTATTTGAACTAGTTGAATTAATATAAATAGTTTATTTTTAGTAAATGCGGAGTTGAACTAGTTGAATTAGTAGAACTAGTTTAGTTTTAGGTATATGAGATTTGATGATCTAATTAAAATATTACTATATATAGCTACTTTATATATTTTAGTAAGAAATTTAATAGAACTAGTTTATTTTTAGAACCACTAGGATGCGTGCTAAAAGAGAGAATTATATAAAAGCGTGTTCTTCTAGTTATCATGAAAATAAAGATGAAGATCTGAAAGTTATTGATGTGTCTCCTATTAGATCCTTGTTTTCTAGTATGAATCTTGATAAAGATGGGATTGGAGATGAGTCTACTTTTATTACAAGGTGTCCCAATGATTCGGAGTTTTTAGATCTTGATGCTAAAATTGTTAAAAGTGGGAGTGAAGAGATTAAAACTTTGCATAGTGATGAACCCACTACTTTGGATTTCAAGGGATTCAATTATTATAATTGCTCTTTGATTGATTGTATTTCCTTGTTGCAATCCATACTAAACTCTCTGCATGCTTATATTCAAAATAAAGCTTTTACCAAACACATACTTGATGCTTTGATGCAATCTTATGAAGAAAAACTTGAATTAGAAGTTTCTATCCCTAGAAAGCTTTATGATGAGTGGGAACCTACTATTAAATTAAAATTAAAGGTCATGAATGCTTTTCTTTGTGTGATTTGGGTGCAAGTGTCTCCACTATCCCAAACACTTTGTGTGATTTGTTAGGTTTGCATGAGCTTGATGATTGTTCTTTAAATTTGCATCTTGCGGATTCTACCATTAAGAAACCTATGGGAAAGATTAATGATGTTCTTATTGTTGCCAATAGGAATTATGTGCCCGTAGATTTCATTGTTCTTGATATAGATTGCAATCCTTCATGTCCTATTATTCTTGGTCAATGTTGAGGATATCGCTTATCGTTATCGTCTCGGTCAGCTGGGGATTAGAGATTAATTGGAAATCGCCCGATTAATCGATTATATCGGTCGACTATTAATCAGCCATCTTTTCAAATCCCAGGTTCCCAACACTAAAATTTGCTATATTCAACATCAAAACAATATTGGACAGAAGTGTTACCTTGAATCCTAGCCTTTGAATCTTGATATAATGACAAAGAAAGTAGAAAAACATTACATATTGTGTAACATGGTCCACAAAACACAAATAAACATAGTTCTTGCAACCATAGTGCTATGAATAGGCCCGATTTATCGGTAGATTCCCGATAAATCGCTTGTCATAGCGATAAATCGACCCAAACGATAAATGATGAAGATAAGGCATAATCTTATCGATCACCCCAAGAGTAGCGATAAATCGGACGATAAATCGCTGAATCGGAAGATTTCTTGAACAGTGCTCTTGGTAGACCTTTCTTAGAATGATTGGTGCAATTATTGATATGAAGGAAGGACATATTATATTCCAATTTCGGTTAAGGAAAGGCATGGAACACTTTCCTAGAAATAAAATCAAATTACCATATGAATCTATTATGAGAGCCACTTATGGATTGCCTTCCAAAGATGGCAACACGTAAATTTATCATTGTATCGTGCCTAGCTAGGGCCGTAAAATGATAGCGCTTGTTGGGAGGAAACACAATTTTTTTCCTTCTGCTTAGGAATAAATATTTCATCTAGCTTCTGTTTAGATGTGGTTTCGTGATTTAATTAGTGTTAGTGCCAAGTAGAACCTTTGTGAAGACTTGTGTGAAGTTTATATGATCTTGCTGTTAAAAATAGAATCGTTAGCGCTCGCTAGAATGGTCACCAGATTTTGCTGGAGTGTGATATTTAGTTGATTCTTTTTGCAGATGATTAATATACAAATTACTCACGTTTACCAATTTATTTCAATTTTTTGGAGTTACAGAAGTATGCGAAAGCTACAGATTACTACAGACTGTTCTGTTTTTGACAGATTCTGTTTTTCGTTTGTTGTTTGCTTATTTTGACGAATCTATGAGTATTATTGGGCAGTATGAATCATAGAGAAGTTGGAATACAGTAGGTTTAACACCAATATAAACAAAGAATGAGTTCATTGCAGTACCTTTGAGTAGTGGTTTGTTTTCTTATACTAACGGAGCTCACAAGATTTTTGTCTAAGTTTTGTGTTGTGAAGTTTTCAAGTTTTGAGTATTGCTTTGATGGACTATAGAACAAAGAGTGGCAAGAGCCTAAGCTTGGGGATTACCAAGGCACCACAAGGTAAAATTCAAGGACAACCAAAAGCCTAACCTTGGGGATGCCCCGGGAAGGCATCCCGTCTTTCGTCTTCATCTATCGGTAGCTATACTCGGAGCTATATTTTTATTCACCACATGATATGAGTTTTACTTGGAGCGTCATGTATCATTTGAGTCTTTGCTTGTTAGTTTGCTACAATTATACTTGCTGGACACACCTTTTTGAGAGATATAAATATGGCCTAGGAATTGTTAGAACACTTTATGTGCTTCACTTATATCTTTTGAGTTGAATAGTTTTTGCTCTAGTGCTTCACTTATATCTTTTAGAGCACGGTGGTAATTATATTTTGTAGAAATTGTTGATCTCTCATGCTTCACTTATATCCTTTTGAGAGTCTATTAAAACAGCATGGTAATGTGCTTTGGCTATGAAACTAGCCTTCACATGATAGGTATCCAAGATCAATGTAGTAAAAACTTTCACATTAAGTGCATTGAATATGAAGAGAAGTTGGATGCTTGGTAATTGTTTTGGGATATGAGAATAGTGATATTAGAGTCATGCTAGTGGAGTTATTATGAAATTGAGAAATACTTGTGTTAAAGTTAGTGATTCCCGTAGCATGCACGTATGGTGAACCGCTATGTGACGAAGTTAAAGCATGAGGTATTTGTACAGTGTCATCCTTTGTGTGGAGGTCGGGGCCGCGCGATGGTTAACTCCTACAAACCTCCCCTATAGGAGCATGCGTTGATTGCTTTGTTTTGATGACTCGATTTTTTTTGCAATAAGTATATGAGTTCTGATGACTAATGTTGAGTCCATGGATTATACACACTCTCACCCTTCCACCATTGCTAGCCTCTCTTGTAGCGCGCAACTATCGCCGGTACCATACACCCACAATATATCCTTCCTCAAAATACCCACTATATATCTTCCTCAAAACAGCCACCATACCTACCTATCATGGCATTTCCATAGCCATTCCGAGATATATTGCCATGCAACTTTCTACCGTTCCGTTCATATGACACGCTTCATATTGTCATATTGCCATGCATGATCATGTAGTTGACATCGTATTTGTGGCAAAGCCACCATGCATAAATTTTCATACATGTCACTCTTGATTCATTGCACATCCCGGTACACCACCGGGGGCATTCATATAGAGTCATACTTTGTTCTAGTATCGAGTTGTAATATCGAGTTGTAATTCAATATAAGTGTGATGGTCATCATTATTAGAGCATTGTCCCATGTGAGGAAAGGCCGAACAAAAGAGAAGGCCCCTTCACAAAAAAAAGAAGAAAAAAAGGGACAATTGCAACTATCTTTTTCCACACTTGTGCTTCAAAGTAGCACCATGTTCTTCATGATAGAAAGTCTCATGTTTAGTCACTTTCATATACTAGTGGGAATTTTTCATTATAGAACTTGGCTTGTATAATCCAACGATGGGCTTCCTCAAATGCCCTAGGTCTTCATGAGCAAGCAAGTTGGATGCACACCCACTTAGTTTCTTTTGTTAAGCTTTCATACATATTTAGCTCTAGTGCATCCGTTGCATGGCAATCCCTACTCACTCACATTGATATCTATTGATGGGCATCTCCATAGCCCATTAATATGCCTAGTCGATGTGAGAATATCTCCCTCCTTTTTGTCTTCTTCACAACCACCACTCTATTCCACATAGTGCTATGTCCATGGCTCACGGTCATGTATTGCCTGAAAGTTGAAAGGTTTGAAAGAATAGGGTATGAAAAAAGTGCTTGGCTGAAACCGGGGTTGTGCATAATATGAATATTTTGTGTGATGAAGAGGGAGCATAGCCAGACTATATGATTTTGTAGGGATAAATTTATTTATCCATAGTATTTTGAGAAGACATGATTGATTTGTTAGTATGCTTGAAGTATTATTATTTCTTATGTCAATATAAACTTTTGTCTTGAATCTTTCAGATCAGAACATTCATGCCGCAAGTAAGAGAATTACATTGAAAACTATGTTCGTTAGCATTCCACATCAAAAAATCTGTTTTTATCATTTACCTACTCGAGGACGAGCAGGAATAAAGCTTGGGGATGCTTGATACGTCTCCAACATATCTATGATTTTTTATTTTTCCATGCTATTATTTATGATGTTTTGGATGTTTAATGGGATTTGTTATACACATTTATATTATTTTCAGGACTAACCTATTAACCCAAAGGCCCAATCCAGATTGTTGTTTTTTTTGCCTATTTTAGGGTTTTACAGAAAAGGAATATCAAATGGAGTCCAAACAGAATGAAACTTCGGGAGAGATATTTTTGGAGCAAAATATGCACGGGAGACTTGAGAACCACAGAGTAGAGCACACGTGGCGTGCTCGAGGGCGGGGGCGCCCCCCTATAGGGCACGCCCCCTGCCTCGTGGGCCCCACGTCTGGCCCCCGGTTCCCTCCTTCCTTCTATATATACCTACGTACCCCGAAACCATCAGAACAACAGAGAAAACCCTAGTTCCACCGCCGCAACCTTCTGTTCCCGTGAGATCCCATCTTGGGGCCTGTTCCGGAGCTCCGTCGGAGGAGGGATCTACCACAGAGTGCTTCTACATCATCATCATCGCCTCACCATGAGTTGTGAGTAGTTTACCACAGACCTTCGGGTCCATAGCTAGTATCTAGATGGCTTCTTCTCTCTCTTTGGATCTCAATACCAAGTTCTCCTCGGTCATCAAGGAGATCTATTCGATGTAATCTCATTTTGTGGTGTGTTTGTCGAGATCCGATGAATTGTGGGTTTACGATCAAGATTATCTATGAGAAATATTTGGTTCTTTTCTGAACTCTTGATGTATGATTATAATATCCTTGCAAGTCTCTTCGAAATATTGGTTTGGTTTGGCCTATAGATCTATAGTTCTTGCAATGGGAGAAGTGTTTGGCTTTGGAATCAATCTTGCGGTGTCCTTTCCCAGTGACAGTAGGGGCAGCAAGGCATGTATTGTATTGTTGCCATCAAGGATAAAAAGATGGGGTTTATATCATGTTATTTGAGTTTAAACCTCTACATCATGTCATCTTGCTTAAGGCGTTACTCTGTTCTTATGAACTTAATACTCTAGATGCATGCTGGATAGCGATCGATGTGTGGAGTAATAGCAGTAGATGCAGTATCGTTTCGGTCTACTTGTTTAGGATGTGATGCCTATATATAATGATCATGCCTAGATAGTCTCATTAGTATTCGCTTTTCTATCGTTTGCTCGACAGTAATTTGTTTACCCGCCGTAGAATACCGCCATCATGAGAGAAGCCACTAGAGAAAACTATGGCCCCTGGGTCTATTCTCAACAGATCAATCTACAATCTACTTTACTTTTCCGCTTTTACTTTCTGTTCTTATATCCAAAAATACCAAAAATATCAAACTATCGTATATATCATATCTCACTTTCGTAAGTGACCGTATAGGGATTGACAACCCCTTATCGCGTTGGCTGCGAAGTTCTTATTTGTTTGTGCAGGTAAGAGGGACTCGCGCGTGGTCTCCTACTGGATTGATACCTTGGTTCTCAAAAACTGAGGGAAATACTTATGCTACTGTGCTGCATCACCCTTTCCTCTTCGAGGAAATACAACGCAAGCTCGAGAAGTAGCAAGATCCCATCTTGGGTCCTGTTTCGGAGCTTCATCGGAGGGGGAATCGATCATGGAGGGCTTCTACATCAACACCATAGCCCCCCTGATGAGTTCTGAGTAGTTTTCCACGGACCTTCGGGTCTACAGTTATTAGCTAGATGGCTTCTTCTCTCTCTTTGGATCTCAATACAAAGTTCTCCTCGTTCTTCTTGGAGATCTATTCGATGTAATTCTTTTTCCAGTGTGTTTGTCGAGATCGGATGAATTGTGGGTTTATGATCAAGATTATCTATGAACAATATTTGATTCTTCTCTGAAATCTTTTATGCATTATTTAAATATCTTTGCAAGTCTCTTCGAATTATCAGTTTGGTTTGGCCTACTAGATTGGTAGTTCTTTCAATGGGAGAAGTGCTTGGCTTTGGGTTCTATCTTGCGGTGTCCTTTCCCAGTGATAGCAGGGGCAGTAAGGCACGTATTGTATTGTTTCCATCGAGGATAAAAAGATGGCATTTATATAATATCGTTTGAGTTTATCCCTCTACACCATGTCATCTTGCTTAAGGCGTTACTCTGTTCTTATGAACTTAATAATCTAGATGCATGCTCGATGGCGGTCGATGTGTGGAGTAATAGTAGTAGATGCAGAATCATTTCGGTCTACTTGTCACGGACGTGATGCCTATATACAATGATCATGCCTAGATATTCTCATAAATATGCGCTTTTCTATCAATTGCTCGACAGTAATTTGTTCACCCACCGTAGAAATCTGCTATCATGAGAGAAGCCACTAGTGAAACCTATGGCCCCCGGGTCTATCTTCATCATATTAATCTCCCATCAACTATTTATCTTTACTTTACTTTTGTTTTGCAATCTTTACTTTCAGTCTCTATATCAAAAATACCAAAAATATTATCTTATCATCTCTATCAGATCTCACTTTTGCAAGTGGTCGTGAAGGGATTGAAAACCCCTTTATCGCGGTTCTTATTTGTTTGTGTAGGTACGAGGGACTCGCGCGTGGTCTCCTACTGGATTGGTACCTTGGTTCTCAAAAACTGAGGGAAATACTTACACTATTGTTCAGCATCACCCTTTCCTCTTCGAGGGAAAAGAACGCAAGCTCGAGAAGTAGCACTACCTTATATGTACTTTTATCTAAGCAGCCCCTACTTTGTTTTTACGTGCTCTTTATTATCTTGCAAAACTATCTCAAAGTACTTTTAGTTTCATACTTGTTCTAGGTAAAGCAAACGTGAAGTGTGCGTAGAGTTGTATCGGTGGTCGATAGAACTTGAGGGGGTATTTGTTCTACCTTTAACTCCTCGTTGGTTTCGACACTTTATTTATTGAAAAAGGCTAAAAATGATCCCCTATACTTGAGGGTTATGAAGATCTTTTTCTGGCGCCGTTGTCGGGGAGTTATAGCATGGGGTGAATATTCTCGTGTGTGCTTGTTTGCTTTATCACTAAGTAGTTTTATTTTCTGTTCTAAGTTGTTCTCTATCTTTAGTCATGGATATGGAACACGAAACACCAAAAAAATAGTTGTACTTGCTGCTCATGGATATGGGGAACCTCCTAAAACCCTCAATGCTCGTTATGTGAAGGATAGTATGCACTACTTTGATAATCCTGAGAAAACCCCATTTAACTATATAATGGGAGTAATGTTGGATCAACGTGAATACTTTAGGGTTATCGCTTGACTCATAAAGGGAAATTGTTATGGGATCAAATTCATATGTTGCATTGGTATGCTTATAATTTATGCTTGAGATATGATTATACTTGTTGCTCTAGGATGAATGCTCCACATCTTCCCTTTTCATGTGACTTCAATGATAATGAAACCTTGGCTTCTTATGCTAATGGTATATATGATAATCATGATGTGGAACAAATAGAATAATCTGTTGCTTTTAAGGGTGCCTGTGAAATTAAATGTTTGATTGAAGAGTATGATGCTACTCTCTACAAATCTGAAATTTTTGCCATACTTAACTATTGCTATGACAATTATGCTTCAAATGCTTATATTAAACCATATATTGAGGAGTCCTCCGCTGTCCAAGAAAAGACTAATATTTTGCAGGAGTCTATGGAAGAAGAAATTAATGACATTGTGAGCTCATTGGATGAAAAAGATGAGGAGGAGAGCGAAGAAAAAAAGGAGGAAGAATGGATTAGCTACCCATGCCCACCTTTTGATGAGAGTAACCCCTCAACTCATACATTGTCTAATTTCCCTTTGTGCTTACCGAAGGATGAATGATATGATAATTGCTATGATCCCGTTGATTCACTTGAAATATCCCTTTTTGATGAATTTGATGCTTGCTATGCTTGTGGCCAAGATGCCAATATGAATTATACTTATGAAGATGAACTTGTTATAGTTCCTTATGTTAAGAATGAAATTTTTGCTATTGCACCCACACATGATAGTCCTATTATCTTTTCGAAGTCTCCAAACTACACTATATCGGAGAAGTTTGCACTTATTAAGGATTATATTGATGGGTTGCCTTTTACCATTGCACATGATGTTTTTGATGAATATAATGCATGTGCTTGCTGCTCCTACTTGCAATTATTCTGAGAGAGCAACTACATCTATGCCTCTCTATGTTTCCAGCACGATAAAATTGCAAGAAACTGCTTATACTATGCATTGGTCTTTACTTGATGTGCATGAATTGTTCTCGTATGACATGCCGATGCATATGAAGAGAGTTAGACTTCGTTGTTGCATGACACATATCAGTTTGAGTTCACTACTAAATGCCAAATCATTGCTAGTTAAAATTAGCTTCGATATGTTGGGAATATGCCCTAGAGGCAATAATAAAAGAGTTATTATTATATTTCCTTGTTCATGATAATCGTTTATTATCCATGCTATAACTGTATTGATTGGAAACTCAAATACATGTGTGGATGAATAGACAGACTTTGTGTCCCTAGTGAGCCTCTACAGGACTAGCTCGTTGATCAAAGATGACCGCGGTTTCCAGGTCATAGACATGAGTTGTCATTTGATAACGGGATCACATCATTAGGAGAATGATGTGATGGACGAGACCCAAACGTTAAACATAGCTTTTGATCGTATCAGTTATCGCTATAGTTTTCTGCATGTCAAGTATAAGTTCCTATGACCATGAGGTCATGTAACTCACTGACACCGTAGGAGTGCTTTGTGTGTGCCAAACGTCACAACGTAACTGGGTGACTATAAAGGTACTCTACAGGTATCTCCGAGGGTGTCTGTTGAGTTAACATGGATCGAGACTGGGATTTGTCACTCCGTGTGACGGAGAGGTATCTCCGGGCCCACTCGGTAATACGTCATCTCAATGAGCTCAAAGTGACTAAGTAGTTGGTCACGGGATTATGTATTACGGTAACGAGTAAAGAGACTTGCCGGTAACGAGATTGAACTAGGTATAGAGATACCGACGATCGAATCTCGGGCAAGTAACATACCGACGAGACAAAAGGAACTGTATACAGGATTGCCTGAATCCTTGACATCGTGGTTCATCCGATGAGATCATCGAGAAACATGTGGGAACCAATATGGGTATCCAGATCCCGCTATTGGTTATTGACCTGGGAGTGTCTCGGTCATGTCTACATGGTTTCCGAACCCGCAGGGTCTACACACTTAAGGTTCGGTGACGCTAGGGTTGTTAGTGAGAACAGTGCATGGTTACCGAAGGTTGTTCGGAGTCCCGGATGAGATCCCGGACGTGACGAGGGTCTCCGGAATGGTCCGGGGACGAAGATTGATATATAGGATGAAAGGTTTCGGAGTCCGGAAGTGTTCCGGGGAGCATCGGGAAATCGGCGGATTACCGAAAAGGGTTTCGGGGGTCCCGGAAGTGGTTCTGGGCCTAATGGGCCACAAAGGGGGGACACCAAAGCCCTCTTAGGGCTGTGCGCCCCCCTGGGCCCTCTCCTATGGCGCATGGGGGGCTGGCCCCTCCTAGGGCAGCCGCACCCCCTGGCTTGGGGGGCAAGGCACCTAGGGGGGGGAAACCCTAGGGCCTGCGCAGCCCTTGGCCGCTGCCCCCCCCCCACTGCCCTGGCCGCCGGCCCCCCTAGGGGAAACCCTAGGGCGCCCCCCTCCCATCTATTCCCCCTATATATAGAGGGGCAGAGGGAGGGCAGCCAACACATGTTTGTGCCTCGGTGCTGCCCTTCCTCTCCCACAACATATTCATCTTCCCGCGGTGCTTAGGCGAAGCCCTGCTGGAATCCTCCTCCACCATCACCACCACGCCGTCGTGCTGCCGGTCTCTCCATCAACCTCTCCTCCACCCCTTGCTGGATCAAGAAGGAGGAGACGTCCCCGAGCCGTACGTGTGAAGAACGCGGAGGCACCGTTGCTTCGGTGCTAGGATCTTCGGCGATCTGAATCGCGGCGAGTACGACTCCATCAACCGCGTTCTTAACGCTTCCGCTTAGCGATCTACAAGGGTACGTGGATCCAACTCTCCTCTCGTAGTAGCATCTCCTAGATTGATCTTGGTGAACGTAGGAAAAATTTTTGTTTCCCATGCAACGTTCCCCAACAGTGGCATCATGAGCCAGGTTCTTGCGTAGATGCTTTCTCGAGTAGAACACAAAAGGGTTTGTGGGCGTTGATGTTTAAATTGCTGCCCTCCTTAGTCTTTCTTGATTCAGCGGTATTATGGGATGAAGCGGCCCGGACCAACTTTACATGTCCACGTACATGAGACCGGTTCCATCGACAGACATGTGACTTTTGTTGCATAAGATGGCTGGCGGGTGTCTGTCTCTCCTATCTTAGTTGAATCGGAATAGAACGAGGCGGTCCTTGTAGAAGGTTAAATAGCAACTTGAATATCACCGTTGTGGCTTTGCGTAGGTAAGAAGCGTTCTTGCTAGATACCCATAGCAGCCACGTAAAACATGCAACAACAAATTAGAGGACGTCTAACTTGTTTTTGCAGGGTATGTATGTGATATGATATGGCCAATGACATGATGAGATATATTTGATGTATGAGATGATCATGTTGTAATAGTTAATATCGACTTGCATGTCGATGCATACGGCAACCGGCAGGAGCCATAGGGTTGTCTTTAATTTTTGTATGACCTGCGTGTCAATCATTAAAGCGCTTTGTAATGCTTTACTTTATCGCTAAACGGTAGCAATAGTAGTAAGAGCATGGTGGGCGCGCGACAACCCCGATGGCGACACGATGATGGAGATCATGATGATGGAGATCATGGTGTGGCGCCGGTGACGATGGAGATCATGCCGGTGCTTTGGAGATGGAGATCAAAAGCACGAGTTGATGGCCATATCATGTCACTTATGATTTGCATGTGATGTTAATCCTTTTATGCATCTTATTTTGCTTAGGACGACGGTAGCATTATAAGATGATCCTTCACTAAAATTTCAAATTGTGTTCCCCCCGAGTGTGCGCCGTTGCGAAGGTTCGTCGTTTCGAAGCACCACGTGATGATCGGGTGTGATAGACTCTACGTTCGCATACAACGGGTGCAAGCCAGTTTTGCACATGCAGAACACTCGGGTTAGACTTGACGAGCCTAGCATGTACAGACATGGCCTCGGAACACGGAAGACCGAAAGGTCGAGCATGAGTCATATAGTAGATATGATCAACATGTAGATGTTCACCATTGACACCACCTCATCTCACGTGATGATCGGACTTGGGTTGGTGAATTTGGATCATGTCACGCTTGAATGACCAGAGGGATGTCAATTTGAGTGGGAGTTATAAATAATTTGATTAGGTAGTAACTCACTTATCATGAACAATAGTCTAAAATGTCTTTGCAAATCTTTTGTTGTAGATGGCTCGCGCAGTAGCTCCCCTGAATTTTAATGCGTTCCTAGAGAAAGCTAAACTGAAAGATGATGGGAGCAACTTTGTGGACTGGCTCCACAATCTGAGGATCATCCTCACAGCTGCCCAAAAGGTTTATGTCCTAAATGCACCGCTAGGTGACCCCCCCGCTCCTACAGCCACTGCAGACATTTTGAACGCCTGGCAGTCGCGTTCGGATGACTATTCGATAGTGCAGTGTGCCATGTTGTACGGCTTGGAAGGAGGACTTCAAAGGCGTTTTGAACGTCATGGTGCATATGAGATGTACCAGGAGTTGAAGTTCATCTTTGAAAAGAATGCTAAGATCGAGAGGTATGAGACCACCGATAAATTCTTTGCTTGCAAGATGGAGGAGAATTCGTCTGTCAGTGAACACTTACTGAAGATGTCTGGGTACTATACCCGCATAGCTGATCTGGGACTTGTGTTCCCGGATGAGGCTATCATTGACAGAATTCTCCAGTCACTCCCGCCAAGCTACAAGAGCTTCGTGCAGCAGTACAACATGCAAGGGATGAATAAAACCATCGCCGAGCTGTTTTCAATGCTGAAAGTCGCTGAGGCAGACATCCAGAAGGAGTATCAAGTGTTGATGGTCAATAAAACCACCAGTTTCAAGAAGAATGGCAAGGGCAAGAAGGGTAACTCTAAGAAGGGTGGCAAAGCAGTTGCTAATCCAGTGAAGAAACCCAAGGCTGGGCCCAAGCCAGAGACTAAGTGTTTCTATTGCAAGGGGAACGGCCACTGGAAGCGGAACTGCCCCAAGTATCTGACGGACAAGAAGGGGGCCAACAACAACAAAGGTATATGTGATATACATGTTATTAATGTGTACCTTACCAACTCTCGTTGTAGTGCCTGGGTATTTGATACCGGTTCGGTTGCTCACATTTGCAACTCTAAACAGGAACTGCGGAATAAACGGAGGCTGGCGAAGGACGAAGTGACGATGCGCGTGGGAAATGGTTCCAAGGTTGATGTGATCGCCGTCGGCACGCTCGCTCTTCGATTACCATCGGGATTAGTTATGAACCTGAATAATTGTTATTTAGTGCCTGCGTTAAGCATGAACATTATATCTGGATCTTGTTTATTGCGAGACGGTTACTCATTTAAATCAGAGAATAATGGTTGTTCTATTTATATGAGTAATATCTTTTATGGTCATGCACCCGAAGTTAGGGGTTTATTCTTATTGAATCTCGATAGTGATGATACACATGTTCATAACATTGATGCCAAAAGATGTAGAGTAGATAATGATAATACCACTTTCTTGTGGCACTGCCGTCTGGGTCATATCGGCGTAAAACGCATGAGGAAGCTCCATGCTGATGGACTTTTGGAGTCTCTTGATTTTGAATCACTTGACACGTGCGAGCCGTGCCTCATGGGCAAGATGACAAGGACCCCGTTTTCAGGGAAAATGGAACGGGCAAGTGACTTATTGGAAATCATACATACTGATGTGTGCGGTCCGATGAGTGTAACGGCGCGCGGTGGATATCGTTATTTTCTCACCTTCACTGACGACTTAAGTAGATATGGGTATATTTACTTGATGAAGAATAAGTCTGAAACTTTTGAAAAGTTCAAGCAATTTCAGAGTGAAGTTGAAAATCATCGTAACAAGAAGATCAAGTTCCTACGATCTGATCGAGGGGGAGAATATCTGAGTTATGAGTTTGGTGATCACTTAAGAAAATGTGGAATTGTTTCACAGTTGACGCCACCTGGAACACCACAGCGTAATGGTGTGTCCGAACGTCGTAATCGAACCCTATTAGATATGGTACGTTCTATGATGTCTCTTGCCGATTTGCCGCTATCGTTTTGGGGATATGCGTTAGAGACAGCTGCATTCACTTTAAATAGGGCTCCATCTAAGTCCGTTGAGACAACACCGTATGAACTGTGGTTTGGTAAGAAACCTAAGTTGTCTTTTCTCAAGGTTTGGGGTTGCGATGCTTATGTCAAAAGGCTTCAGCCAGAAAAGCTCGAACCCAAAGCGGACAAATGTGTCTTCATAGGATACCCAAAAGAAACAGTTGGGTACACCTTCTATCTCAGATCCGAGGGCAAAGTGTTTGTCGCTAAGAACGGGTCCTTTCTCGAGAAAGAGTTTCTCTCGAAAGAATTGAGTGGGAGGAAGGTAGAACTTGATGAGGTTATTGAACCTCTGCTTCAACCAGAGAGTAGCGCAGCACAGAAAGATGTTTTTGTGGAGCCTGCAGAGGTTGAAGAAGAAGCCAATGATGATGATCAAGGAGCTTCTGATCAAGTTACTACCGAACCTCGTAGGTCGACAAGGGTACGCACTGCACCTGAGTGGTATGGTAACCCTGTCTTGGAAGTCATGTTGTTAGACAACGGTGAACCTACGAGCTATGGAGAAGCGATGGTGGGCCCGGATTCCGACAAATGGTTAGAGGCCATGAAATCCGAGATGGGATCCATGTATGAAAACAAAGTATGGACTTTGGAAGTATTACCTGAAGGGCGGAAGGCCATTCAGAATAAATGGATTTTTAAGAGGAAGACGGACGCTGACGGTAATGTCACCGTGTATAAAGCTCGACTTGTGGCAAAGGGTTTTTCACAAGTTCAAGGGATTGACTACGATGAGACTTTCTCACCCGTAGCGATGCTTAAATCCGTCCGAATCATGTTAGCAATAGCTGCATATTTCGATTATGAAATTTGGCAGATGGATGTCAAGACAGCGTTCCTTAACGGTTTTCTTAAGGAAGAGTTGTATATGATGCAACCAGAAGGTTTTGTCGATCCAGAGAATGCTGACAAAGTATGCAAGCTCCAGCGTTCCATTTATGGGCTGGTGCAAGCATCTCGGAGTTGGAATCTTCGTTTTGATGAGGTGATCAAAGCGTTTGGGTTTATACGAGTTTACAATGAAGCTTGTATTTACAAGAAAGTGAGTGGGAGCTCTATAGCGTTTCTAATATTATATGTGGATGACATATTGCTGATTGGAAACAATATAGAATTTTTGGATAGCGTGAAGGGGTATTTGAACAAGAGTTTTTCGATGAAGGATCTCGGTGAAGCTGCTTTCATATTGGGCATCAAGATCTATAGAGATAGATCAAGACGCTTGATAGGACTTTCACAAAGTACATACCTTGATAAAGTTTTGAAGAAGTTCAAAATGGATCAATCCAAGAAGGGGTTCTTGCCGGTATTGCAAGGTACAAAGTTGAGTAAGACTCAATGCCCAGTGACTGCGGAAGATAGAGAAAAGATGAGTGTCGTCCCCTATGCTTCAGCCATAGGCTCTATCATGTATGCAATGCTGTGCACAAGACCAGATGTCAGCCTTGCCATAAGTATGGCCGGAAGGTTTCAAAGTAATCCTGGTATGGATCACTGGACAGCGGTCAAGAATATCCTAAAGTACCTGAAAAGGACTAAGGAGATGTTTCTCATTTATGGAGGTGATCAAGAGCTCGTCGTAAAGGGTTACGTCGATGCAAGCTTTGACACTGATCCGGATGACTCCAAGTCTCAAACCGGATACGTATATATTCTCAACGGGGGAGCGGTAAGCTGGTGCAGTTCCAAGCAGAGCGTGGTAGCTGATTCTACATGTGAACCAGAGTATATAGCTGCCTCGGAGGCGGCAAAGGAAGGTGTCTGGATGAAGGAGTTCATGACAGATCTTGGAGTTGTGCCTAGTGCACTGAACCCAATGACTCTGTTCTATGACAACACTGGTGCCATTGCTCTAGCCAAGGAACCAAGGTTTCACAAAAGGACCAGACACATAAAGCGACGCTTCAATTCCATCCGCGATTCGGTCAAGGAGGAGGACATAAGTATTTGCAAAGTACACACGGATTTGAATGTTGCAGATCCGTTGACTAAGCCTCTTCCACGGGCTAAGCATGATCAACACCAAGAGTCTATGGGTGTTAGATTCATTACCTTGTAATGCTAGATTATTGACTCTAGTGCAAGTGGGAGACTGTTGGGAATATGCCCTAGAGGCAATAATAAAAGAGTTATTATTATATTTCCTTGTTCATGATAATCGTTTATTATCCATGCTATAACTGTATTGATTGGAAACTCAAATACATGTGTGGATGAATAGACAGACTTTGTGTCCCTAGTGAGCCTCTACAGGACTAGCTCGTTGATCAAAGATGACCGCGGTTTCCAGGTCATAGACATGAGTTGTCATTTGATAACGGGATCACATCATTAGGAGAATGATGTGATGGACGAGACCCAAACGTTAAACATAGCTTTTGATCGTATCAGTTATCGCTATAGTTTTCTGCATGTCAAGTATAAGTTCCTATGACCATGAGGTCATGTAACTCACTGACACCGTAGGAGTGCTTTGTGTGTGCCAAACGTCACAACGTAACTGGGTGACTATAAAGGTACTCTACAGGTATCTCCGAGGGTGTCTGTTGAGTTGACATGGATCGAGACTGGGATTTGTCACTCCGTATGACGGAGAGGTATCTCCGGGCCCACTCGGTAATACGTCATCTCAATGAGCTCAAAGTGATTAAGTAGTTGGTCACGGGATTATGTATTACGGTAACGAGTAAAGAGACTTGCCGGTAACGAGATTGAACTAGGTATAGAGATACCGACGATCGAATCTCGGGCAAGTAACATACCGACGAGACAAAGGGAACTGTATACAGGATTGCCTGAATCCTTGACATCGTGGTTCATCCGATGAGATCATCGAGAAACATGTGGGAACCAATATGGGTATCCAGATCCCGCTATTGGTTATTGACCTGGGAGTGTCTCGGTCATGTCTACATGGTTTTCGAACCCGCAGGGTCTACACACTTAAGGTTCGGTGACGCTAGGGTTGTTAGTGAGAACAGTGCATGGTTACCGAAGGTTGTTCGGAGTCCCGGATGAGATCCCGGACGTGACGAGGGTCTCCGGAATGGTCCGGGGACGAAGATTGATATATAGGATGAAAGGTTTCGGAGTCCGGAAGTGTTCCGGGGAGCATCGGGAAATCGGCGGATTACCGAAAAGGGTTTCGGGGGTCCCGGAAGTGGTTCTGGGCCTAATGGGCCACAAAGGGGGGACACCACAGCCCTCTTAGGGCTGTGCGCCCCCCCTGGGCCCTCTCCTATGGGGCATGGGGGGCTGGCCCCTCCTAGGGCAGCCGCACCCCCTGGCTTGGGGGGCAAGGCACCTAGGGGGGGGGGAACCCTAGGGCCTGCGCAGCCCTTGGCCGCCGCCCCCCCCACTGCCCTGGCCGCCGGCCCCCCTAGGGGAAACCCTAGGGCGCCCCCCTCCCATCTATTCCCCCTATATATAGAGGGGCAGAGGGAGGGCAGCCAACACACGTTTGTGCCTTGGTCCTGCCCTTCCTCTCCCACAACATATTCATCTTCCCGCGGTGCTTAGGCGAAGCCCTGCTGGAATCCTCCTCCACCATCACCACCACGCCGTCGTGCTGCCGGTCTCTCCATCAACCTCTCCTCCACCCCTTGCTGGATCAAGAAGGAGGAGACGTCCCCGAGCCGTACGTGTGAAGAACGCGGAGGCACCGTTGCTTCGGTGCTAGGATCTTCGGCGATCTGAATCGCGGCGAGTACGACTCCATCAACCGCGTTCTTAACGCTTCCGCTTAGCGATCTACAAGGGTACGTGGATCCAACTCTCCTCTCGTAGTAGCATCTCCTAGATTGATCTTGGTGAACGTAGGAAAAATTTTTGTTTCCCATGCAACGTTCCCCAACACGATATACCTTGGGATCCGTGTGGATTCATTACTTGAGCACTTTATGCCTAGCTTAATGGCTTCTTAAGAAAGCACTGCCAGGGAGACAACCTGGAATTTAAAAAAAGAGTGACATTTATTTCTGTTGAGTGCTTTTTTAAAGTTTAAAAACAAAAAATATATAGAGGGGAACCTAAAACTTTTTCAAAAAGAGAAGCGATTGAAAGGTGATGCATTGCGGAAATAAGGGTCGACCTTGAAAACTTGTGTTCATGCTTATGGAAACAATGTAGAATTTTTCATGGAAGTTTCTCTTAAAAATAATTATCCCCTGGTGCAAAACAGAAACTTTGGCTGTAGTGCATGCTTTTTCATTTTTTTACTAGAAAATCAAACGGTTCTGAAACTTTCTGCACAGTCTTGCTATACAGTTTTTTTACTTTTCCTAAAAAAATCAGAATTTTTAGAGTTACAGAAGTATGGTGGATGTTCAAATCTTTACAAACTGTCCTATTTTCACAGATTGCTGTTATAGCTTCATTACTTGCTTATGTTTGAATTCTTGTTGAAGCCTCCTTGACTTGGGGCCATAGAATTTTGATAGCATACATTGGGTAATTTTTGTGTATAATTATACAATAATGTTACAGCAGTACATGATGGGATTTCATTGATCATATGCACTAACCCCGCCACTAAAAATTCGATTAAGTTTTGTGTGGATGAAGTGTTCGAAGATCGAGGAGGTCTCGATGTGAGGAGAAGGAGGAGAGGCAAGATCTCAAGCTTGGGGGTGCCCAAGGCACTCCAAGTAAATATTCAAGGAGACTCAAGCGTCTATGTTTGCGCCAGAAGGCATCCCATCTTTCTTCAACAAATATCGGTATGTTTTCGGATTCGTTTCGTTCACATGATATGCGTAAATTCTTGGAGCGTCGTGTGCTTTTAATTTTCTTTTAATAATGCACCATGCTGGTATGATATAGTCCTTGGTTGATTTGTAGAATGCTCATTGCACCTCACTTATATCTTTTGAGTATGGCTTTATAGAATGCTTTATGTACTTCACTTATAACATTTGAAGTTTGGATTGCGTGTTTCTCTTCACATAGAAAACCGATGTTCGCAGAATGCTCTCATCCTTCACTTATGTTTGTTAGAGCATGCTCTTTTGTAGAAAGAATTAAACTCTCATGCTTCACTTATATCTATTTAGAGAGTCAGCAGGAATTGGTCAATTGCATGGTTAGTCATAAAATCCTACATAAAATTTATGGATCACTGAATATGATATGTTTGATTCCTTGCAATAGTTTTGCGATATAGAGATGATAATATGTGGGAGGTACTAGTGGATGATCATGTTTAGTAAGATATTGGTGTTAAGGTTTGTGATTCCCGAAGCATGCACGTATAGTCTCTTGTTATGCCGGGAAGTTGGAGCACAATTTATCCTTGATTGTCCTATCTTTGTGTGAAGGTCGGGGGCGCGCGATGGTTAACTCCTACCAACCTCCCCCCTAGGAGCATGCGTAGTATTACTTTGCTTCGAGGGCTAATAAATTTTTGCAATAAGTATGTGAGTTCTTTATGACTAATGTGAGGCTATGGATTATACGCAGTCTCACCCTTTCATAATTTCTAGCCTCTCTTGTGCCGCGCAACTTTTGTCGGTGCATAAACTTTATTAAACCTTCCTCAAAACAGCCACCATACCCACCTATTATGGTATTTCCATAGCCATTCTGAGATATATTGCCATGCACATCCATCATATAGTTGACTTGAGCATTCATTTTCATATTGCTTTGCATGATCGTGAGACAGCTAGCACGATATTTTCAAGGCTTGTTCGTTTATTGATATCTTTCCTATGCTAGATCATTGCACATCCTGGTACACTGCCAGAGGCATTCATTTAGAGTCATACTATGTCATAGGTATCGAGTTGTAATTTTTATTTCTTTTGAGTTATATGTAAATAGAAGTGTGATGATCATCATTATCCATTATTAGATCATGCCCCAATGATGATAGGATGATGGAGACCATGATTCCCCCACAAGTCGGGATGAGACTCCGGACCAAAAGAAAGAAAGAAAAAGAAAGAAAGAAAGACAAAAAATAAATAAAAAAAGGGGGCATGCAAATACCACACTTCTGCTTCATATAGAGAGTTTCATATGTTGTCACTTTCATATACTAGTGGGAATTTTTCTGTAGTAGTGTTTGATGCATACCCACTTAGTTTCATATTGAGCTTTCATACACTTATAGCTCTTAGTGCATCCGTTGCATGACAATCCCTACTCCTCACATTGATATTGATTGATGGACATCTCCATAGTCCATTAGTTTGCCTAGTTGATGTGAGACATTCTTCCCTTCTTTTGTATCCTATCACCGCATTCTATTCCACCTATATTGCTATATCCATGGCTTGCGCTCATGTATTGCGTGAGAGTTGAAAATGCTGAAACGCGTTAAAAAGTATGAACCAATTGCTTGGCTGACACAGAGGTAGTACATGATTTATACTTTGAGATGGGAAGAGAGAGCATGACAAGACTATATGATTTGTAGGGATAACGTTCTTTAGCATTTGATATTCTGAAAGCCATGATTGTTTGTTGGGATGCCCGAGTATTGACGTCTTTATGTCAAATTATAGACTATTGTTTTGAATCACTTATGTCTTAATATTCATGCCATGACTAGATATATGATCAAGTATATGCTAGGTAGCATTCCACATCAAAAAATATCTTTTTTATCATTTACCTACTCGAGGACGACTAGGAATTAAGCTTGGGATGTTGATACGTCTTCATCGTATCTATATTTTTTATTGTTTCATGCCAATATTATTCAACTTTTACATACTTTTGGCAACAATTTATATGATTTATGTGGACTAACTTACTAATCTAGTGCCTGGTGCGAGCTCCTGTTTTTTGCATGTTTTTGTATCGCAGAAAATCCATATCAAATGAAGTCCAAACGCGATAAAAATATATGGACAATTATTTTGTAATATATATGATTTTTAGGAGGTGGAAGCAACGCAAACGGGGGCCCGTAGGCCCCACCACCCACCAGGGCGCGCCACAGGGCCTAGGCGCGCCCTGGTGTGTTGTGCCCTCATCGAACGTCAGTTGGGGCCCTTCTTCTGGCAAAAAAAAAGCTAATTTATGGATAAAAATCTTGTTAAAATTTCAGCGCAATCAAAGTTACGAATCTCCGAGAATTCAAGAAACGGTGAAGGGCCAGATCCGGGGGACGCAAAACAGAGAGAGACAGAGAGACAGGAACAATCTTGGAGGGGCTCAAGCCCCTACCATGCCATGGATACCAAGGACCAGAGGGAGAACCCTTCTCCCACCTAGGGAGGAGGCCAAGGAAGAAGAAGAAGAAGGATGGGGCTCTCTCCCCCTCGCTTCTGGTGGCGCCGGAGTGCCACCGGGGCAACAATCGGGACGACGATCTACATCAACAATCTTGCTACCGTCCACACCAACTCTCTCCCCCTCATTGCAGCGGTGTAA
>LR738715.1:796598864-796622165 GCA_902687465.1 Secale cereale
CCCCCCCCCCCCCGGTAATCTCTACTTAAACATGGTGCTCAACTCCATATCTTATTTCCCAATGATCTATGGTTATCCTATGATGTTTGAGTATATCCGCTTTATCCTATGGGTTAATCATGATCTTGGTTGGTATGATTGTATATTTTATTTTGGTGTTGTCCTATGGTGCCCTCCATTCTTGCACAAACGTGAGGGGAACCCATTGTAGGGTGTTGCAATATGTTCATGGTTTGCTTATGGTGGGTTGCGAGAGTGACAGAAACTTAAACCCGAGTAAGGGGGGTATGATGTATGGGGGTAAAGAGGACTTGATATTTAATGCTATTTTTGGGTTTCACAACCTTAATGCTCTTTAGTAGTTGTGGATGCTTCCTAGAGTTCCAATCATAAGTGCATATGATCCAAGTAGATAAAGTATGTTAGCTCATGCCTCTCCATCATATAAAATTGCAAGAATGATTACCGGTACTTGTTATCGATTACCTAGGGACAAATAACTTTCTTGTTGACAAAAGCTATCTACTAAACTACTAACATATTTGTACTTTTATCTAAACAGCCCCTACTTTGTATTTACGTGCTCTTTATTATCTTGCTAAGCTAACCCAAAGTATTTCTAGTTTCATACTTGTTCTAGGTAAAGCAAATGTTAAGTGTGCGTAGAGTTGTATCGGTGGTCGATAGAACTTGAGTGAATATTTGTTCTACCTTTAGCTCCTCATTAGGTTCGACACTCTTACATATCGAAAAAGGCTACAAACGATCCCCTATACTTGTGGGTTATCGGGGACTCGGAACAACATTCGGTCACCAAATCATATAACTCATATAACATTATATCGTCAACGAACGTTAAGCATGCGGACCCTACGGGTTAGAGAACTATGTAGACATGACCGAGACACCTCTCCGGTCAATAACCAATAGCGGAACTTGGATGCCCATATTGGCTCCTACATATTCTACGAAGATCTTTATCGATCGAACCTTTTGACAACATACGTAATTCCCTTTGTCCGTCGGTATGTTACTTGCCCGAGATTTGATCGTCGGTATCTCTATACCTAGTTCAATCTCGTTACCGGCAAGTCTCTTTAATCATTCCGTAATACATCATGTCGTGACTAACTTATTAGTCATTTGCTTGCAAGGCTTATTATGATGTGTATTATCGAGATGGCCCAGAGATACCTCTCCGATACTCGGAGTGACAAATACTAATCTCAATTCATGCCAACCCAATAAAACTGTTGGGGAACGTAGCATAATTCAAAAAAATTCTACGCCTTCACCAAGATCCAACTATGGAGACATCTAGCAACGAGCAAGTAAGAGTACATCTACATACCGTTATGTAGATCGCGTGCGGAAGCTTTCAACGAAGTGTGGATGAAGTAGTCGTACTCTTCACGTTCTTCGTCACCGATGATCTAGCGCCGAACGGACGGCACCTCCGCGTTCAACACACGTACGGTGCAGCAACGTCACCTCCTTCTTGATCCAGCAAGGGGGGAGGAGAAGTCGTCAGAGATCCGGCAGCACGACGGCGTGATGACGGATGCAGTGGAGATCGCAGCAGGGCTTCGCCGGGCGCCCTGCGTGAGGAGTATGGAGGTGTGACGGGAGGGGGAGAGGCGCCAGGGCTTGGGTGCGGCTGCCCTCTCCCTCCCCACATATATATAGGGACCAGGGGGGTGCGCCTGGGCCCCCTGCAGATCCAATCTGCAAGGGGGCGGCGGCCAGGGGGGGTTCCTTGCCCCCCAAGGCAAGTGGAGCCCCCCTCCCCCTTAGGGTTTTAACCCTAGGCGCATGGGGAGGTGGACCCCTAGTGGTGCGCCAGCCCTGAGGGCTGGACACTTCCCCTTGCAGCCTAGGGGCCCCACCGGGATGGGTGGCCCCACCCGGTGGACCCTCGGGGCCCCTCCGGTGGTCCCGGGACGCTCCCGGTGACCCCCGGAGATCACCCGTTGGCCGAAACTGGACTTCCTATATATCAATCTTTACCTCCGGACCATTCCGGAACTCCTCGTGACATCCGGGATCTCATCCGGGACTCCGAACAACTTTTGGGTTTCCACGTGCATTTATCTCTACGACCCTAGCGTTACCGAACCTTAAGTGTGTAGACCCTACGGGTTCGGGAGACATGTAGACATGACCGAGACGACTCTCCGGTCAATAACCAACAGCGGGATCTGGATACCCATGTTGGTTCCCACGTGTTCCTCGATGATCTTCATCGGATGAACCACCGTGTCAAGGATTCACTCAATCCCGTATGTTATTCCCTTTGTCCATCGGTACGGTACTTGCCCGAGATTCGATCGTCGGTATTCCCGATACCTTGTTCAATCTCGTCATGGCAAGTCTCTTTACTCGATCCGTAATCCATCATCCCGTGACTAACTACTTAGTCACATTGGGCTCATTATGATGATGTCTTACCGAGTGGGCCCAGAGGTACCTCTCCGTCATACGGAGTGACAACATCCCAGTCTCGGTTCGTACCAACTCAACAGACACTTTCGGAGATACCCGATGCGTACCTTTATAGTCACCCAGTTACGTTGTGACGGTTGGCACACCCAAAGTACTCCTACGGTATCCGGGAGTTGTACAACCTCATGGTCTAAGAAATAAATACTTGACACCGAAAAGCTTATGCATTACGAACTATACGATCTCGTGTTATGCTTAAGTTTGGGTCTTGTCCATCACATCATTCTCCTAATGATGTGATCCCGTTATCACTGACATCTCATGTCCATGGTCAGGAAACCGTGACCATCCGTTGATCAACGAGCTGGTAACTAGAGGCCTACCAGGGACTCATTGTGGTCTGTGTATTCACACATGTATCATTGTTTCCGTACAATACAATTCAAGCATGAATAACAGACAATTATCATGAACAAGGAGATATAATAATAATGCTTTTATTATTGCCTCTAGGGCATATCTCCAACAGTCTCCCACTTGCACTAGAGTCAATAATCTAGTTACATTGTGATGAATCGAACACCCATAGAGTTCTGGTGTTGATCATGTTTTGCTCGTGAAAGAGGTTTAGTCAACGGGTCTGCTACATTCAGATCCGTATGCACTTTACAAATATCTATGTCTCCATCCTGAACATAATTCCGGATGGAGTTGAAACGGCGCTTGATGTGCTTGGTCTTCTTGTGAAACCTGGGCTCCTTGGTAATAGCAATAGCACCAGTGTTATCACAGAAGAGAGTCATCGGGCTTGACGCGCTTGGAATGACTCCTAGGTCGGTGATGAACTCCTTCATCCAGACTCCTTCCTGCGCTGCTTCAGAAGCAGCTATGTACTCCGCTTCACATGTAGATGCTGCCACCACGCTTTGCTTGCAACTGCACCAGCTGACTGCCCCTCCATTCAAAATATACACGTATCCGGTTTGTGACTTAGAGTCATCCAGATCTGTGTCGAAGCTAGCATCGACGTAACCCTTTACGACGAGCTCTTCGTCACCTCCATAAACGAGAAACATATCCTTAGTCCTTTTCAGGTACTTTAGGATGTTCTTGACCGCTGTCCAGTGTTCCGTACCGGGATCACTTTGGTACCTCCCTACCAAACTTATGGCAAGGTTCACATCAGGTCTGGTACACAGCATGGCATACATGATAGAACCTATGGCCGAGGCATAGGGAATGACACTCATATTTTCTCTATCTTCTGCCGTGGTCGGCGACTGAGCTTTGCTCAATCTCATACCTTGCAAAACAGGCAAGAATCCTTTCTTTGACTGATCCATATTGAACTTCTTCAATGTTTTGTCAAGGTATGTACTTTGTGAAAGACCAATGAGGCGTCTCGATCTATCTCTATAGATTTTGATGCCTAATATGTAAGCAGCTTCTCCAAGGTCCTTCATTGAAAAACTTTTATTCAAGTAGGCCTTTACATTTTCCAAGAATTCTATATCATTTCCCATCAGCAATATGTCATCCACATATAATATGAGAAATGTCATAGAGCTCCCACTCACTTTCTTGTAAATACAGGCTTCTCCATAAGTCTGTATAAAGCCAAACGCTTTGATCACCTCATCAAAGCGAATATTCCAACTCCGAGATGCTTGCACCAGCCCGTAAATCGAGCGCTGGAGCTTGCATACCTTGTTAGCATTCTCTGGATCGACAAAACCTTCCGGTTGCATCATATACAACTCTTCCTTGAGGAAGCCATTAAGGAATGCTGTTTTGACATCCATTTGCCATATCTCATAATCATAGAATGCGGCAATAGCTAACATGATTCTGACTGACTTCAGCATCGCTACGGGAGAGAAAGTCTCGTCCTAGTCAATCCCTTAAACTTGTCGATAACCCTTAGCGACAAGCCGAGCCTTATAGATGGTCACATTACCATCCGCGTCTGTCTTCTTCTTAAATATCCATTTGTTTTCTATGGCGTGCCTATCATCAGGCACACTACTAGGAAAAGGGCTATAGATGGAATTGACACTAATGGCGCACCAGACATGCGGTGCGCCATTAGTATATACTAATGGCGCACCATGTGTTGGTGCGCCATTAGTATCCAAATACTAATGGCGCACCGTTGACGTGGTGCGCCATTAGTAACAAATTTTTTTCTTTCATATTTTTCTCAAAACTACTAATGGCGCACCAGTGGGTAGTGCGCCATTAGTAGTTCATCCACGGTGCGCCATTAGTAAAATTTTTTCAAATTTTGTTTTTATTTTATTTTATTTTATTTTCAAAAAATACTAATGGCGCACCGTGGGAGTGGTGCGCCATTAGTAAGATTTTTTTCTTCATATTTTATTTTTATTTTTTTTATTTTATTTTCAAATAATACTAATGGCGCACCGTGGGAGCGGTGCGCCATTAGTAGTTCAACTTACTAATGGCGCACCACTCCCACGGTGCGCCATTAGTTTTTTTTTTCATATTTTGTTTTTAATTTTTTTTACTTTTTTTTCGAAAAATACTAATGGCGCACCGTGGTTGTGGTGCGCCATTAGTAGTTGAACTACTAATGGCGCACCACCACCACGGTGCGCCATTAGTAACTTGGCCATTACTGCACCCCCCCCCTGGACCGCCTTTTTCAGTTAAAAAATAAATAAAAGAAAATGATGTAAATGACAAAAAAATAAAAGAAAATAAGTTTCCCATGTGATATGTGGTCTACTTGTTGGGAAAATTTACAAATATGAATTTTGACTTTATTTGCAAAATATCTATGGAATTTAGTAAAACGGGTATAACTTTTGCATACGAACTCGGATTAAAAAGTTTTTTATATGAAAATCATCTACTCGAAAAGTTACATCCGAATTTAACATGGGAACCTCGTTAAACATTTTCTAAATCCCCAAAAACCTAACAGAAAAAAAGTTACGGGGCTTTTAAGATCTACAGGCAAAAAAATTCAAAAAATTTCAAACTTACTAGTGGCGCACCGTTTGCTAGGTGCGCCACTAGTAACAGAAAAAAAATATAAAATTTTCAAAAAAAAATTTATAATTTTTTTTCAAAAATTAGATACGTAATATGACCGGGAAGTTTGAAATATATTTTCAAAATTTCATCATACTCATGAACATTAACAAACTCCTAGACATCAAGAAGGGTTAATAGGATTGATATGATAGATATATCAACAAGTGCGTGTGAAGTGAGCTGGTGCTGGGGTTGAATAGAACTACGAAGTTAAACGTGCTCGGGCTGGAGTAGTGTGAGGATGGGTGACCTTATGGGAAGTTTGACCACAGAGTGCAATTTGACTTGAGATTAAGCAAATTGACCCCAGATTAAGCCATAATGATCTGAGATTAAGAAAAAAAATAGAAAAAAATAAAAAAAAAAAATTGAAAAAAAAAATTTGAAAAAAAATACTAATGGCGCACTTCTACGTAGTAGTATGCCAGATACTAATGGCGCACCAGTGGTGCGCCACTGGTGCGCCATTCGTATGCCAGATACTAATGGCGCACCAGAGGTGCGCCATTAGTATCCAACTACTAATGGTGTGCTAGTAATGGTGCACCGGTAGTGCGCCATTAATGGGCAAAACCGGTGCGCCATTAACAGCCCTTTTTGTAGTAGTGTGCAGTCCACCAAAGTCCATACTTTGTTTTCATACATGGATTCTATCTCGGATTTCATGGCTCCAAGCCATTTATTGGAATCTGGGCCCGCCATCGCTTCTTCATAGTTCGAAGGTTCACCGTTGTCTAACAACATGATTTCCAGTACAGGGTTGCCGTACCACTCTGGCGCGGAATGTGCCCTTGTGGACCTTCGAAGTTCAGTAGTAACTTGATCTGTTTCTTCATCATCATTATCATCAACTTCCTCCCTTGTCGGTGCAGGCACCTCAGGAACGGTTTCCTGCGCTGCGCTACTTTCCGGTCCAGGAGGGGTGACTGTCACCCCCATCAAGTTCTACTTTCCTCCCACTCACTTCTTTCGAGAGAAACTCTTTCTCCAGAAAGCATCCATTCTTGGCAACAAAGACTTTGCCTTCGGATCTGTGGTAGAAGGTGTACCCAATTGTTTCCGTTGGGTATCCTATGAAGACGCATTTTTCCGATTTGGGTTCGAGCTTTTCAGGTTGAAGTTTCTTGACATAAGCATCGCAACCCCAAACTTTCAGAAACGACAGCTTCGGTTTCTTGCCAAACCAAAGTTCATACGGAGTCGTCTCAACGGATTTCGACGGAGCCCTATTTAAAGTGAATGCGGCAGTCTCTAAAGCATAACCCCAAAAAGATAGCGGTAAATCGGTGAGGGACATCATAGATCGCACCATGTCCAATAGAGTACGATTTCGACGTTCGGACACACCGTTACGTTGAGGTGTTCCGGGCGGTGTCAATTGTGAAACAATTCCACAGCTCCTAAGGTGTGTGCCAAATTCATGACTTAAATATTCACCCCCACGATCCGATCGCAAGAACTTTATTTTTCTGTCACGTTGATTCTCAACCTCATTCTGAAATTCCTTGAACTTTTCAAAGGTCTCAGACTTGTGTTTCATCAAATAGATATACCCGTATCTACTCAAGTCATCCGTGAGGGTGAGAACATAACGGTAGCCTCCGCGAGCCTCGACACTCATTGGACCGCACACATCGGTATGTATGATTTCCAACAAGTTGGTTGCTCGCTCCATTGTTCCGGAGAACGGAGTCTTGGTCATCTTGCCCAAGAGGCATGGTTCGCACGTGTCAAATGATTCATAATCAAGAGACTCTAGAAGTCCATCCGAATGGAGCTTCTTCATACGTTTGACACCAATATGACCAAGGCGGCAATGCCACAAGTATGTGGGACTATCATTATCAACTTTACATCTTTTGGCATCTACACTATGAATATGTGTATTACTACGTTCGAGATCCATCAAAAATAAACCATTGACCAGCGGGGCATGACCATAAAACATATCTCTCAAATAAATAGAACAACCATTATTCTCCGATTTGAAAGAGTAGCCATCTCGCATAAGACGAGATCCAGAAACAATGTTCATGCTCAAAACTGGTACTAAATAACAATTATTCAGGTTTAAAACTAATCCCGAGGGTAGATGTAGAGGCAGCGTGCCGACGGCGATCACATCGACCTTGGAACCAATTCCGACGCGCATCGTCACCTCATCCTTTGCCAGTCTCCGTTTATTCCGCAGCTCCTGTTTTGAGTTACAAATGTGAGCAACTGCACCGGTATCGAATACCCAGGAGCTACTACGAGTGCTGGTAAGGTACACATCAATAACATGTATATCATATATACCTTTGACGTTGTCGGCCTTCTTGTCTGCTAAATATTTGGGGTAGTTCCGCTTCCAGTGACCCTTTCCCTTGCAATAAAAGCACTCTGTCTCAGGCTTGGGTCCATACTTTGGCTTCTTCCCGGCAACAGGCTTGCCGGGCGCGGCAACTCCCTTGCCGTCCTTCTTGAAGTTCTTCTTACCCTTGCCTTTCTTGAACTTAGTGGTTTTATTGACCATCAACACTTGATGTTCTTTCTTGATGTCTACCTCCGCTGATTTCAGCATTGAATACACCTCGAGAATGGACTTCTCCATCCCCTGCATATTGAAGTTCAGCACGAAGCTCTTGAAGCTTGGTGGGAGCGACTGGAGGATTCTGTCAACGACCGCTTCATCTGGGAGATTCATTCCCAGCTGAGACAAGCGGTTGTGCAATCCTGAAATCTTGAGGATGTGCTCACTGACAGAACTGTTTTCCTCCATCTTACAGCTGTAGAATGCGTCGGAGACATCATATCTCTCGACTCGGGCATGAGCTTGGAAAACCATTTTCAGCTCTTCGAACATCTCATATGCTCCATGGTGCTCAAAACGCTTTTGGAGCCCCGATTCTAAACTGTAAAGCATGCCGCACTGAACCAGGGAGTAATCATCACTACGCGACTGCCAGACGTTCAAAACGTCTTGGGCCGCATCGGGAGCAGGTGCATCACCTAGCGGTGCTTCTAGGACATATGATCTCTTGGCAGCTATGAGGATAATCCTCAGGTTACAGACCCAATCCGTATAGTTGCTACCATCGTCTTTTAGCTTGGTTTTCTCTAGGAACGCGTTGAAGTTGAGGGAAACTGGAGCGTGGGCCATTTGATCTACAAGAGATATTGTAAAGAATTTAGACTAAGTTCATGATAATTAAGTTCATCTTAATCAAATTTTAATGAACTCCCACTCAGTATGACATCTCTCTAGTCATCTAAGTGATACACGATCCGAATCGAGTAGTCCGTGTCCGATCATCACGTGAGACGGACTAGTCATCAACGGTGAACATCTTCATGTTGATCGTATCTTCTATACGACTCGTGTTCGACCTTTCGGTCTTCCGTGTTCCGAGGCCATGTCTGTACATGCTAGGCTCGTCAAGTGAACCCTAAGTGTATCGCGTGTGTAAAATCTGTCTTACACCCGTTGTATGCGAACGTTAGAACCTATCACACCCGATCATCACGTGGTGCTTCGGAACAACGAACTTTAGCAACGGTGCACAGTTAGGGGAAACACAATACTTGAAATTTTAGTGAGAGATCATCTTATTTACTACCGTCGTTCTAAGTAAACAAGATGCATAAACATGATAAACATCACATGCAATCAATTAAAGTGACATGATATGGCCAATATCATCTTGCTCCTTGGATCTCCATCTTCGGGGCACCATGATCATCTTGTCACCGGCTTGACACCATGATCTTCATCATCATGATCTCCATCATCGTGTCTTGAAGAAGTCGTCACGCCAACTATTACTTCTACTACTATAGCTAACGTTTAGCAATGAAGTAAAGTAATTACATGGCGTTATTCAGTGACACGCAGGTCATACAATAATTAAGACAACTCCTATGGCTCCTGCCGGTTGTCAAGTTCATCGACATGCAAGTCGTGATTCCCTATTACAAAAACATGATCAATCTCATACATCACATATATCATTCATCACATCTTCGTTCTTGGCCATACCACGTCACATAGCACATGCTGCAAAAACAAGTTAGACGTCCTCTAATTGTTGTTGCAAGTTTTACGTGGCTTCTATAGGATTTCTAGCAAGAACGTTTCTTACCTACGCCAAAACCACAACGTGATTTGTCAACTTCTATTTACCGTTCATAAGGACCCTTTTCATCGAATCCGATCCGACTAAAGTAGGAGAGACAGACACCCGCCAGCCACCTTATGCATCTAGTGCATCTCTGTCGGTGGAACCAGTCTCACGTAAGTGTACGTGTAAGGTCGGTCCGGGCCGCTTCATCCCACAATACCGCCGAATCAAGATTGACTAGTAACGGTAAGAAAGTAGAACAAAACCAAACACCCACAACTGCTTTGTGTTCTACTCATGCAAGATGCTACACATAAAACCTAGGCTCTGATACCACTGTTGGGGAACGTAGCATAATTCAAAAAATTTCTACGCCTTCACCAAGATCCAACTATGGAGACATCTAGCAACGAGCAAGTAAGAGTACATCTACATACCGTTATGTAGATCGCGTGCGGAAGCTTTCAACGAAGTGTGGATGAAGTAGTCGTACTCTTCTCGTTCTTCGTCACCGATGATCTAGCGCCGAACGGACGGCACCTCCGCGTTCAACACACGTACGGTGCAGCAACGTCACCTCCTTCTTGATCCAGCAAGGGGGGAGGAGAAGTCGTTAGAGATCCGGCAGCACGACGGCGTGATGATGGATGCAGTGGAGATCGCAGCAGGGCTTCGCCAGGCGCCCTGCGTGAGGAGTATGGAGGTGTGACGGGAGGGGGAGAGGCGCCAGGGCTTGGGTGCGGCTGCCCTCTCCCTCCCCACATATATATAGGGACCAGGGGGGTGCGCCTGGGCCCCCTGCAGATCCAATCTGCAAGGGGGCGGCGGCCAGGGGGGGTTCCTTGCCCCCCCAAGGCAAGTGGAGCCCCCCTCCCCCTTAGGGTTTTAACCCTAGGCGCATGGGGAGGTGGGCCCCCTAGTGGTGCGCCAGCCCTGAGGGCTGGACACTTCCCCTTGCAGCCTAGGGGCCCCACCGGTGGTCCCGGGATGCTCCCGGTGACCCCCGGAGATCACCCGTTGGCCGAAACTGGACTTCCTATATATCAATCTTTACCTCCGGACCATTCCGGAACTCCTCGTGACGTCCGGGATCTCATTCGGGACTCCGAACAACTTTCGGGTTTCCACGTGCATTTATCTCTACGACCCTAGCGTTACCGAACCTTAAGTGTGTAGACCCTACGGGTTCGGGAGACACGTAGACATGACCGAGACGACTCTCCGGTCAATAACCAACAGCGGGATCTGGATACCCATGTTGGTTCCCACATGTTCCTCGATGATCTTCATCGGATGAACCATCGTGTCAAGGATTCACTCAATCCCGTATGTTATTCCCTTTGTCCATCGGTACGGTACTTGCCCGAGATTCGATCGTCGGTATTCCCGATACCTTGTTCAATCTCGTCATGGCAAGTCTCTTTACTCGATCCGTAATCCGTCATCCCGTGACTAACTACTTAGTCACATTGAGCTCATTATGATGACGTCTTACCGAGTGGGCCCAGAGGTACCTCTCCGTCATACGAAGTGACAACATCCCAGTCTCGGTTCGTACCAACTCAACAGACACTTTCGGAGATACCCGATGCGTACCTTTATAGTCACCTAGTTACGTTGTGACGGTTGGCACACCCAAAGTACTCCTACGGTATCCGGGAGTTGTACAACCTCATGGTCTAAGGAATAAATACTTGACACCGAAAAGCTTATACATTACGAACTATACGATCTCGTGTTATGCTTAAGTTTGGGTCTTGTCCATCACATCATTCTCCTAATGATGTGATCCCGTTATCACTGACATCTCATGTCCATGGTCAGGAAACCGTGACCATCCGTTGATCAACGAGCTGGTAACTAGAGGCCTACCAGGGACTCATTGTGGTCTGTGTATTCACACATGTATCGCTGTTTCCGTACAATACAATTCAAGCATGAATAACAAACAATTATCATGAACAAGGAGATATAATAATAATGCTTTTATTATTGCCTCTAGGGCATATCTCCAACAAAAACACCTTTGGAGATACCTGTAGAGCATCTTTATAACCATCTAGTTACGTTGTGATGTTTGATAGCATACAAGGAATTCCTCCGATATCCAGGAGTTGCATGATCTCATAGTCAAAGGAATATGTATCTGACATACATGAAAGCAGTAGCAAAAACTGTACGATCAAATGCTAAGCTAACGAGTGGGTCTTGTCCATCACATCATTCTCCTAATGATGTGATCCCATTATCATATGACAACTGATGTCTATGGTTAGGAAACCTTAACCATCTTTGATCAACGAGCTAGTCTAGCAGAGGCTTACTAGGGACACGATATTTGTTTATGTATTCACACATGTATTTAAGTTTCTGGTCAATACAATTCTAGCATGAATAATAAACCTTTATCACGATTAAGAAAATATAATAATAACCATTTTATTATTGCCTCTAGGGCATATTTCCATCACTATCTGGTTCTTCTTAGGTAAGAACCGATTCCAAAACTTCCTAGCCAATTCGGCGGGCTATTGAATTACGTGACAGAGGTCTTTGGCATTCGGAGGTCGGACATAGGTGCCCTGGAAATTCTCTCTAAATGCGTCTCCGTGATGTTCCCAGCTTCCGATAGATTTTTCGGGCAAGCTATTAAGCCAATGCCTTGACGGTCTCTTAAGATTCACGGGTAGGTATTTTTATGGCGTGAAGATCATCTCCTCTGGCCATGTGAATGTGCAGAAGGAAATCTTCGATCCATATAGTCGGGTCAGTTGTTCCATCGTATGCTATGATGTTTACGGGTTTAAACCCTTGAGGAAACAGGTGCTCCATGACGTCATCTGTGAAACATATCGGATGTGCGGGCCCTTGGAAACGAGGAGCCTTGTGCAACATATCGGTCGGCATCCGAGCATAGTTTTGTTCCGAAGCACTTTCGTTCTTGTCCAACTAGGCATCGTAGCCGACTTGACCGGCTAGTGTGTGCCCTCGCGATCCGTATATGGATCGTGCGGGGACGAGAATTGCCTTTAGCTGAGTTCACAAGTCGAATGTCTTGCGGTATTGGGCTAGCTCCTTGCCATAACAACGAGGTATTATTGGGGGGCGGGGGATGTACGAGCACCTGCCGGCTTGTCTCACCCCCTAGGAGGACGATCAGGTTGATCAGACCAGTCTTGCTTCACTGGCACGTTCTCGGCAATTTTGTCATTAAATTCTGCCAGCAACTTTCTTCCCGGTAAGGACTTGAGTTGGCTCTCGCGTCATGCCTCGAGTTTTTGCTCGACGGCGAGAACCTCGACCCATTTGTCGTTAAGTGTACTTTGGTCGCCATGAAGCCGCTGCTATTTCTTCTTCATGCTCCGGGCCGTCGCAATGAGGCATCGTCGAAAGCTCTCCTAATGTAATGGATCTTGGGGGACAATAAAGTCCTCGGGTTCGAGGCTACCGTCCTTCTCGGATTCTGGGAGGTAATCACTATCTCCCTCGGACCCAAGTTCTTCGAGATCCCCGTTATCGGACACTTCAGCGAGAATGCCAGCATGTGCAGGCACGACATTGGTGTCGTTGCCGAGGTCATTAGGGTTATCGATGTCGTCCTCGCCTATAGCTCTCGAGTGGACAATCTCTTCTTCCTTTGTCGGTGCCCTTGGGTCGTATCCTGGGACGTCGGTGTTTCGAGGAGTCTCGTTTACCTTCCTTGTCATCCTTGGGATCTGACGTCTCCTTAGGGGTACCGACCATATTGACGTCGTGAGTGGAGGTCGTGGCCCACTTACCGGTATACGGAATGTTTCCAACATATTCCTCCATGTATGTTGCCTCTTCAGAGGCGTAGTCAAGAACGTCGGTTAAGTCTTCGACCGTAGCGACTTGGTGCGTGGTGGGTGGGTAATAAATTTCCATGGTATCGGCTTTACATCCGATCTTGTCGTAGAAAGAGGTCTTATCATAGATCAAAGAGTGCTCTTCAACCCTTAGTGGCATCTCTTCGGCCTGGAATACACCGAAGAGTTGTCTTTGGCCTGAGGTAGGCTGAAGAGTTCCTTTTCGGCCTAGTGGAGGCCGACGGGGTGACAGTGTTGAGTCTTTTATTTAACGCATACATTTCCAAATTTGTTATAAAAAATAATATTGGTTTTAGAGAAAAAATCCCAAGACCGGCCACCCGAGGCCGCCTTCGAACAAGACAGAGAACCAGAGGACAACGCGCCGAAACCCCCTTGCTGGAGCGCTTGGACAGCGTGGCGGGGTCGCTCCTACGATCTTCCCCAAAATAGCCATGCGAGTCGCCAAAGCGCGAGAGCAGGGACATGCACCCTTTCGCCATCCATCGCCTTCTCAACTCGCTCCACAACCCACCAGGGATTTATTTCAGGATTTCCGGAAATGCGCTTTCAGTGGGAGGAGACGGTTCCGTCGACGACAAGGCATTTGTGGTGACATCATAAATATCAAGATGATATGCCGGCTCAGTCTCTCGGAGATGCTCGTAGAGGTTTTGTGTGCGTATGTGCATTTATAAGGGTGAGTGTATGTGCGTATGTTGGAAAATGTTTCACACTAATCCTACGGTGTGGTTTGCTGCCTATGGGTCGCGATCTTTTTTCTTTTTTGGAGAGCACGTGTTGGTGGCCCCAAGCAGTACACTAGATCGATGTCCTCCATTCGTTTCTTTCTTCCTCCCCTGGACGCCATCCTTCTTCTTCTCCAGCTAGCCACAACACACACACACACACCATAAACCTGAGTAGCTGCATAGCGTCTCTAGCTACAAACGGTGCACGGTGTCCGGGGGAGCTGCCGCCACGAATGGCAAGCTTGGCGACCGCGAGCGGCAAGAACGGGTTGGCACTTTACCCAAGGCACCCCACGCCCTGGTTTTTGCTACATGCTACAAACCACATTGCAAAGTGCTACAACCGACTTCCCACATTGCTACAACCGGCACTTCATTTTTCTTCATCGCGCAAACGACATTGTAGTGTATTCCCTACAATCGATGCCACAGCTTGCTACATCCAGCGTCGTGTTTTGCTACCACCAGTCCCCACACTACTACAACCGGCATCACATTTCGCTACATTGTGCAAAATGGCGTTGCCGATTTTGCTACAATGAACATCACGTCCTGCAACATCAAGTGTCGTGTTTTGCTACGACCGGCATGACGAGCTGCAAGCGGTAGCGCCGCAAGCTGCGATGGGCTAAGCGACGAACCGATATTTTTTGCTGGAACCGAGGCTTGAATTTGCTGGAACCGGCGAGCCGAGTTGCTGCGACGGTGAGCGACGGAAAACGACGATGACTTTTTTTGCTGCAACCGACCGGCGGGCGTTTTTGCTGCAACCAGCAATTGATGGAGCAGGTACACTGCGAGTTCGTCCATGGAGGCGTGGAAGGGGTGGGACGAGGGTGGAGCCGCGTCTGGCCGGCGACGGATCTATGTAGTTGGGGGTGAATTTGCATATGTAGAGCGTGGGGTGGCCGGCAAGCGCCACGGTTATCCTTTTTTTCTCCAAGCCTTTGCGGAAAAGGTAGGTCTAGCATGTGCGCTAATCAGGTTGTTAGTACGCGCTCGATCGAACGCTAGGCAGCCTACCGGCCGAAATTTATCGGCACTTGCGTCTGTATTTTGTAAAAAAAACTCTCTTCCTTAATACTAGTAGGTATGGAGATAAAGACATAGATAGATTACTAGCAAATATTCCCGTGCGTTGCAACGGGAGACAAAAACATTATGCGCTAGCCAAATAAATATGACTCGATACCCTGACATATGAGCGTCTTTTATTTTAACATAGTGGCTCACCATGTTGCCATTTATTTTTCTTCCCTCCCTCTCTGATGATGATCGTGATATCCACATGCATTCGACATGGTAAATTTCAAGGCTATGAGCTTGCCACTGCACACCACACTTTTCATTATGTTGCGCAAGGTAATTTTTAAAAGTTTGAAAAATCTCATCGATCATGAACTACTCCCAAGGCCTAGACATATAAAGACTTCCGAAAAACTAATCAAATCCTAGATATAAAAACTTCTGAATCGGTGAACATTTTTTCAAATCAACAATTAATTTTTTATTTTGGATTTTCTCAAAAAAAAATGGCGAACATTTGTTGAAATGCATGAACATCTTTCGAATTCATGAACACTTTTGTACTAACCAAACATTTTGTAATCAATGATTTTTTTAACAATTGAGGAACAAACTTTAGAATTTAAGTTTTTTAGTTATCTAAAAATTTCCTTAAATTTCATGGATTGTTTCTTCAGATTAACAAATTTCAAATTTTGCGTCTTTTTTAGTTTGAAAATTTTCAAAAGTTTCATTGACATTTTTTTTCAGATTCCCGAATATGTTTAGTATACATGATCATTTTTTAAAATTCATGAACAAATTTTATTTCCCGACCATTTTTCTCATATTGTGATTTTTTTATAACTTGCGAACAGTTTCGCAAAACCACAACGTTATGTGAATCCGCAAAAAATTTATGATTTCCTGAACACTTTTGTCACATACTCCCTCCGTCCCAAAATAAGAGTCTCAACTTTGTACTAGCTCTAGTACAAATTTGTATTGAGCTGAAGACACTTATTTTGGAATGGAGGGAGTACATTTTATGATTTGTCGTTTTTTTTTTTGGAAACTCGCAACTTTCAAAATTTGGAAATCCCGAATTAGTTTAAAGGAGGGAGAAAAGACAAAAAATGAGGAATGAAAAATAAAAGAGGGGTCAAGCCCTTACACAGGCGGGCCCACGAAAGCATATGAGGGGGAGGATGTGCGTGAGAAAAGGGAAGGAAAAAGTGGAACCTGGGGAACGAACCATGGTTTCCTGGTTAGAAGAGCGATGCGCCAACCATTGCAGTGCTTATGCGTCTATGTTTCATGTTGGTATGGCGTCTGTGAATTAATAAAGCAGGATGACGATTTTGAACAAAAAGCGAATCGTTTTATTTACTTGCGGGTGGCATAGTGGGTAATTTATAGCAACTTTTAGGGTATTTTTTGGACGGACGACCAGAAACTCAATTTTCTTTATTATTACTAGCACAAATGCCCGACGTTGCAACGGAAGTGTAGAAAAAAATATAACGATGCAATATGGGTTCCACATGGCACAGATCTTGGTGTACGACCAACAAAACAATCAGATGAAGGATAATGTCTAGATTGTTGACGGTACCTGGATTAGTATATTGGTGTGAGTTATTGAAAAATTTCTCACCGAGTGCAATATTCATATCACATTCGATGTCAAGAGAAAACACGTGAAAAGGCACTACACATTATCCTTCCACGGGATGGATCGAGAAACAAATTAACCCAGGTTATTTGACTGCTCCAATTAGCAGTTCGTAAAGAAAAATAATTCAGGAATTTGGGGCCCACATGTGGGTAAGGAAAAAAAATCTCCTTTGATCTTGGCCACCGCACAACACACTGAACGGAGCCAATGCAAAGGGGTATTTATTACTTTTATAAAACTAAACTAGTCGAGCTGGACCTAAGGGCCGCCCTACACGAGCTACACTCTGACCAATTTCATACATAGTCCCTCATGATCCAACTTGCTTTTAATTATATTTTTTTCAGAATGCATTAACATTCACTTTTTAAGACACACAAACACTTTCTTAAATCACATAATCTTTTTTAAAATTACAAATCTTTTTAACATGCAAACACTTTTAGAATTAAATAAACGTTTTTAAAAAGAGTGTTTTTTTAGAAAATGTGAACAATATTTCAATACATAAACTCTTTTTTAAAAACTAATACAAACATTTTAAAACACAAGGGCACTCTTTGAAAAATCATGTATTTTCTTCAAAAAGCACAAACACATTTTAAATTACAGAACCATATTTTAAAGTATGCATACACTTTGTAAAATTATATAAGCAGATTACACGAAAAAAATACGAACCACTAATTCTGTAGGATGCACGTATAGAACTTGAATCCACGTGCATATATGGATTCTGTATCCAAGAAATAAAATCTACTGTACTTTTTTACCACAAATAAAAAAATCTATCTGTATCTAATACCTTGTGGGTATCTACGTAGTGCGTACAATGAACTCAGAGATATTCATCTGTCCGCTCAACATGCGTGCACGCCAGCGCTAACACGTCGGTTGATAGCCAGAAGAAACCAGATGCCTCGCTGGCGCTCCAGCGTTGTGGTTTCACACGCTATCGATACCCAATAATAAAGAAACATCCATCCCCCAATCCCGACGAGCTCCTCCTCGGGACATGCCGCCTCTGCCGGCTGCGCCCACCGCGGCGTCCATTCTGCATCCATGCCTGGCGCCGGCAGCAACCTCGCGCCCTCTCTCCTTTCCCTTTTATTCTTCCTGTTTCATCCCCCTCTCTCTCTGTACACCCCCCACAGGAACGGACCATGGCCGCCTGAAGTAGGCCCCAACCGCCACCGGCGGCCTCTACGAAGAGCTCGCGCCACCGGATCTGCGGCCTGCGCTGTCCCCATTCCTAGATTCGACAGGATCTGGTGGAGTTCGCCGCCATCCCGTGCCTGCACGCCCAAGCCGATGCGCACCCCTCCCGCGGGCCGCCGCTTTGCCCCGCCGTGCATCCTAGGTGGGTAACGTGGTCCTATATTGCTCATCAGCGGCATATCTTTTTTCTCATTATCATCCATCCACCCATCTTTCTCCTTTTGATTTCACCTTAAAATCATCTTCTTTTCCAGTTTTAATTTCTTTGCCCACTGTTGCCTTTTGATCCCAGCTTGGCTCGGAGTTGGATGGTCAAGAAAGGAGGACATGGAGCGAGGCGTTCTTGGTGGCCGCCCACACGGGGCAGGTGTTCACGGCGGGTTCGCACGCGCCGCACAGGGACAGGTGCCGGCACCGGAGCAGCAGAACGCAAGCGTCCCACGGCCACGGCGCAGGGGGGGTTTGCAGCAGCTGGTGCGCGGAGGCCGGCAGCGATGACCTCGTGGCTCTTAGCGACGCCAAACCACGCCTGGCACTCTGCCGTCGTCTGGACACATGCCATGGCGGCCGCGCCATCAAGCTCCAGCACCAGGCCAAAGCCACGCCCGGCCCTCTGCCGTCATCTGGACGCATGTCATGGCGTCCGCGCCCTCAAGCTCCAGCACCAGCCCGCCTTCCTGCGCCGCACCGCCGCCCGCGTTCCTCTGCTCCGACCGCGCCCAACGCCCGTGCCGGCGACCCCTCCGGCCCTCGCCACGCCGGCGGCCACCAAGAACCCCCGCCACCTCCTCGCCTTCGCTTGCTGCTCGTCGTCAGGAGCACCGCCACCCACAGGAGCCCCGTCGCCGTTCCCCTAGGACCCTCGCTCGATTACTCGGCTTCTGCGGCGTGGACGTTGGCGCCAAGCGGCGGCGATTGGCTGGCGGTGGAGTCTGGGAATGGATAAGAGGCCTTATAAAATAAGGAATATAGGGACTGCGGGCTGAATTCCAACAACTGCAGGGGCGTTTTGGTAAATAAAAAGTTTTCTTAGGAACACACCTACTATAGGACTGCGGGTTAGTTTCTTATAAACCGAGTAACTTTTATGCAAAATCGCAGGCAACGACGAACGGGCTGAAACCGAACTTTCTTTATTATTACTAGCAAATATGCCCGTGCGTTGCAACGGGAGAAAAACTATCAGATTATGGAGCTGTTGTAGATGTATAAGAAGGTCTGAATCAAATGCAAGGACGAGGTAAAGACTTTTAAAATGTCATTTCACAAACTATGTCTGAGTGATGTCATGATGATATAAGGGTTTATAAATTCATTTCAAAAACTAAAAAAGTGATGATCTTATCACGACTTAATTTTCTAAGGCGCCACAACGAAATATGTTTTGGCTGAGCAAACTGCATTGATGGACCTTGCTTGACCTAGACTGATGAATGATGTATCTCACCTTAACCTAGCATAGCGGTGTTTACCACAACCAGTATTGTAATACCAGAGTTAACATAACTGTGTATGGAGGCAAAATATACATTTAGTCATTTTCATATAGTTTACAAAAAATAAACCATAAGAAATTGTGTCAATTGTTTTGGGGCTCGGCGCTGTACAAACATAAAAATCTTTTTTTACCCAACACAAGGGACTAAATAAAATCATAAAATAAGTAAACAACCTCTACAGCTTCCTAATAAAACCTCAATGTAAGCGACAGTTCGTTTGTTCATTATTTTATGGATTAGTTTTAATTTTTTTGATCATTTTCTAAAATTTCTTGTACATTTTTGTTCAAATTCCTGAATATTTTTGAATAGTGTATCATTTTCTAAAACTCATGAACATTTATTTGAAATTTTGAATTTGTTTATAATATAAGAACAATTTTTTAAAATCATGAACATTTTATGATTGTCCGAATGTTTTTTGAATTCACAAACAATTTTTGATTTGTCAATATTTCTTAGAAAACTCAGAATTTTTTGTAATTTAGTTCTTTTGGAAATCCTGAATTAAATTAGAGAAGAAAGAACAAAAGGAAATTAGAAAGTAAATAAAAAGCATTAAAATAAAATACAAAACAGGAGGCGCCATGTCCCGCACATGGGCCGGCCCATTACCACGTGCTAGAGGGGGAGGCGCACTTACGAAGGAAAAAAATACGGAAGAAAAAGAGGGAAGTTCTTTTGGAAATCCTGAATTAAATTAGAGAAGAAAGAACAAAAGGAAATTAGAAAGTAAATAAAAAGCATTAAAATAAAATACAAAACAGGAGGCGCCATGTCCCGCACATGGGCCGGCCCATTACCACGTGCTAGAGGGGGAGGCGCACTTACGAAGGAAAAAAATACGGAAGAAAAAGAGGGAGAACCAAGGATCGAACCCTGGTCTACCTTGTGGAGGACGGCAGCCTCAGCCATCGCGCTACTTGCGTGTTAGTGCTATGGTAGTGTATCACTCTATAAGAAGACAATTCAGCGCCGATATTGAAATAAATTCGAATCGTTTTTATTTACTTACCGGTGGCTTGAGGCGTAATTATTAGCAATTAAGGGGTCAATTTTAATGACGGACGGGCTGAAACCCTATTTTCTTTATTATTAGGTAAAGATATATATATATATATATATATATATATATATAGGTAAAGATAAAGATATATATATATATAGAGAGAGGGGTAGAGATAAAACACCCTTTTCCTTTGGAAAAAAAGTCAACTATGCCACGTACACATACACGGAGACGAGACACGCTCAATTGAGGCGTGATCGTGACGGACTCGTGCTCACGCGCACAACATATAAGGCTGAGCCCTCCCCGCCGCCTCCAAGCCCATAAAACCGGGAGAGACACCACGTGCACCTGCGAACTAACACACGGGCAAGGATACCAAGAAACCAATCCATGGCGACGGCGGCGTTCCAGCGCGTGGCGAGGAGGCTCGGCGGCCGAGCGCTGCAGGCGGAGGTGCAGTTCCCGAGGTTCTTCCACAGCGGCAAGGCCGCCTCCGCGGGAGGAAGCGGCAGCGCAAAGGTACGCCAAGTCGTCAAAACAAAGGATTTTCTTAGCTTTCTTATTGCACCGAAACCTGATTAGTTTAGGGCAAAATATATACGCTAGCGTGATAGCATCTTCCTGACCTCTTCTTGAAAACATTAATTGCCCTCGCCAAAAGCCACGTACATATGATTTTTTTTAGTGGATACATATAAGTCCAAGTACGTGTTGGCTGTTCACCCAAGCCAATCTTCTAGTTTTATTATTATCTCTCAATTGTAATAAGAATAATACAGTACACACGCGCATACACTCACCCATATGAACGCACACATGCACACCCAATCCCTATGAGCACTTTCGAGGGACTGAGCCAGCATATCATCTTGAGATTTACGAATTCAACATAGGCGCCTCGTAGTCGACAGAAACGTCTCCTCTCACTGAACGAGCATCGTCGAAATTCCTGAAAGAAATCCAGGATAAATGCGAGCACTAGGATTTGAACTCTGGTGGCTTGTCCTTCTAATCATCCAACCACAGATTGGGGTAGCACGTTCTTGAAAACATTAATAGTAGACGTACATATAAATTCAAGTACGTGTTGGGTGTTCACCCAAGCCAAATATGTAGTTTTATTATCCATCTGTACTGTACTATATGAATACAATCTTAGTATTTTTTTGTTGTTGTGTCGCGTGTTCTGATATAGCCAGAGCCTTAAGTAGGATCCCAACATGCATCCACGGTTTTCGTAAGCGAAATTGCACCATTTGTTAACTGATCGATGTTTAAGAAATACAGACTCGTTTTGTGCTGATGCAGGGCCCTAGGGTTGATTGGGAAAAAGAGGAGCTAATCAAAAGCCTGAAAGAGGACTTCTACACCACTTTTTCCAGGTGGGAACGGAACAAGCTGATCGATGGCACTCTGGCACGCCAAAACGGTCAGCTGCTGGAGCAACTTTCTGTGCAAGTCGAGCCTAGACCCAATGACCCACTCTGGTATGGAATTGGATAGCCCCAAAATTTTGATCTCTTGTTTTCTCTTACCTATGTCTGATTATGATTGCAATTCTCGTATCATCTTGGTTGTAGGCGCAAACATCGGCGCGGAAAACGGGTCCATGATTTCATGTTGTATGGTGGGTTATTTTGTTCTAGCTATCTGGCCTTGGGTGGGGTGTTTGACTTCTTCAAAGGACCAGATCCCAAGGAAAGGAAGGAGCAAAATCGAGCCATCGGTTGAGTCGTAATCGTCTCTAGGTTCCTTATTTCGTTTTCGTTGCAGGATCAGCTACTGCCTGTCTCATAGTCGGTTGTAAAATTATGTAACTCTACAGATTTCAATAAAGGGTGCCGATGTCTGTGTGATAACGTGGGTCAACTTTTTGTATAGTTTTTTTTATGTAACCAGCGAGAGCCAGGGCCTACCGCCGATTTTTATCAAAGAGTAAATATCGGTAATGTTAGAGCATCTGCAGCCGTGCCCCCCAAATCCGTCTCATACGCAGGCCACGCTCGGGCTGATCGGCATATCCAGCACAAACATGGGGCGGATATGAGGAGGCCTCGGCCTGATGGTCGGGTCCCACATGAAATTCCTTGGAAACCAAGTATGACGGGCGTATCCTTCGTTGCCGCATGGCGCCGCTCGGACTGTCCGCGTAGTGCCCTAGCCTAGCTATTTTAGCCGACCACCGGCACCGATACCCTGCCCATCCACATTTCCCCCTCCCGCCCACCGCCGCCGCCACTTTCCGCTCACCATTTGCCTCTTTCCGCTAATAGCAATGCCCCACGCCATATGTGCACCAGCAAGTCCTGCTAGGCATGCTGTTGTACACTCACCACACTCTCAGCGTCTCCTCTTGTAACATGTACTTAAAGCCCAAGAGCTATAGCAATACAAACATGGTGTGAGAAATATACAGCTCAACTTGGTATTAGAGCCCTCTCCCCGATCTTCCTTTCTTTCGCCATGGATCGCCTTCTCCGACGCACCCGATCGACTGACCTCGACTCTCCTACCTCCTCTCGCCCGATCACCGTCACCCACGTCGCTCGCGCCGCGTGGGCTGTTGCCCGCGCCGTGCCGCCCGTTGGCCGCGCCGCCTGCTGACCGCGGAAAGGGGGCACTGGATCCTGTAGTCCTCAATGGCTCTTCCTCCTCGACTGCCGCGGTCATGGCACCGCCCACCGCGCCCCGCGCGACGGCCCCTGCGC
>LR738715.1:796622232-796651323 GCA_902687465.1 Secale cereale
CCCCCGCGAGGCGCCGGCGGCCCCATGATCCCTCTCCTCGATGGTGCTAAAGCTGGGTCGTCGTCCGCCATAGGGCTGCCCCCTCCGTCGCCCACTACTTCTCCTCGAAGCTCGCACTTGAGTCGGGTTCGTACTCCAAGTGGCGTCAACTCTTCTATGCGATCGCCCACTACTTCACCTTGAAGCTCGAAGAGGAGGAGGAAGAGCAAGTGGTCCAGGTCACGAACGCATCAGCGGTGATCCCCACGCCCCAACCCACGCAAGACAAGCCCATGTCTGGATGCTATCTATAAGTGATAAAATAGGGGCTGGCCCATGTAGGAGGGCCTCCTATACTGCGTGCCGCTCGATGGGTGAAGACGCAACGCGCCCGTTTGGGTCAGCCCATGTCCGGGCGCCTGTTTTTTATTTTATTTTTCTTTTCCATTTTTTCTACTTTGCATAATTTGGTACTTCGAGACAGTTCCGCAAATTTAAAAAATGTGAATTTTGAAATAAAATGTTTAACAAATCATAAAATCCTTGCGGATTCAAAAATGTTGCGATTTTGTAAAAGAATCTTTGCTTATTCGAAAATAGTTCAAAATTTTGAAATAAATGTTCTAGAAATCGGAAAATGTTCATACTTTTTTAGAAAGTTCGTGTATTTTTTTAGAGGGGCGACCTCCAATCTGATATTTTCTTTGATGGCTTTTGGGGTAGGATCTAATTGAAACTAAGCAACATAAACAAAATATCAGTGAATGGATAATTTTTATATTGCACTTTGAAAATAAATATGAAATAGGGGACTGGAAATTCAAGAAGCCTCTAATGATTAACAAAATGGAAAGGGAGAAAGACATATGATCCAACCTGAGATTTTGTTGTGTGTGTGTGTGTGGGGGTGGGGGGTGTATTATCATCAATCGAGGGCTAGGTAAGAGCGATGACATATTGGGATTAATTCACTTAAAACAAATAATTAAATGAAAAAAACAAGTCCTTTGTATGGTGTAAATCCTTTTTTTTGTGTTTCATCATTTATTAGGATCTAAGTTAACAACCTCCCAAAACTCAGACTTCACTCCTTTTCTCTTCTATGACTATGAGCAAAGCAAGTGAAGAATAAAAATCGAGCCTAATAAAGAGCGCACTTGTGTTCTCTTTCTTGCACTATCAGTATTCCTCGGACAAGTTCACACCCAGTCCCGAACTTTAATCCGCGGCACGGCCTTCCCTCTGTCCTGCGCCGCCATCTCTCTATATATACAAGAAGTAGTCATTCATCCGCGTGCGAGGTGCGTGTGTGACTTGGACTATCTACTATGGGGTTCTTCTTAGGTAAGAGCCGATTCCAAAACTTCCTGGCCGATTCGTCGGGCTGTTGAATTACGTGGCTGAGGTTGATACGTCTCCAACGTATCTATAATTTTTGATTGATCTATGCTATTATATTACCTATTTTGGATGTTTTATATGCATTTATGTACTATTTTATATGATTTTTGGGACAAACTAATTGACCTAGAGCCCAGTGGAAGTTTCAGTTTTTTCCTTGTTTTTGAGTTTTGCAGAAAAGGAATACCAAACGGAGTCCAATTGACCTGAAAATTTACGGTGATTTTTTATGGACCAAAAGAAGCCCACGGAGCACCGGAGGTGGACCAGAAGAGTCACGAGGCCACCACAAGGGTGGGGGCGCCCCCCTAGGGCGCGCACCCTACCTTGTGGCCGCCTCGTGGGCCCCCCTGACTTGTCACCGACGCAAACAATTCCTATAAATAGTGAAACCTCCGAAAACAAACCTAGATCGGGAGTTCTGTTGCCGCAAGCCCTCCGAGTCCTTGAAAAACCAATCTAGCCCCGTTCTGGCACCCTGCCGGAGGGGGGAATCATTATCGGAGGCAATCTTCATCATTCCGGAGGCCACCATGACAAGGAGGGAGTAGTCCACCCTCGGGGCTGAGGGTATGTACCAGTAGCTATGTGTTTGATATCTCTCTCTCTCTCTCGTGTTCTTGATTTCGCACGATCTTGATGTATCGCAAGCTTTGCTATTATAGTTGGATCTTATGATGTTTTCCCCCCTCTACCTTCTTGTAATGGATTGTGTTATCCCTTTCAAGTTATCTTATCAGATTGGGTCTTTAAGGATTTGAGAACACTTGATGTATGTCTTGCATGTGCTTATCTGTGGTGACAATGGGATATTCAGGTGATCCACTTGATGTATGTTTTCGTGATCAACTTGCGGGTTCAGTGACCTTCTGAACTTATGCATAGGGGTTGGCACACGTTTTCGTCTTGACTCTCCGGTAGAAACTTTGGGGCACTCTTTGAAGTTCTTTGTGTTGGTTTGAATAGATGAATCTGAGATTGTGTGATGCATATCGTATAATCAAACCCGCGGATACTTTTTTGTGACAGTTAAATAGTAGGAAAGGCTCCTACTGCATGTATATGAAAAAAAAACTCAAACCAACAATGTTACATGTACAATGGGGGTGGGGTGGGGGGAGACCCAAAATGGTCATGTACAAGAGTGGGTATGGCCTAGCTATCCTATGTAGCCTACAAGATCTCCTCCAAGATGGCAGTCACAACTTGTTTTTATGATCAGGCACTCTGTGTTTAATGCCGGCTAGGTCTTCTTTGAACCTCTTCTTCCAAGAGGATATAGTGGGGGTCACTTGTATAAAATAGTTGTTGTTGCGTTCCTTCCATAGACTCCAAGAAGACACCATAAAGATATCCATGATCATCTTGCGGGGGTGTAAATCTTTCATCTGTTCGAGTAGTTTAAGCCTGTTGCCGTGTGGGCCCCAAGTGATGTGAAGTGTATCTTAGCACACTTTACTGAAATCACAATGGAAGAATAGGTGTTCCACTGTCTCCTCCACACATGTTGACCACATAGCAGGCAGTCGAGGGTGTCTTCGATTTTGTAATGGCGTATCCTTAGCATGTTAGGGGTGTTTAAGCGATTCGACAGCATGAACCACCTAAACACTTTGATTTTAGGAAGGCTTTTGGACTTCCACAGCCACTTGAAGGCAACGTGTGTAATGACTTAATACTAGTAGGTATGGAGATATAGACATAGATAGATTACTAGCAAATATTCCCGTGCGTTGCAATGGGAGACAAAAACATTATGCGCTAGCCAAATAAATATGACTCGATACCCTGACATATGAGCGTCTTTTATTTTAACATAGTGGCTCACCATGTTGCCATTTATTTTTCTTCCCTCCCTCGCTGATGATGATCGTGATATCCACATGCATTCGACATGGTAAATTTCAAGGCTATGAGCTTGCCACTGCACACCACACTTTTCATTACGTTGCGCAAGGTAATTTTTAGAAGTTTGAAAAATCTCATCGATCATGAACTACTCCCAAGGCCTAGACATATAAAGACTTCCGAAAAACTAATCAAATCCTAGATATAAAAACTTCTGAATCGGTGAACATTTTTTCAAATCAACAATTAATTTTTTATTTTGGATTTTCTCAAAAAAAAATGGCGAACATTTGTTGAAATGCATGAACATCTTTCGAATTCATAAACACTTTTGTACTAACCAAACATTTTGTAATCAATGATTTTTTTTAACAATTGAGGAACAAACTTTAGAATTTAAGTTTTTTAGTTATCTAAAAATTTCCTTAAATTTCATGGATTGTTTCTTCAGATTAACAAATTTCAAATTTTGCGTCTTTTTTAGTTTGAAAATTTTCAAAAGTTTCATTGACATTTTTTTTTTCAGATTCCCGAATATGCTTAGTATACATGATCATTTTTTAAAATTCATGAACAAATTTTATTTCCCGACCATTTTTCTCATATTGTGATTTTTTATAACTTGCGAACAGTTTCGCAAAACCACAACGTTATGTGAATCCGCAAAAATTTTATGATTTCCTGAACACTTTTGTCACATACTCCCTCCGTCCCAAAATAATTGTCTCAACTTTGTACTAGCTCTAGTACAAATTTGTATTGAGCTGAAGACACTTATTTTGGGATGGAGGGAGTACATTTTATGATTTGTCGTTTTTTTTTTTTGGAAACTCGCAACTTTCAAAATTTGGAAATCCCGAATTAGTTTAAAGGAGGGAGAAAAGACAAAAAATGAGGAATGAAAAATAACAGAGGGGTCAAGCCCTTACACAGGCGGGCCCACGAAAGCATATGAGGGGGAGGATGTGCGTGAGAAAAGTGAAGGAAAAAGTGGAACCTGGGGAACGAACCATGGTCTCCTGGTTAGAATAGCGATGCGCCAACCATTGCAGTGCTTATGCGTCTATGTTTCATGTTGGTATGGCGTCTGTGAATTAATAAAGCAGGATGACGATTTTGAACAAAAAGCAAATCGTTTTATTTACTTGCGGGTGGCATAGTGGGTAATTTATAGCAACTTTTAGGGTATTTTTTGGACGGACGACCAGGAACTCAATTTTCTTTATTATTACTAGCACAAATGCCCGACGTTGCAACGGAAGTGTAGAAAAAAAATATAACGATGCAATATGGGTTCCACATGGCACAGATCTTGGTGTACGACCAACAAAACAATCAGATGAATGATATTGTCTAGATTGTTGACGGTACCTGGATTAGTATATTGGTGTGAGTTATTAAAATTTTTCTCACCGAGTGCAATATGCATATCACATTCGATGTCAAGAGAAAACACGTGAAAAGGCACTACACATTATCCTTCCACGAGATGGATCGAGAAACAAATTAACCCAGGTTATTTGACTGCTCCAATTAGCAGTTCGTAAAGAAAAATAATTCAGGAATTTGGGGCCCACATGTGGGTAAGGAAAAAAAATCTCGTTTGATCTTGGCCACCGCACAACACACTGAACGTCGCCAATGCAAAGGGGTATTTATAACTTTTATAAAACTAATCTAGTCGAGCTGGACCTAAGGGCCGCCCTACACGAGCTACACTCTGACCTATTTCATACATCGTCCCTCATAATCCAACTTGCTTTTTTTTTCAGAATGCATTAACATTCACTTTTTAAGACACACAAACACTTTCTTAAATCACATAATCTTTTTTAAAATTACAAATCTTTTTAACATGCAAACACTTTTAGAATTAAATGAACGTTTTTAAAAAGAGTGTTTTTTATGAAAATGTGAACAATATTTCAATACATAAACTCTTTTTTAAAAACTAATACAAACATTTTAAAACACAAGGGCACTTTTTGAAAAATCATGTATTTTCTTCAAAAAGCACAAACACATTTTAAATTACAGAACCATATTCTAAAGTATGCATACACTTTGTAAAATTATATAAGCAGATTACACGAAAAAAATACGAACCACTAATTCTGTAGGATGCACGTATAGAACTTGAATCCACGTGCATATATGGATTCTGTATCCAAGAAATAAAATCTACTGTACTTTTTTACCACAAATAAAAAAATCTATCTGTATCCAAGCAGAGTACCTTGTGGGTATCTGCGTAGTGCGTACAATGAACTCAGAGATATTCATCTGTCCGCTCAACATGCGTGCACGCCAGCGCTAACACGTCGGTTGATAGCCAGAAGAAACCAGATGCCTCGCTGGCGCTCCAGCGTTGTGGTTCCACACGCTATCGACAACCCAATAATAAAGAAACATCCATCCCCCAATCCCGACGAGCTCCTCCTCGCGACATGCCGCCTCTGCCGGCTGCGCCCACCGCGGCGTCCATTCTGCATCCATGCCTGGCGCCGGCAGCAACCTCGCTGGAGAACAACAGCACCACCTCGCGCCCTCTCTCCTTTCCCTTTTATTCTTCCTGTTTCATCCCCCTCTCTCTCTGTACACCCCCCACAGGAACGGACCATGGCCGCCTGAAGTAGGCCCCAACCGCCACCGGCGGCATCTACGAAGAGCTCGCGCCACCGGATCTGCGACCTGCGCTGTCCCCATTCCTAGATTCGACAGGATCTGGTGGAGTTCGCCGCCATCCCGTGCCTGCACGCCCAAGCCGATGCGCACCCCTCCCGCGGGCCGCCGCTTTGCCCCGCCGTGCATCCTAGGTGGGTAACGTGGTCCTATATTGCTCATCAGCGGCATATCTTTTTTCTCATTATCATCCATCCACCCATCTTTCTCCTTTTGATTTCACCTTAAAATCATCTTCTTTTCCAGTTTTAATTTCTTTGCCCACTGTTGCCTTTTGATCCCAGCCGGGGCTCGGAGTTGGATGGTCAAGAAAGGAGGACATGGAGCGAGGCGTTCTTGGTGGCCGCCCACACGGGGCAGGTGTTCACGGCGGGTTCGCACGCGCCGCACAGGGACAGGTGCCGGCACCGGAGCAGCAGAATGCAAGCGTCCCACGGCGACGGCGCAGGGGGGGTTTGCAGCAGCTGGTGCGCGGAGGCCGGCAGCGATGACCTCGTGGCTCTTAGCGACGCCAAACCACGCCTGGCACTCTGCCGTCGTCTGGACACATGCCATGGCGGCCGCGCCATCAAGCTCCAGCACCAGGCCATAGCCACGCCCGGCCCTCTGCCGTCATCTGGACGCATGTCATGGCGTCCGCGCCCTCAAGCTCCAGCACCAGCCCGCCTTCCTGCGCCGCACCGCCGCCCGCGTTCCTCTGCTCCGACCGCGCCCAACGCCCGTGCCGGCGACCCCTCCGACCCTTGCCACGCCGGCGGCCACCAAGAACCCCCGCCACCTCCTCGCCTTCGCTTGCTGCTCGTCAGGAGCACCGCCACCCACAGGAGCCCCGTCGCCGTTCCCCTAGGACCCTCGCTCGATTACTTGGCTTCTGCGGCGTGGACGTTGGCGCCAAGCGGCGGCGATTGGCTGGCGGTGGAGTCTGGGAATGGATAAGAGGCCTTATAAAATAAGGAATATAGGGACTGCGGGCTGAATTCCAACAACTGCAGGGGCGTTTTGGTAAATAAAAAGTTTTCTTAGGAACACACCTACTATAGGACTGCGGGTTAGTTTCTTATAAACCGAGGGACTTTTGTGCAAAATCGCAGGCGACGACGAACGGGCTGAAACCGAACTTTCTTTATTATTAGGTAAAGATATATATATATATACTAGCAAAAGGGCCCGTGCGTTGCAACGGGTATGAAATAATAAAAATATGGGCCGCAACCTTAAGATTGAGGAATTTTAAATTCTAGACTTGACATTGGTGCTTGTATTTTTTCTAGATTTATTCCAGGTCTTTTGGCAATGTGTGTTCAGCAGGAGCTAGACGTTCCCATCGACTACATAGGTGTCAATTGTGACTTCCTTAATCTTAAAATGATGTGCCGGTTCAGTCTATCAAAAGTGCTCATAGCTATAGAATGTGTATGCCTGCGTTCATAAGAACGAATATATATTCGTACGTACGAGCGCCTGCGTTTGTACTATGTTTTAAAAAGGAAATAATAAAAACGCGAACACATGTGCTTGCTAAAACCGTATACAGCACTACTATAGGAAATTATTTTTTACCTTATAAATAAAGAGTAGAGCAAAAATTGTTGAAGAACATCTAGAAGGTATGTCATCTCATTCATATTTCACCCTACATGTTTTCTTTGATTTTCTTACACTACAACTGATTTTAACAATGAGTGCGCCCAGTACTATTACTCCCTCCGTCCGGAAATACTTGTCATCAAAATGAATAAAAGGGGATGTATCTAGATGTATTTTAGTTCTAAATACATCTCTTTTTGTCCATTTTGATGACAAGTATTTTCGGACGAAGGGAGTATGTGAGAAACAATATCTGAATACTACATGCACTTCTACAGCATAGACATGAAAAAAAAATCAAATCAAGCTATCGGCAAGGGAAAAGCCATATACATCGCATTAGTTTTGAGCAGCAACCAGCCAGCAGGCACGCCAACCGGCCAGGCCGTCCCACCTAAGGCCCAGCCAACCCCATAACCCTAGCTCGCAGCCCCATCACCACTTCCTCACCTCCTGCCTCAATAATGATCTTCAAGTGCAAATGGCAGCTAAAGAGAGCAACGTGAAGCTAACATCTTCCAAATTAATGGAAACTTATCAGTACAACATGAAGCACCTACTGAACCTTATAAAAAAAACTTATGATTTTTCATAGTAAGCTTAAGAACTTGTAGAATCTACAAAGATAAAATATGTGGATTGTAATAAATACATATTGTAAAAAGTAACAACTACTTTGTTATTGTTACCTTTTCTTTTGAGAATGTGAATTTGTGCGTTCAAGAATGTGAATCTTTCATGAAATGTTGAAGCCAACATCAGAAAATCTATTCTAATATAGAATCTGTGCAGGCAATGTCACTTAGAATTTAATTCACCTAAGTTTAACTCTACATGAAAACTAAATTGAGCGAGAGTTTGTGTGTAAAGCAACATTTCCAAGTTGTAAACATAAAGCCAGATCCTCTTATTTCATTTTCCAGGTTGAAGCTAATAGATTTTAGACTTTGATTCATACCATCCAATTGTGAAATTATTGACTTTGTAGTTGTGGCCACATCCTCTTATTTCGATATAATTGCCGGCACTACACCACCGGCGAGCAAAAAATCCAGAAGAAAAAATGAGTAGAGATTCGATCCATCCACCTCCACTTTGTAAAACTGCTGCGCTAGCCATCTCACCTAAATGCGGATTTCATGCAAGAAGCGGGCATCGGCTCCTTACAAAGAAAACATACAATGCTCATCTTCTCCAACGAGTAAACGACGGAGCTCGGATGTGATGCCGGCGAGCAAATGCGGCGGCCACTGCGGCTAGAAGACAGCGACGGGCGTGCGGATTTCATGGATGCGCAGGGGCGAGTGGCTGAGGCAAGGGTGCGAGCAAAGTGCTCGGGTGCGTGGGAACTCGAGGTCGAGCAGGAGGCACGGCGAGGCGGCGGCTTCTGCAGCAGCAGAGCAACGGCGGGCGTGTAGAAACGGTCCAGGGTGCCACGCGCGAGTGCGATGTGGGCTCTGCTGGGAGAAGCCAGGAACCGTGGCGAGGCAGAGCCGCCACCCAACCTTCATGGCAGCCGCCGCTTGAACCTCGCAGGTCGCCGCCCACGGAGCCGCTCGTCCCTTCGGAACCGCCAGATCCACCCGCCTCCGCTCCATTCCCGGTGCCGGCCCTTGCGAGCCCTTCCCCTCGTCCTCCTGATCTAGCCTAGCCGCCATGGACGGCCGCTGCGCCCACGTTGACTCCGGGCGAGCGTGCGTCTGACGCATATGGACCTGCCTCCCCGTTGTGGCTGTAGCCATCCGCCGGCAAGGGCGCCACCCCTCAACTTCTCCTGCCCGGCCCGCCCCTCTACTCTCGCTCCGCTGCAACTGGAAAAAGGGAGCGGATTCGTCTGGATAAGAGGCATGTTTTTTTTTTTATAAAACGAAACAACCCGACAGACTCAATCCGTACTTTATTATTAGGTAAAGATTAGGAAAAATACCCGTGCGTTGCAATAGAAGAAAAAAAATACTATCTCTCTAAGAATGAATCAAGACACTTCACTCGGGTCCATGTTCTCTATTTTAACATAGCAAATCATCAATTGCGTCAATTATCCTCCCTCCCATTCCCCCCCTCCCTTATGTATGACTGTCATTGCATTGCTTTAAGATCTAAAGTAACACTGAAATACTATTATCCACAATATTCTCATGATATGCAGAAGTAATAATTTTTCAGAGACTTCATAACAAGAACAGACACAATGCAAGTCAATCAATGCAAACACAGAGCTAGTTTCCATCACTAATTTTCATATACCTTTGCGTCCACCAAGGTGTTTTTGGATCAACCTGCTCGATGGAGTGCTATGAAGCTTGAGGTTTTTCTGCACTGCCTGCCCCTGGAACAGCGCCCTCAGCACAAATCTGGTCATTAACCCGTGCATCTACACGGGCTAGCTTCTAAACAATACTTTAATTAAAATACTTTTGGTAGACAATTGGTGTTTGCGACCCACGGAAAATATATAAAATGCATGAATGATGAACACGCAGACTGAGCAATAATATCTTGAAAGTTTATCTATTTCACACATAGTAGTTTGTGTTTTCCCATTTGAAAATGTTTATATTTCCCTTTACAACAAATGCAAAAAGGAAAATGAGAATGAATTTCCTACTTTGTGTTGTTCTCCCTCCAGACTCCACTTGCTAACACCACCAATAGAGTAGTGCTTTCATCGTCTTTGACTTGTCACGGAAGATTCTTTATTGTTTTCTCATAAGTAATGTCTGCTCTTTTGCTCATGGTAGCAGTCTTGATTAGTTAGCACCCGTAGCATTTCATCAGATGTAAATATAAGGGTATGCCAGAACATTGCTTGTAAGATTATCCATTCATTTCTTCTCATCCGACATGCATCAAGAAAGTGAGCCAAAACCGGGAACTAAAGGTGCATGTAGTGACTTAGTAATGCACATATATAGACATATAAAATGTGGCAAACTAACCAGGAGGAACTCTTTGCCTCTTATAAATGAAATAACAACTTGGTTCAGGTAGAAAATGAAATACTCCCTCTGTCCCAAAATAAATGTCACAGAATTAGTACAACTTCAGTGCAAAGTTGTACTAAGTTAACGACACTTATTTTGGAACGGAGGTAGTAGTAAGTTACCTGAGATAATGTACCTACGATTAAATGATTAAATGACCTGACAAAAGGGCTCCCTCTGTAGTAATCATTCTGCAGAAATTATGAGTTCCTTGCTCTGAACCACCTAACTGCAGTTTTGTAGTAAATGTGTGAAAAGTAAAATCATGCTAAAATACATGATATATGTCAGCAAATACACATTTTTTTTCATGCATATGTTTAGTAGAACTAAATCAACATATATAAATGACAGGCATTACATCCATCAGAGTCCAAGGCCCTTTTTGGTGTCTTCAAATGCTGCAGCCACTACTACCGGTTGGCTGAAACAATTGCTGATTTTTAATGACTCCCTCCATCTTAATCTTTCAGTATAACTACAATTGATTAAGAGCTCCTAGCTGTAAAGAATCTAACTGCAGTTTTTTTAATAAATGTCTGAAAAGTAAAATCATACTAAAATGGATGATATATGTTGCAAATATGAAGTATAAAAAGAAAGTTAATAATATACCATACAGTAATATGATTAAACTCTGCAGATCTGAACATGCAGGCTTTAGCATCAGGGATTATAGCTTTGGCAGTGAGTTTCTCCTTCAAGCACACAGACATTGTGATGTATCTCTTTGTACAGACCTCAACATGAGAATCTTGTGAACTTATTTCCATGTATCTCTTTTGATTTTCTCAGGCAGCAAGAAGAAAATGGGGAATACGCGAAATACACTTCAAGTTTTATGTGTGGAAAATACCCGAGAGCACAACCAAGACACGCCCCTCAAATTTTTCGCTCAGATATTACTCTGCTCAACTCCTTCACCGGGTCCAGTGAAACATCAACCTAAAACAACAATTACAACCAGTAAACCAAATGCTTGATACTTTATTATTCAGAAAACACACGAAAGGCCAAGGGTGGAAACAGTTTGACAGAGCACATAGGTAGAACCGAGAGGGTGGAAGAAATTAGTAGTTAGTACCTTGGGGAGATTAGGCATTGGTCCACTGACGAACAGCAAAACATTGGGCAAGCCTGAAACCACATTAATTAACATAGTAAATCAGAATAGAAAACACGATTTTGGATGAGGATGGTTTGTACCTGCACATGTGCAAAGGGACCCGCGAGATCAGGCTACGCGCGGTCCAGCAGCGTGTCCTCCTCGTCCTCGATCGCCTCCGTCTCCTCCTCCTCCTCCTCCTCCGGCTCGGCGGCGGCGACGGGGTCGTCCACCGCTGCTCGGGCTCCATCAGCGCGGCTCAAGCGGCGAGGCAGCGGGGCATGGCAGGCTACGGTTAGGGTTGCGTGCGGGAGCTGCGCTTGGGGGCGGAGTCACGGCAAAGGGTCGTGAGGCAGATGCGGCGGCGCCCATGGCAGGAGGTGGCGCCGGCGCCCGTGGCAGGAGGTGGCGATAGAGATGGGGAGGCACGGGGTGGGTTATTTTTCTTAAATCGCCCGTACCGGTTCGACTTCATTTTTTATTATTTCAAGGACTGCGGGTTCCATATCTTGAAAACAGGAGGGCTTTTTTTTGCAAAAAGTGCGTGACGGTGTTTTTTTAGTACCACCTCGCGTATATGTTTTTAATTCGAAGTGAAAGCGTAAACTCGCGGGAAGAAGCGTATTGTGACGGTGAACCCGAATAATAAAGCACGGAACGAATCCGTCGGGTTCACCGTCACAATACGCTTTCTTCATGTGAATTTACGCTTTCAGTTTGAATTCAAAGCATATACGCGAGGTGGTACTAATTCGGCGAATCACGTCGTGTGCGTCAAACGATACAAACGATGCCGACCCGTGCACTTCGGCCCAGTAAATCAGGCCCACATACCCGTTTGCCGCGGTTTTACCAAAAAGTCCCTTTGCTTTTCGGAAATATAGCCCACAGTCCCTTCTTTAGTGAATCCTGGAAAACGCTTCGGTTTTACAAAAAAGACCCTACATTTGTTTGATATTCAGTTTGCCATCCCTGATTCATCTTATCCAAAACTCCTCCCTTTCCAGCGAAGGCAACGACGGCGGAGCACGAGCAGGTGAGGGGCGGCGCCTTCGTCGGACAGCTACAGCCGCGGCGGGGGAGAAGGTGGACGCCATGGGTGCGGCTACGGGCGAGGCGAAGGAGAAGGCGGACGCCATGGGCTTGCTGCGCAACTACAGCCGAGGCCGAGGAGAAGGCGGATGTCGGGGGCTTGCTGCGCTCGTGGGCGTTCATGGAGGATGGTACGCCAGCCGCCGGCGCCGGCCGTGCGCCGCCAGTCCTCTCCGTCCTCCGCCGTGGTATCCTTCTCAACCTCCGCTGCTCCTGTCGTGATTTGGATGGAAAATTGGTGGCCGACCGTGTCCTTCTCCAACACAAATTGATGTAGTGCACGGGCCGGATTTGATTGGCTTCTATAAGAAGCAAGGGTCCTCGGCCGGAATATCCATTAGGTTTTGCCCTTCGACCATAATCTCCATCATCTTCCGGGTCGACGCCTACGGGAACGTGCTCTACCTGCACGCTGACGCAGCCTGACGTCCACCACTGGTTCCCCTGCGCCAGTAAGAACAATTTACTTACCCGTTCCTCTCGCTTGGGAGGTGTATGTCCGTCTTCTAGGATGAAATCTGATGTTGGGTCTTCATCGAGATTTGCAGGAGGAGGGACGACGGTTCAGAGCAACCTGCGGATCATGCAGCTGCAGGCGTCCAGGAAGAAGCACAACAAGCTGGAGTTCCTCAAGTATTTCATACAGACTTAATTAATTTGGCTGGAAAGAGTTCTTAATTCTGATTAGGAAATGATTATATGCTGAACTGTCAATATATAAAATATTCAGATTCTAGGCTTAATACAGAGGGACAAAAGGATTAGCTGTACAATGAAGATAATCTGAAATTTAGCTGTGTGTTATGAAGAAACAACAAATAACACACTACATCCGAAACGTCATCTGATTTCATTGGTTCACACCACAATCAGCAAATATTAGATCATCTAAACTGGAAAAATCAATAAAGCCTCATGTACACATAGAATCTGAATATTTTATACTTTGACACACAGCTATATTTTTCCCTGTCAGCCCGCACTGTGATGGACGTGAGGATGTTCTTGGACACTCTGTGTTGCTACTGTTTGTAGGTTGCAGAAGTTTTTAGGAGTCAGAGTAGCTTCCACATCTGTAGTTAGGGCAGACGATTGTGATTTTCGACCTTTACTGAATAATTTTGGGAGCGACTGGGTGATTACAAGCCAGGTAGCTGAATGAGTCCTTTGGCCGCTGGCTAGCTAGCTGTTCTTATCTTACCATTATATGCCGTCCTCAGTATTGATTTGTGAATTATTTCTTTTTTCGAACTACGAAGGAGGACTGCATGTGATGAGTTAAGGCACAAGAAGAACTATGAAGGAGGACTGCAGTAAGTACACAACCAATCAACAATGCATTTTCATGACCCAGGCTTCTGAATTCTGACTGACAGGCTCGCTGGCACAACTGCATGATCTCATGCATTCAAATTGCTAGCTACACAAAATATGCCCAGATCTACGAGTAGAAATCCAAGGTAACACTTAGTGCCTCCAAGTATTTACTTCATTTTTTATCTTTATGTAAAAAGAGAATGCAAGCTGAAATATACAGTCTGCAGACTCCTCCTGTATGTTCAATTTTCAGAATAGGAAGAACCAGACCAACAGCCCTTTAACTAGATTGGTTGAAGCAGCATCACTAGTAGAAAACGGGCTTTTAGTCCCGGTTCGTAAGGGGCCTTTAGTCCCGGTTCTTAAACCGGGACTAAGGGGTCGGTACTAAAGCCCTCCCCTTTAGTCCCGGTTTGCTTACGAACCGGGACTAAAGGAGCTCCACGTGGCTGGTTTCTGGAGCTCGACCTTTAGTCCCGGTTCGTAACACCAACCGGGACTAAAGGATTTTTTTTGATTTTTTTTTTAATTTTTTTTCCTGATTTTCAAATATCTGAATTATTTGAAACCGGCCCCATCCTCTAACTACCCATCATCACCCATTAATCTCTAATCATCCATCATCACCCAGTTCAAATCGTCTAACTTCCCGGCAGGTCACCCATCCTCTCACTGCTCCAGCCCGAGCACGCTTAACTTTCGAGTTCTATTCCCCCTAGTTTCCAAGTCTGCACTTGTTGTTTTCCTGACAATACTCTGCTGTCAATCCTATTAACCCTGAGGAGTTGAAGTTGAGTACGAAGCACTGTTTGAATTAAAAAATATTATTGTAAAATACATTAATTATTTAATAACACTAATATTTCTTGAATAAGTAGTTTGACCATAGTTTGACCAGATTTGACCAAAATTCAAAAAAACTAAAATAATTATTTAGAAACACTAATATTCTTGAATAATTATTTAGTAACAATAATATTTCTTGAATAAGTAGTTTGAGCACAGTTTGACCAAAAATTCAAAAAAACTGAAATTTGAGCATATTTTTTTTTCCTTTTGGAATTTGAAGATTCTAAAAATGTCGAAATAGGCCAAAGGCCGTTGAAATCGGATGCGGAATTTTTTTCCCTACATTTTGATATATTATATGTTTTTTTCGACATCGTATGCAAAAGTTATAGCCGTTTTACGTTTTCATTACACTTTTTTGAAATTCAGGACCCCTTTAGTACCGGTTCATGGCTCGAACCGGGACTAAAGGTCTGACCTTTAGTCCCGGTTGGAACCATGGACCGGGACTAAAGCCTCAACCCCTTTAGTCCCGGTTTGTGGCTCCAACCGGGACTAAAGGTCTGACCTTTGGTCCCGGTTCGAGCCACAAACCGGGACTAAAGGCCATCGCACCCTTTAGTCCCGGTTTATGGCTTCAACCGGGACTAAAGGTTCCATTAGAACCGGGACTAATGGTTGCATGTCGCCCTAGCCGCACGAACCGGGACTAATGCTCATATTAGTCCCGGTTCGTGAGTGAACCGGGACTAATGCGATTTTCTGGCCGGGACCGTTGCCCTGTTTTCTACTAGTGCATACATACATATTACAATTTTGCATTTTAAATTTGAAGACCAAGGCAACGCCCGATCGATGTAATTGGAGGTGAATGTCTGTTTTCTTGTTTGTATTTAATCTTAGAAAACAGAATCTCATCAAGTGAAAATCCGTAGGCATTGCAGTCTAATTGTTCTAGGGATTGGAACCAGACGTGTGACTGAAGACTGCTTGGAACATGTGATTCTGCAAAGTTTACGTACATGCACCTTCTAGGATGTTACAACTTCTCTATGTTTGTACCTCCTCGTCATTCAAATTTTACAAACTTTATGAGTAAAAAGTAGAAAGTAATGTTCACACTTCTCTTTTTTATGACCTTCATTATCTCAGTCTGAACAACATCCAGGAGATGTACCTATGTAGCTACTGTTAGTTCAAAAGCTTTATTTCACAAGTAGGCAACACAATATTCAGGTAGTTAAGCAGGTCTTATAGTTCTAATTTACTTTCATCTCAGAACAATTGGTCTCATAAACAGTAGAGACTGCAGCCCTATGTTGCTCATTGCACACTTATACTTATTCTGATTTCTCATGGCCTCCTAAATTCGAATTATTGTCTTGATGTCAGGTGGAGGACCTTTGCAATCTTATCAAGCTTTACCCAAACTGGCACTCTTACTTGATCCCGTATTACTCCTTCGAACAATTTGGGCGCAAAGTTGAGGAAGGTTGGGGCCATTAATCATGTTAGAATAAACTTCTTTCTACCCTTAAGAGTTTGTTTCCATACTTTGGGGCAGCAAGATCTGGGTCCCACTATGAGGGATCGACCTTGAGGGATCAGCTACATGCATAATACTGCCCCCACAAGATAAACCCGCCATTTATCTTGGGCACATGCTATCAACACCGTTGTACCAAATTGAAGTGTTTGTCCCTCTTCATTTATTATTAGTCTCTGTGATTTCATTCTTTAGCATATGATGTGGTAGACCATTTAATCAATTTTCGCGGATAGTCTAGCTCATGTGTTTCTGATCTAAGTGGTGCGACATGTTTCTTCATTGATTGGTAATGAGATTGTTTCTTATGAAGCCTCAAGGAAGTTGGATTCTTCTCCCTATCTTCCAATTGGTTGTTGATTGATGAACAAAGGTTGATTTGAGCCGTCTATATCTGTAAGTGCTCACTTGCAATCTTAAAACCAGTCACAAAATTGTTTTGGTCCATGTACGGCTTAAATAACCTACTGTGTATTTAACTATTGATGTGTATATGCAAAAAAAATAAATAAATGAAACAAGGCAAAAGATTTGCCATTTTCATTAATTAAGAAGAAGGTTTAGGAGTTCTGGCCAAAGGCCGAATTACAAAGCATTACTTTCGTGGCATTACATACTCAATTTTTATGCCCCTGCCAGGCACCACATGGAAGTCTTCTCTTTGATTTAGCAACAATCACTCCCACTGGCACCGCGGTGTTGCGAAAGCACGAGCATTCCTCTCCTTCCGAATTTCCTAGGGGATAAGCAACATTAAAGAGTATGGTAGTTCTTCTCTCCTCAAGTCTCAGATCCGTTTTTCATCACCCTTTGGTATGTTTCGTGGGGATCTTTTTTATTCAGTGCATAAAAGCTGATCCGTTCATGTGTTTAGAAGTAAGAGGTGCAGCATGCTAGGCGTCCTCGAAGGAGTAGTAGAGCATAGGATCTTCTTAGTGATTTGGATGTACAGAGTTAATGATACAAAGACCTATTTTATTTTTGTACTTGCTCTTGAATTTTCTCCTTTCTATCTCCTATACTAAGATGCCCTAAGTTGCTGATGTTTGAACTAAAAACCGTAGAAAAGACCCGTGAGATGTTGAACCATGTGTTTTTTTTTCCCGTTGCAACGCACGGACCTTTTTGCTAGTATATATATATATATATATATATATATATATATATATATATATATATATATATATATATATATATATATATATATATATATATATATATATATATATACACACCTAATTTTTTAATAATAAAACACGGATTGAGTCCGTCGGGTTCACCGTCACAATACGCTTCCTCCCGTGAATTTTACGCTTTCAGTTGTTTTCACCTAATCTTTACCTAATATTAAAGGACGGAAGATTTCACAGTTCTCCTTCCGTCACCTTTTTATATCCGTTAATTTTACGTTAACCAATAAAACCAATGGTTGAGATTTAAAAAGGAAAAGGTACGTGCATAGCTAGCGTTGGAAGCATTGATCGATCTCAGCTCTTTTCTTCCCAAACTTGCATAGCGATCGTGCCGCCACCAATCGGACCAGCACAAAAAAAGCCCAGCTACAATCGCAGGATAAATCACAACAATCTAGCAATACAAGCCCAGCTAGGGTACAATAGAAACACACCATCTGCAACGCTCCTGACTCGGACGCGACGCACGATCAAACGGCAGCGTTGCTGACTCAAACTAATATGTGTCAGCCCCCTCCCCGACCAAGCTTTCACCAGGCGTGTGCAAGCCCACCGAGGTGCGCTATATATCATCTGAGTTACGCTCGTGTTGCAGGGAAGCTTCTTGGGCAGCGCCATTGGAGGGATTCACACGGGAGATCTCATCCTGACCGACCATCCCGCCGGAAAAGTGGGGACGATGCCGTTCGGAACCCCTGCAGGCTGCAGAGTGCGTCCTGACGGTGGTCGAGGTCGTCCACGAGCAGATGTGCTGGGCACTTGTAAGCACGAGGTTTTTCAGTCTAGCTCTGCTTGATCGGGAAGTTCGAAGAGGTCGCCGCAAACCGTTTCATGCATATCTAGGTGATGATCATGCCATCCGTCTGGACAGCAATGAGGTACCCATCCATGATGCCGTCGCTTGCTCATAGCCTCTCTTGGATTAGAATTTACTATGTGTGGTGTTCCATTATACAGGTAGCAGTTTCAGTACGGAGGGGATTAACTTGTTGGTTGAGTTCAGTTTGTAGTCGTAACTTTCTGCAGATTTTTATTTAATCATATCTGCATCTGTAGCAGATACATATGATGAGAATCATAGACTGCGCCAGCGTGGGGGCATAGAGGAGTCTGGTGACTATGCTAATGACCCAAACTTCACACCCATGCACGTTCCATTGACACTGCCGCTTGCTACCACGACGCACCAAAAGAGGATACGTACGACGACGGAAGATTTCACCGCATCAAGGAAACAAACTTTAAATGTTCAAGTCACTTATTTTTAGATACATATTACTGAGTTAACTCTACTATAGTTGATCTTTCATATTCTTGCATCAGATATTTTAGCAGTATATATAGAAAATGATACCGATCGCCGTCTAATGTCCACCCTTGAAAATTCTCAAAATTGCTTTTATTTCTACACATCCGCACATCCTTGTCACCGCTTATATATATGCACGGTATTCTTTTCATAACGTGTGTATACTTTTTTTCTCCCGTTGCAAAGCACGAGCATCTTTCCTAGTATATATATATATATATATATATATATATATATATATATATATATATATATATATATCTTTACCTAATAATAAAGCACGGAACGAGTTTGTCGGGTTCACCGTCACAATACGCTTCTTCCCGTGAATTTACGCTTTCAGTTTGACTTTTAAAAGATATATCCGAGGTGGTACTGGTCAGGGGCGGAGACAGGGGGACGAGCAGGGGCCTGGCCCCCCCTATCGATGGAAAATTCTTTGGCGACTACGAGTAATCAGCGCTGGATTCAGGGGATTACACGTAGTTGGCCCCCCTTAACCCAAACCATGGTGAAAACTGAGAGTATAAAATCTGGAAAAAGGGCCCATAAGAAAGCCCATTCATGGCCATGGCCTCCTCCTGTTCCTAGTTACGCTCCTGGTTCCCTTCATTTTACCCTAAACAAGGTCAACGACGGCGTGATTAACGTATGACTTGAGCCAATTAAATCCTGTAAAAAGCTTGAGGCGATTAGAGCTGGCGGCCGCTGCTGCCTAATCAGGCGACACCAGCACCGCGATTGGGAAATCTTGGAGACTACTCTCTTTCAATATTCTAGTAGGCCAGCGCCAAGGTTAGCACTATTGAGTACTACGCCTCTCTTTTTTTTTAGGGGAAAAAAGGAATTCTCATTATTCAAGGAGGCTTCTCAGCGAGAGCCAGGTTTACAACAAAACCCATCCCGACAGTAAGCCAGACTGCTGTGCGCGGAGTGCTACGGCCATAGGCGGCCAGCTCATGACTAATCCTGTTCTGCAGACGGCTACAAAGAGTAAAAGAGATCTCCTTAGCATCGCTTCCAACCAACATACGAATCTCCTCTATAAGTGCACGATGTGATGATCTATCCATCTCACGCGCTGTAATCATCGACACCGCCTCCACGCTATCCAACTCAACCAGAATAGGTAGGTTAGATCGGTGCAAGGCCAGCTCTAAGCCTTCTCTGCACGCTGCTAGCTCCGCCTCTAAAGCGTTGTCGCATGTACGTAGCTCCCTACATGCGCTGTAGATGATCTCGCCTATGTCATCACGCAGGATCATACCTCCTCCCGCCGCACCTGTGGCCGCTATGTAGCTCCCATCCGTGTTCAACTTAACCCAGCCCGGCTGGGGCGGTACCCAGTGTGCGCACATCTTGGGCGCCGTACTTTCTGGAGCGCGTGGTGGTGAAGGCAGGACCACCATCTTCCCTTTCTCTAGGTTACCATCAGGATGTTGCTGTATGCACAAGAGTGAGTTGATGTATCCGTGCAAAAAGCGTCGAAAGGCTTCGGCAGTGGGCGGCGCCTTGTCGTGTGTGATCTCATTCCGGACATGCCATACTCTCCACATGGTCATGAGCACCACCAGTCTCGCCGTCTCATCCAAGGGGTCCAGCAGTGAAAAGATCCACTCTGGGCTAGTGTTGACGATGGCCTCCACCTTGGGGATGTTCCAGTCCAAGGCCATAACTCGCCAGAGCTCTCTTGCCAGGGGACACCTGCAAAGCGCATGGAATCCATCCTCGCGTTCAACACCACACAAGGGGCAAACGTCAGTAAGCTCGAGGTGTCCCGAGGCTTTATTGGCCCAAGTAGCAAGTGAGTTGGTGACGACTCTCCAAGCGAACACGCGTACCTTAGGGGGAGCAGGGCACCCCCATATGATCTTCTAGATGGCGCGACGACCATCCGGTGCCCTGCTCGTGGCGGAAGCCGAAGGACGCTCACGCTCGTCCATGGCCAAGCGGTAGGCGGACCGAACGGTGAAGATACCGTTCCTCTCCGGTGCCCATGCAATAATATCCTCGGTGACGCCTCTCAACTCTCATCTAGTACGTGTTGAACTTATACATCGAATTTTAGTTATTTTGATGGCGAGGTCAATGATTCTAACTCATTTTTTATTTCATTTGATTGTTTGATTTGTGATGTGATCATGAAGAGCAAAGTGCATCCAAACATCATAAATATTGTAGGAAAAATAAACTAATACAAATGTATTTGTGTTTTAATTGCATTGAAACGACACATTATTATGGTACTTATTATTTGGCTTGCGCTTTTTTTTTTTCAATTTGGCTTGGTCCCCCCTATACCCAAATCCTGGCTCCGCCCCTGGTACTGGTTGTCCTATTTTTTTGGTATGTTTCCTGATCCATCACTTTCTATTATTAGTCCATTGTATATACAACTCTAACTCCAAAACCAATCTGCTGCAATAAAGAGAACGTCACGGTTAGCTAATCCCATTGATTTGCTCCTCAAATCGAACCAGGAGAATAGAAACTAATCGTCGGGGATGCATCCTGGAGCCGCTGATCTGAAACGAAGCCATGATCCCCGCACGAATCCATGTCCCAATCTGAATCATATTGACACACCGAGAGACTCCGTGACCTCTTTGACCATCGCGACAAGAACAAAACGCCTATACCTAGCCAGATCTAGACACCGTTCAATCAGGCCGATGCAACACCTTGGCCGTCATCGTGGAGACACGCAAGAGGCGAGAGCTGCACCTCGGCTTCGTGGATGAGTCGTCCGCGGCACCACCACACCTCCCCAAGCATGTCTGCTGAGCTGTCCCCGGCGTCACCTCTCTCGCCAAGCCTGCTACTACATAGTTCATACCATGCGGGGTATCCATCCATCGTCCCGGCGCAAGCGTCGGCATCAATTTCAATGGAAAGCTGAGGCTACATGCAATTTAATCAAATATCCCCAGAAAAGATGGTAGATGGGGCAACGATGGTGAGCATGCAGAAGAGCTGGGCAGACTCGGCTGTCCCCCGATATCGTTGGAATCAGTGCAATCTCGATCTCAGCATGTGGCGCACGCCGGCCGGTCGGCCCGTACATAGGTACATGGATGGACATCCGCGGCGCACACATGCGTGTAGCAACCGAGTTCGGCATCTAGCGTGCGGTAGCAAGAGTACAGCTTGGCATCAAAGGTGGCCGGGATGGGGTGGCGACGAGGCGCAGGGATTAAGATCGAGTTGAGGTGGTTTGTAATCAGCCCGGTCCGCCCCTGTTATTTTCGTGGTTTCCAGCTTCAAACAAATCCTTGCCCAGATCAAGCCAAGGAGGCTTGGGCGCCGGCCGTCCCAGTGACTTCCTCCTAAGGTTACTGCTTGATCGAGGCCGCCATATTTGTAGCAATTCCCGTGACCATGGTTCCTCATGGCTTCCCGCCTGATTGAGGCCAGATGGTTCGGCCATCCGCTGCCGCGACAGCACTTCGGGCTCCAAGGCAAGGCTACTATGGAATCCATGCCATCACCTTCATCATTGACGTGTGTCATGGCCTTGTACCACCACGCTAGGGTTTAGATTAACTGGATGCGGATCACATGAGCAGAGGGGTTCAGCATCTCTTACCGGTTACCACTCTTGGCTCTGAAGGTGAATCCCCTACCATACGTACATACCTGGCAGGAATTGCTACATAGCATAGCCGTGGTCAGTGAAACTCTGGGCTTTGTCGACCCAAAGCTGGAGCCACCGGTGAGGAGGCGCTGACTAAAGAGGATCAGGCCCACGTGGTCGGGGTGGCAGCGACTGAGAGGAGGAGGCTGCGGCGGCTTGTCGTAAGTTGAAGAGGTGAGCCAAAGCAACATCGTCACCACTGTCTAGCTGCCCGGCCCTGCCGAGAAGCGCCGCGCCCAAGTACGTTTCTCTCCACTCCAGTCTACCGGTTTCTCGGCTCTGCTCTTTTCTGTATGCTTAGTGCTCACACATGCAGCTCAACTCTAACTTTTTTAAAACTCTTAGTAACGCAAGCTTCCAGAAAAAAAATCTTATCAGTGAACCAGTCAAGCTCACGTAAAGTCGTACAGATCATTCAGTGATAAACCAGTAAATAAATCAACTGTTGGTCTAATCTGAGAGGTTCTATTTGAGAAAGACTAGAATGATCTCCTTTTGACCTAAAAGTATGCCAAAGAAAGCATATGGATGCCAGGTATGTTTTTTCACGGTTTGTGTCGTATTTAGAATTTTAGATCTTCCCGGAGAAGATTTTTGCTGCATTGAGCTCTTCAAAGATGCACTAGCAGGGTACATCATTGACAGTTTGGAGAAGATCAAGCCATCTGTACTGCTATTATATTTTATTAATAATCTAGCATCAGTTCTGACGATATATGAGCTTACTTAATTCAGAAAAATATTCTTGGTTTTTATTTCTACATGAAATCTTTATTGTATCCCCTGGGATTTAGATGAATTTTAGGATTTGGAGGAAGGTGGATTAATCTCATGATTTATGCTATTTTTTGAGTTTCATGGTAGAAATATTAGTTTCATTGTTATGGTTTTGGCAGGACAGAGCATATTTTGTTGGACAAAGAAGTGATAAGCGATGGACTTTTCCGGATCGACGATATACACTACAAGGTTTTTTTTCCGGGTGACACTACAAGGGTTCATTTGCGGAGAACGGCCATCAACTCAAATTCTATAATGCGTGTGTCTAGGTCTCAGTCGACTGAGACTTCACCAAGTCTAAGTCAAGTGATATAACATGTAAGAAAGAACAAAGAAAAATGAAAAGATAATTTTGCACAAATCTCAACATAAGATCCTACTAATATAGCATCGACTCAGACTTGGCTAAGTCCCAGTCGACTGAGACTTAGCAATCCCATTCTATAGTACCAGTGAGATGCAACCTGATTGCTCTATCTCTCCCGTTGAGACGCATAGTAGAATTGGCGTCTAGCCGTTGCAGCATGGGAAGGTGGAGCTACGAGGAAACATACAACTAGACAATGCAGCATAGAGGAAGCAGTGTATTTTTGCTCAATCTGTTGTCTTCCTGAGTCAAATCAGCCTTTTTCAACAGAGTAAAATTCATTTTGGGAGATGGCACGTCCATTAGATTCTGGGAGGATACGTGGCTAGGGGAGACCCCCTCTGGCACTCCAATATCCATCACTATATAATATTGTTCAACGAAGAGATGCTTATGTTTCTACAATATTAAATGCCACTCCGCTTAATATCCAGTTTCGTAGGAATTTGGTGGGGAATCGTTGGGAGGCTTGGTTACATTTGGTGAGACGGTTGATGGATGTCCAACTGTCTCATAGTCCAGACCAGCTGCAATGGCGGCTAGCGAAAAATGGGGTCTTCTCCGTCAAATCCATGTACCTGGATATTATTAACACTAGTGTGCTTCCTAGCTCGAAACACGTTTGGAAAGTTAAGGTTCCCCTAAAAATCAAGGTGTTTATGTGGTTTGTTCATAAACGTGTGATTCTTACTAAAGATAATTTGGCTAGAAGGAATTGGATAGGATCTAAAAGATGTAGTTTTTGTGATCACGAGGAATCTATAAGACACCTTTTCCTTGATTGTCCTATGGCCAAAATCTTATGGAGGTCGGTTCAAATAGCCTTCAATATCAATCCTCCTGTTTCGATCCACAATTTATTCGGGACTTGGTTGCATGGGGTTGATCCGATAGTAGCAAAACATATCCGAGTGGGAGTATGTGCATTACTATGGGCAATTTGGAATTGTAGAAATGATTTGGTCTTTAACAATACAGCAAACATCAATTTCTTGCAGGTCATCTTCAGAACCACTACTCTTATCCGTATGTGGTCGCTACTCACTCCGACGGAGGCCAGGGAGCATTTGGTTACTGCGTCTACCCGATGGGAGATGGTAGCTCGGGATATCTACAACCGGTTTGGATGGTGGTCATGTAATAGGATAGGTGTTTAGCAGCTTATCTTCCTTGTGCTGGCCGGTTGTGGCGATCCTGCCCTTTTTTATTTCACTTTTTGTTCTCAGATTTTGTAAGACCTTTGTTGGATTACTCTTCGTTAATAAGATGGCCGTATGCATCATTTTGATGCAGAGGCCGGAGCTCAAGCTCCTTTTCTAAAAATAAAAAAATCTGTTGTCTCCCTTGAGTTTAGGTGAACATACCAACATGTCGTTGTGCTTGTCAATCTGGAGTCCATGAGGATCACCCACACTTGGTTGTCCCATTCGTCCCTAAACAAGGTGATCCCTTCAAAAATTTTTCCTAAGCTGAGAGATGATTGATAAATAAAACATAATTGTGTACATATTTTCATTAGATTATGATATGATATTTGCCGGAATACAAATTTACCCTTTATTCATCAGCTTGCCATAATAACATTTTCACCAGAATGCAAGAAATAGCCCAAATTGTAGTGAGGTTATAACGTTGTTGTTTAGTAGAGGAACATATGTGCTCCTGGTCCAGTCAATAATTTGGAAAGTTTTTTTGAATTCATTCTACATAGAGAAGAGTTTTAAACATTGTCTTGTGTTGTCGTGGTCCTGTGATAAGTGGGTCATGCGGTGGCCAAGTTCATTGCTTTGTGATAAACCATGTTCGAAAAGACTATGATAAGGTAATAATCTGGGCACTGTCGCCAAGGTGGAACGAGGATAAGCGGCGACACGGGTGGGGCAGTACGTGTTGAAATAGAGGGCGTCGACTTGGCGGAGGAAAAGGGGGTCTTCAGCCATGCTTATTAGGCCATGAGCATGTGATGTTTTTCTTCCGTTGCAACGCACGGGCATGTTTACTAGTATATATATATATAGGTGTAGAGAGGTAGAGATAAAACACCCCTTTTCCTTTGGAAAAAAATCAACTATGCCACGTACACATACACGGAGACGAGACACGTTCAATTGAGGCGTGATCGTGACGGACTCGTGCTCACGCGCGCAACATATAAGGCTGAGCCCTCCCCGCCGCCTCCAAGCCCATAAAACCGGGAGAGACACCACGTGCACCTGCGAACTAACACACGGGCAAGGATACCAAGAAACCAATCCATGGCGACGGCGGCGTTCCAGCGCGTGGCGAGGAGGCTCGGCGGCCGCGCGCTGCAGGCGGAGGTGCAGTTCCCGAGGTTCTTCCACAGCGGCAAGGCCGCCTCCGCGGGAGGAAGCGGCAGCGCAAAGGTACGCCAAGTCGTCAAAACAAAGGATTTTCTTAGCTTTCTTATTGCACCGAAACCTGATTGGCAAAATATATACGCTAGCATGATAGCGTCTTCCTGACCTCTTCTTGAAAACATTAATTGCCCTCGCCAAAAGCCACGTACATATGATTTTTTTTTAGTGGATACATATAAGTCCAAGTACGTGTTGGCTGTTCACCCAATCCAATCTTCTAGTTTTATTATTATCTCTCAATTGTAATAAGAATAATACAGTACACCCGCGCATACACTCACCCATATGAACACACACATGCACACCCTATCTCTATGAGCACTCTCGAGGGACTGAGCCAGCATATCATCTTGAGATTTACGAATTCAACATAGGCGCCTCGTAGTCGACAGAAACGTCTCCTCTCACTGAACGAGCATCGTCGAAATTTCTGAAAGAAATTCAGGATAAATGCGAGCACTAGGATTTGAACTCTGGTGGCTTGTCCTTCTAATCATCCAACCACAGATTGGGGTAGCACGTTCTTGAAAACATTAATAGTAGACGTACATATAAATTCAAGTACGTGTTGGGTGTTCACCCAAGCCAAATATGTAGTTTTATTATCCATCTGTACTGTACTATATGAATACAATCTTAGTTTTTTTTTTGTTGTGTCGCGTGTTCTGATATAGCCAGAGCCTTAAGTAGGATCCCAACATGCATCCACGGTTTTCGTAAGCGAAATTGCACCATTTGTTAACCGATCGATGTTTAAGAAATACAGACTCGTTTTGTGCTGATGCAGGGCCCTAGGGTTGATTGGGGAAAAGAGGAGCTAATCAAAAGCCTGAAAGAGGACTTCTACACCACTTTTTCCAGGTGGGAACGGAACAAGCTGATCGATGGCACTCTGGCACGCCAAAACGGTCAGCTGCTGGAGCAACTTTCTGTGCAAGTCGAGCCTAGACCCAATGACCCACTCTGGTATGGAATTGGATAGCCCCAAAATTTTGATCTCTTGTTTTCTCTTACCTATGTCTGATTATGATTGCAATTCTCGTATCATCTTGGTTGTAGGCGCAAACATCGGCGCGGAAAACGGGTCCGTGATTTCATGTTGTATGGTGGGTTGTTTTGTTCTAGCTATCTGGCCTTGGGTGGGGTGTTTGACTTCTTCAAAGGACCAGATCCCAAGGAAAGGAAGGAGCAAAATCGAGCCATCGGTTGAGTCGTAATCGTCTCTAGGTTCCTTATTTCGTTTTCGTTGCAGGATCAGCTACTGCCTGTCTCATAGTCGGTTGTAAAATTCATGTAACTCTACAGATTTCAATAAAGGGTGCCGATGTCTGTGTGATAACGTGGGTCAACTTTTTGTATAGTTTTTTTATGTAACCAGCGAGAGCCGGGGCCTACCGCCGATTTTTATGAAAGAGTAAATATCGGCAATGTTAGAGCATCTGCAGCCGCGCGCCCCAAATCCGTCTCATACGCAGGCCACGCTCGGGCTGATCGGAATATCCAGGACAAACATGGGGCGGATATGAGGAGGCCTCGGCCTGATGGTCGGGTCCCACATGAAATTCCTTGGAAACCAAGTATGACGGGCGTATCCTTCGTTGCCGCATGGCGCCGCTCGGACTGTCCGCGTAGTGCCCTAGCCTAGCTATTTTAGCCGACCACCGGCACCGATACCCTACCCATCCACATTTCCCCCTCCCGCCCACCGCCGCCGCCACTTTCCGCTCACCATTTGCCTCTTTCCGCTAGTAGCAATGCCCCACGCCATATGTGCACCAGCAAGTCCTGCTAGGCATGCTGTTGTACACTCACCCCACTCTCAGCGTCTCCTCTTGTAACATGTACTTAAAGCCCAAGAGCTATAGCAATACAAACATGGTGTGAGAAATATACAGCTCAACTTGGTATTAGAGCCCTCTCCCCGATCTTCCTTTCTTTCGCCATGGATCGCCTTCTCCGACGCACCTGATCGACTGACCTCGACTCTCCTACCTCCTCTCGCCCGATCACCGTCACCCACGTCGCTCCCGCCGCGTAGGCTGTTGCCCGCGCCGTGCCGCCCGTTGGCCGCGCCGCCTGCTGACCGCGGAAAGGGGGCACTGCATCCTGTAGCCCTCAGTGGCTCTTCCTCCTCGACTGCCGCAGTCATGGCACCGCCCACCGCGCCCCGCGCGACGGCCCCTGCGCACTGCCGGCAGCACGCCTGTCCCCCCTCCCGCGAGGCGCCGGCGGCCCCATGATCCCTCTCCTCGATGGTGCTAAAGCTGGGTCGTCGTCCGCCATAGGGCTGCCCCCTCCATCGCCCACTACTTCTCCTCGAAGCTCGCACTTGAGTCGGGTTCGTACTCCAAGTGGCGTCAACTCTTCTATGCGATCGCCCACTACTTCACCTTGAAGCTCGAAGAGGAGGAGGAAGAGCAAGTGGTCCATGTCACGAACGCATCAGCGGTGATCCCCGCGCCCCAACCCACGCAAGACAAGCCCATGTCTGGTTGCTATCTATAAGTGATAAAACAGGGGCTGGCCCATGTAGGAGGGCCTCCTATACTGCGCGCCGCTCGATGGGTGAAGACGCAACGCGCCTGTTTGGGTCAGCCCATGTCCGGGCGCCTGTTTTTTAATTTATTTTTCTTTTCCATTTTTTCTACTTTGCATAATTTGGTACTTCGAGACAGTTCCGCAAATTTAAAAAATGTGAATTTTGAAATAAAATGTTTAACAAATCATAAAATCCTTGCGGATTCAAAAATGTTGCGATTTTGTAACAGAATCTTTGCTTATTCGAAAATAGTTCAAAATTTTGAAATAAATGTTCTAGAAATCGGAAAATGTTCATACTTTTTTAGAAAGTTCGTGTATTTTTTTAGAGGGGCGACCTCCAATCTGATATTTTCTTTGATGGCTTTTGGGGTAGGATCTAATTGAAACTAAGCAACATAAACAAAATATCAGTGAATGGATAATTTTTATATTGCACTTAGAAAATAAATATGAAATAGGGGACTGGAAATTCAAGAAGCCTCTAATGATTGACAAAATGGAAAGGGAGAAAGACATATGATCCAACCTGAGATTTTGTTGTGTGTGTGTGTGTGGGGGG
>LR738715.1:796658787-796785788 GCA_902687465.1 Secale cereale
ATGAATTGTTTTACTGAACTATAATTATATTGTTATTTATATGTATGCACAAAGACCAAGCTATACATAGTGGTAATACTGCCAGGCACAATACTGGCTGCTACAATTAATATGATGGCAAAATTGCAACTGGTTACTAGTTCTGCACTTTTAAGAAGTTGGTCATCACATGTTACTGTTTCAAGTTTGAAACAACTGAAATATGTCCACATATCCTTGTAAGGGATGGCTAGGCATAGATTAAACTTACTGTATTTCCAAACATTGCTTATTAGATGCCATGCCCTAATTTTTTGGTGGTGTTTTAGGATAAAGATCTTACACTTTTTGAACTCGTTTAAAATGAGTTTATAGAGAGGATAGTAATCAGATTGTGAGGTTCTGCTGAAAGTCACAAGCGCTTCAAGTTTGTATGCTGTAGCAATGTTGAAACTTAAGAAGCCTAGGATGGTATGTAGCAGAACTAGTGCAAAAGTGTTGACAATGTTAGTCCTAATGAGCCTAGGATGGTGCCACAGCTAGCTTGTCTAGGTACATATTTTTAGTTTATAAAGTTTAATCTCTTTGAAACATAGGAAATGTCGTCTTCCGACGACGATAGGATCCCGGAGTGCTCCTGGTGCGGTGACGACCGGGGTCTGTGCGACAGGCCTCACCTGGTAGACGGTCGTTACTTCAGTATTAAACTCGACGAGACCTTCGATGTCGAAACGGTACGCAACGACAAGTCTTGTTACGTAATTAATTAAGCACGATTTCTAGCTACTTCAACGTGTAAGTAATTAATTTTCTTCTTTTACATGCAACTAGTTTATCCCGTGTCATGCAAGACGCTATGTCTTGGAGAGGATGGGATTTGAAGATCATGAAACTTCGGAGACAAAGCAAATTCAACTAAGGACCATGCATAATGTTGATTTAGAAGTGGATTTGTACAATTCAGATAACGTAACCACTTTTGGTTGCAAGAATTGGGAATCATTTTGCAAGATATATGGTTTTTATGAGGGTATGCTTCTCACCATGGATCTTGGTAATCCGGATTCCATCGCCGAAGATGATTTGGACATTTGGGTCCTTGTTTTATCAAACATAGTTATTTTGTAATTTATATTGTTTATTTCAAAATAGTTGACAACTTATTTCCATTGATAGGTTATTTTGATTATTCAAATAATGTGAGGATGATGCTAGACAGAACCTACTACACCCCTGGCTCAGAATGTACTTATAAGGACAAAGAGCAGATCATCTTCTTTTATTCCTTTCTTCTGGATTACATTCAACATCGCAATATTGATCCACAATATAGTCAATACGTCCCACTAGTGCATGTCTTGAACTACGTTAATATCAATGGAGATACCATGGTAAGATTTTTTTACTATTACGACATTCGTGCATGTTTTGCATTAGTTCTTCTCGAACTGAACTACAATGCTAACTACGAAGTCTTACTATATGTTTTGCAACAGATTCTCCCTAGTGACTGTGTGCCTCCTGTCATGTTTCAATCTGGTCAACTACAAGTTTTAAACATTCTGCCAGGTGAACCTACAAATCACACGTGTCCATATCGGATTTCTTCTAAAAATGAAGGAATGAGAATCAAAGAATGGCGAAAAATAACGAAAACTCGTAAGGAGGTACTTGGAAGCAATAGAGTGAGAAGGGCAAGAAATGGAGACAAGATAATCTGCGTTCTCCATAATGGCCCTTTAAATCTAATTGATTTAGAGACAAACGCCATCTTGTTTTATGCCATTTTATCTTAGAAAATTGCTACGTAGTAGAAGTTGTATGGTCGATAATGATGTGTAAGACTTATTATTTAATACCTATGTTCAGTTTTTATTATTATTATGATCGATGATGCATGATGCTAAGTTGTTCTATGAGCTATTATATACTCCCTCCGTTCCGATTTACTCGTCGTGGCTTTAGTTCAAATTTGAACTAAAACCACGACGAGTAAATCGGAACGGAGGGAGTAGATTCTAATAGTTTCGATGTGCGTACCATATATGTTGGCTCCACGAGAAATTATATTTATATATATGCATAACCTGTGCAAAAAACAGAAAAAAACCTAATATTCATACTAATGGCGCATCACAGAAGAGTGCGCCATTAGTATGCCAAAGCACCTGGCCCCTGGGAGGCATACTAATGGCGCACCACTGTGCATACTGATGGCGCATCTGTGGTGCGCCATTAGTATACCAGATACTAATGGCGCACCAGAGGTGCGCCATTAGTAAAGTATACTAATGGCGTGCTAGTAATGGCGCACCCCTAATGCGCCATTGTAGGATCGAAAGTAGGTCTAGAGGGGGGGGGGATTAGACTACTTGACAATATAAAAAATTTGCCTTTAGATCATGCAATGTTTTTGGCAGTTTCACAACTAAGATCAATACAAGTATCACCCTACACATGCAATTCTAGAGTAATAGCAGCGGAAAGTAAATTGCACATGTAAAAGAGAGGTGGAGAAGATCAAACGCAGTTTGGTGACACGAAGATTTTTGTCGTGGTTCCGATAGGTGGTGCTATCGTACATCCACGTTGATGGAGACTTCAACCCACGGAGGGTAACGGCTGCGCGAGTCCACGGAGGGGTCCACCCACGAAGGGTCCACGAAGAAGAAACCTTGTCTATTCCATCACGGCCTACGCCCACGGAGGACTAGCCTTACTCGGGGTAGATCTTCACGAAGTAGGCGATCTCCTTGCCCTTACAAACTTCTTGGTTCAACTCCACATCTCAAAGACGGAGGCTCCCAAGCGACACCTAACCAATCTAGGAGGCACCACCCTCCAAAAGGTAATAGACGGTGTTGATGGTGATGAACTCCTTGCTCTTGTGCTTCAAATGATAATCTCCCCAACACTCAACTCTCCTCACTGATATGGCTGTGGTGGAAGAAAGGTTTGAGTGGAAAGCAACTTGGGAGGGCTAGAAATCAAGTTTCATATGGTAGGAATGGAATGGCTTGATCTCAACACAAGGGTAGGTGGTTCACTTCTCAGAAAGTGTATGATAGGAGTGGTAGACTTTCTGATGGCTCTCTCCATGAATGAAGAGGGGGTGGAGGGGTATATATAGCCTCCACACAAAATCCAACCGTTACACACACATTTGACCAATCTCGGTGAGACCGAAGTGAAAACTCGGTCAGACCGAAAGTTCAAATATAGTGAACGTTGGGATTTTCGGTGGGACCGAAAATACCATCTCGGTGTGTCCGAAGTGAGTCAAAGGTTGGAGCTTGCCATCTCGGTGGGACCGAAAATAACAACTCGGATATTCCGAAGTGATGTCAATTGGTTACAGAAGGTTGGCAGTCCATTTTCGGTGAGACCGAAACTCAAAATCGGATGGACCGAGAAATTAGGGTTTGTAAGAATAACTGAGGTGGTTCATCTCGGTGGGACTGAGTTTGCAGAATCGGTTTGTCCGAGATTACTTATGAGTGTGTTAAGTAGTGAAGAGTGCTGATAGTTGAGGGAGCTAGATCACCAAGCACTTGAGCAACCAGATCATTAACACAACCTCATCCCCTTTTAATAGTATTGGCTTTTCCTATGGACTCAATGTGATCTTTGATCACTAAACCAAAAATAGAGTCTTGAGCTTTTGCCAATGCTTGTCTTAGCATTTTGAGGGGTCCACTTCTTCAGACATTTCCATACCCATATCATCGAACTTTTCTGAAATGATTCTCAAGTAAATATTAGTTCAATGATATATATGTTGTTATTAATTACCAAAACCACCCGGGGATTAGTTGCACTTTCAATCTCCCCCTTTTTGGTAATTGATGACAACATATAGATCAAAGCTTCGACAAAGGATATAATCAAAGAATAATATCGTCGCTTTGAGAAGTATGTGATAAACAAGAGCTCCCCCTAAATTTGTGCATTATTTAAAATTTGCGTTTGAATGCAAATGCACAATCGATTAGGATTATGGGTCACTCTTCCATGTCACATACATCTTGGTGGAGCGCACAAAATGATAAGAAAGAATAACATGCACTCAATCACCAAGACAAGAGTAAATAGCCATACAATAAGGAATAGCATAGGATAAGCATTAAGCACACATTAAAGCATAGTATGACTAGGCACTCAATAAGGTAGCATCAAACGTAGTAGCAAGCACACTTAAAGTTTCAGGAACCAAAAGAAACCAATGTATCACAAAGAAAACCGGCAAAAGAACGAAAGACGAAAGAGCACTCTCTCTCTCGAAGCCCTATGATCTATAACAATTTCTCCCCCTTTGGCAACAAGTTACCAAAAAGTTCGAAAAGGTATAGAGCTAAGCGTCACTGCGGGCTCTGCTGGCGGCTCCCGTCTGGGTAGATGTCGGTGTAGAGATAGCTGCATCGGCGAAGACTTCTGCTGATGTCTGCGGTGGAGGAGTGGATGCTGGAGCTGGAGCAACTGCTGGAGCTGTAGCTGGTGCTGAAGTGGTAGCCCTGGAGTCTGTCACTGGGATAGCTGCAGATCTGGATCCTCTCGGAACCGGAGTAGTCTGGCGATGAGAGTCCTGGACTAGATCATCCTGCATAAGCTCTGCTCTCTCCTGCCTTGTCTCCTCCATGTCTGCCTCAAGCTTGTTGACAGACACCTGAATCTCAGTCAGCTTCACGTCCAGAGCGTGGATCTTGTCCTCAACAATCCTCTCTAGGCTCTCCTGAGATTGCTCAATGCTGGCCAGGCGTTGTTCAATCCTCTGGGTAGCTTCAAGAATTTGTTCTCCAAAGCTCTTTGGCTTAGCTGCTGTTGCTGCTGCCTCTTTGTCAGCTTTAGCCTTCTTCGCAGCTTCGATTTTGGCTTGTCCTTCAACTGAGGTTGGATCCTCTTCATCCATCACAACTACGTTGTCCTCATGCTCTGGCTGCAGTGGCAAGTGCTTCCTATCCAACATGAATTTGCCCGTGCCAAACTTGGCGTTGATGAGCATCTGAATCTGCGGAGCAAACCCACACGACCTCTTCTGGTCAGCTGCAGTCCTCTTAATGGTCTCTACCATCAAGTCCATCACCTTGAAAGGTGCCTTCTCATCGAGAATGTGCAGCATGTTGATAGAATAGCCTCGAATCATGCGGTGGTCTCCAGACTTAGGCATCAATGTATGCCTCAGAATAGTGTTAGTGGTGGTCAGACCTGCCTGGAGATAGTACACTGAGCCAAGCTTCCATCCTTCCAAATCAGCAGCCGGGATCTCCTTGTACATGTTCTTCATGGAATCATGACTCTTCTTAGGAATCCCATAGACATCAATGTCGTCCTCTCTCTACACTGGAGCGTTCAGAAGTTCTGCCCATTCTTCAACAGTCGAAGAAAACCTTTGACCTTCAGTCATCCAGGTGATCTTGCCATCAGGATAGAAGTGGGCTGTGGCATAGAACTACATGATCATCTCGTCATTCCAAGCTGTCAGCTCTTGACCCACAAAATCAGCAACTCCACATGCAGTAAAGCTCTCATGCACATGGCGAAAGAAGTCCCGGTGCTCTTCACTGTCAATATACTTCCAGTCAACATACCTGGTGTCAGCAACAATGGGCTTCTTATCCATCAGCACGGTCTCATAGAAATCATGCTGCTCTCTGGTGTGGAATCTGGGGTCCACAGCAGTCCTTCTCCTTACAGCATATGGATCAGACTGTCTCCATAGCCTGAGACCTTTGTCCTTCCTTGCCTTCATGTCCTCAGCTTGAGGATGAGCATCATTGTGGAGTGGCAATTTGGGACGGAGCTTAAGCAACACATGCTCTTCATCTGATTCAGACGGTGGCATCTCACCTTTGTTCTTCTCAGAAGCTGGAATGCTTCTGGTTGTTCTCTTGGGCTTGGCTGGAGCTGCCTTGGCTTGAGCAGGCTTCTTGGGTTTAGAGGAGGCTTGAGCCCGAATAGCATCACCCATGAACTTAGCTTTCTGAGGAGGAGGCTGGGGTGTATCTTCTTCTTCTTCTTCTTCTGCAGCATCAACTTGAGGTTCAGCATATACTACCCTCTTCCTTTTGGAAGTCTTCTTCACCTTGCTTGGAGCAGGCTCTTCCAAGTTGAGCTTCTTTGCAACTGCTGACTGCTTTACTTTGCTTGTGCCTTTCCTTGACTGCTGCCCTTGATGCTCTTTGGCAACCACATTTCTCTTTGGCTTGGAGGTAACTTCCTCAGCAACAAAGTCAGAGTCCTCATCATCAGAAGTTCTCTTCTTCCTGGTTCTGGTGGCTGCAGGAGGCAAACCACTAGGGGTGCTCCTCTCACCATCATCACTGGAGCTGCTAGCAGGACTTGTATCTGCCTCTGGAATTTCAGCAAACGGTGATTCAGACCTGTTCTGGCTGTCACTGACATCTGACATGGCTGAAAAACCTGTGAAAAGATAAGGTATAGGCAGAGTAGAAGAGTTATCACAACTGCAGAGGTTTTTGCAAAAAAATGAGTTCAAAACTTAGTTTTGAGTTTTCACAGAATGTATTTCGGTCAAACTGATTTCAAGTTTCGGTGAAACCGAAGTGTTCAACAGAAACCTACACACCACTTTCGGTCAGACCGAAATGGGTTTCGGTCCTACCGATAACTTAGGGTTTCACTGAAACTACGTTTCGGTCATTCCGATTGGCACAACTCGGTTAAACCGAATGATGCAGTGCAATGGCCAGAGGCCAAATCGGTCATTCCGAGTTTCAAAATCGGCTTCACCGAGATGCATTCCGTGGAAACCTAAACCTAAGAATTTTGCTCGAAACTAGAGGATCTGAACTAATGTATAGGGAATATCTCAAACGTGGATTGAATCATGGCAAGCCTATCGTGCGAGAATCGGATGGGGAGCACGAAAGGGATCGGGATACACCCTAACTTGGTGGAATCCCTCTACGGCGGCAACGGTGGAGATGATTACCGTTGACGGCGGCGGAGACCTGCGGCGAGGGCGCACAGGCGACGACGGCGACGATCCGTAGACCAGGGCGATGGCAGCAGGGGTCTTGGGGGCGAACGGTTTGAAGAATTAAATCGCGCGCAGCCCTCAGGTATATATAACCCCATGCTGTCGGTGGGACCGAGTTGAAAAACTCGGTGTCACCGAGATGTATAACTGCTGTGCAGTTACGCATATCGATCAGACCGAGATTTTGAACTCGGTTTCACCGAGATGAAACCTAGATCAGTCTAAGCGTTTCGGTTGGACCGAGATTGAGAAGCCGGTCAGACCGAAATGGACTTAGAGGGTTTTGGAAGTCAGCCTTAGACGAATCGGTGGCTCCGAGTGCTCCTCACTCGGACTGTCCGAAAAAGACTTGTTCAAAGTTGTGATATGAGCATGAATAGAATTTGAGACAAGAAAGCATAGATAGCTAGAGAAGGTGCTTAGGCATTCTTGTCCATCCATTTGGCCAGAAAAATCAAAACAATCAAAACAACAAATGGATGTCCTTGAATGGATAAAATCATGCATTCAACATGCTCACACAATAAGATAGCAACTCAAATATGTGTCAAACATGCACAACCAACACTCTAGCTACTAGCACACAATTTGTCGATGACTAGGTCATCTATATATGAGTATATTGACTTAGGAGCCAAATGAGAACATTTGATCATAGGTCATACTCATCGTTTAAGCACAAGTGGGGTTACCACTTTTACATAAAGCATTTATGTGTTCACATCATTTGGAGATGCTTTAGCTCAATTTTTTAGAGCAAAGCTTCCCCTAGATGTGAGAACCCCTTTTAAAGGGTCAAACTAACCTTGGGTTGTCGTAGAAGACTTCATGTAGATGTTGAGGATGTGGATGCTCAATGTTGATGCAAATCATCAAGAGTTGGGAGCAATCCTTTGGATTAGGGCACTTTCAATACCTACATGGGTTAGTCCCACAAGGAACAAACAAGAATATCCATAGACATAGAGTGAAGTACACAAAAGATGATGTCCATGAAAGCAATGATTACCTTGTCCCTTGACTTACCAACAAGAGGGTTTGTGACTCCATGAACTAGTGCATGATGTGGAAGTTGATTGCACAAGTTCTTGCCAAAATGAATATGAGTGAAGTTTGTTGGCGGAGTCACCCTCAAGAACCTACTAGTTCTTCTTCTTTGGGATCCACATCATCTTGATGGGAATCCTTGGTGTTGTAGTTGAGCTTGACGAAGTAGAACTTGATGTGTCCTTGGGAACCCACTTGACCATGACTTGAGGTGCTTCAAAGAATGCATCAATCTCCTCTTGAAGCTTGTCCTTGGCCTTTAGCTCGTGGTCTTGTGGTGGAAGGTCATCTTGAGCTTGTTCCACATTGGAAGAAGTAGGATCATACTTCTCCTTTTGTGAAACAAACTGTGGAGTAGGGTATTGACCTTCTTCCCACTCAACACCTTCGGCGTTGAACTTTCGCTCAAAACCAATCCCTTGATTCTTCCGGTGTCTTCCTTGTTTGCGAACAATCTCCTCAAAGTTCTTGCTTCCGGCAAGACTCTTGTAGACACCTTTATCTATGATTTCCTTCAATAAGCTATTTTCTTGCTCAAGTGTAACTTGGCTTGAAACATTGTTAGTGGAATCAAGAGAACTACTAGAAGTAACAACATTGGATTTAACATTGTTATTGTTACTACTAGAGGAAGAATTTTTCTTATGTTTGTCATGCTTAGTCTTAATAGGTGGCAAGAAATTAGACAAGAGAAGTCGTTTGGCAAGATATGAAGAACTCTTCTTTCGAAGATCGTCATTGATCGCTTTTAGAAACTCATGTTCTTGCTCTAGAGTGAGCTTCTCGAAGCGTAGCTTCTCATGAGATCTTAGGAGCTCTCTATGATCTTCTTGAGTTGTTTCATGAGCTAACTTAAGAGTGTTTAGTTCTTTAGTTAGACGCTCAATCTCCTTCATAGCATTGTCATTCGACTCTTCTAGACTATAAAGACTACTAGCATTTTCATCATTACTAAGCTCACTAGATTTATCATGCAAGAGCTCATCTTCACCAAGTAAGTCATCCTCATCACTATCAAAGTCAATGAATTCAGGGTGTGTTACCTTGGGGCCTTTAGCCATGAAGCATCTTCCAATTCCCTCATTTGGTGAATCAAATAAGTCGTAGGAGTTGGAGTTGGAGGATACGAGTGCAAGTCCGGCAACACCTTCATCTTGACTATAGTCGGAGTCGGAGTGATAGCTTCCATCGGATTGATTGTCAGAGTCGGAGCCGGAGACCCATTCACCTACATGAGCTTGATGTCTTCTTCTTGTGTAGCTCCTTGATGACTTGTCTTTCCTCTCTGAATCCTTGCTTCTCCGAGAGGGTCTTCGTTCATAAAGATCATCTCTGCTCCTTCTCTCTCTCCGAGGTGACTCATCTCTTGCTCTTCTTCTTGGAGATTCTTCTCTTCTCTTGTGGGGAGCCGTACACTCATTTGAGAAGTGTCCGGGTCTTCCACAATTGTAGCAGTTTCGATCACGACTAGAAGATCTCTTTTCATCATATGATCTAGACTTTGAGCTTCTTTCTTTGCCTCTATTCTTGTAGAACTTGTTGAAGTTCTTGACCATTAGGCTTATCTCTTCATTGGAAATTAGCTTTTCACTTGAGGTAGTAGGAGCATCACTTGTAGCTTTGTAAGCACCGCTTGACTTGTTGTGAAGCTCTTCCTTATCCTTAAGTGTCATTTCATGAGCAACAATTCTTCCAATGACTTCAGTTGGCTTGAGGGTCTTGTAGTTTGGCATCATTTGGATCAAAGTGCACACGGTGTCATATTTTCCATCCAAAGCTCTGAGAATCTTCTTAATGATGAATCAGTCGGTCATTTCTTCGCTCCCTAAGCCGGCAATCTCATTTGTGATGAGAGCAAGCCTAGAGTACATTTCAGCGACTCCTTCACCATCCTTCATCTTGAACTTGTCAAGTTGACCTTGAAGAATATCTAGCTTTGATTCCTTCACAGATTCAGTACCTTCGTGCATTTCAACCAAAGTATCCCAAATCTCTTTAGCATTCTCAAGACGGCTGATTTTGTTGAACTCCTCGGGACACAAAGCATTGAAGAGAATGTCACAAGCTTGAGCATTGTTTTGCAGCATCCGCAACTCTTCGGGTGTAGCTTCGCGATCCGGAACTTTTCTTTCTTCGAAGAAATCACCTTGCATACCAACACAAATAATGCCCCATGCGGCTGGGTTATGACCATGAATATGCATTTTCATTTTATGCTTCCAACTAGCAAAATTTGTACCATCAAAGTAAGGACCTCTACGATAATTACCCTCACTAGACGCCATACTCTCCTAGGTTGTGAAACCAAGCTTATGGAGTCCAATGCAATGGAAACCAAAACAATGGAGACCAAAGCTCTGATACCACTTGTAGGATCGAAAGTAGGTCTAGAGGGGGGGATTAGACTACTTGACAATATAAAAAATCTGCCTTTAGATCATGCAATGTTTTTGGCAGTTTCACAACTAAGATCAATACAAGTATCACCCTACACATGCAATTCTAGAGTAATAGCAGCGGAAAGTAAATTGCACATGTAAAAGAGAGGTGGAGAAGATCAAACGCAGTTTGGTGACACGAAGATTTTTGTCGTGGTTCCGATAGGTGGTGCTATCGTACATCCACGTTGATGGAGACTTCAACCCACGGAGGGTAACGGCTGCGCGAGTCCACGGAGGGCTCCACCCACGAAGGGTCCACGAAGAAGCAACCTTGTCTATTCCATCACGGCCTACGCCCACGGAGGACTAGCCTTACTCGGGGTAGATCTTCACGAAGTAGGCGATCTCCTTGCCCTTACAAACTTCTTGGTTCAACTCCACATCTCAAAGACGGAGGCTCCCAAGCGACACCTAACCAATCTAGGAGGCACCACCCTCCAAAAGGTAATAGACGGTGTTGATGGTGATGAACTCCTTGCTCTTGTGCTTCAAATGATAATCTCCCCAACACTCAACTCTCCTCACTGATATGGCTGTGGTGGAAGAAAGGTTTGAGTGGAAAGCAACTTGGGAAGGCTAGAAATCAAGTTTCATATGGTAGGAATGGAATGGCTTGATCTCAACACAAGGGTAGGTGGTTCACTTCTCAGAAAGTGTATGATAGGAGTGGTAGAATTTCTGATGGCTCTCTCCACGAATGAAGAGGGGGTGGAGGGGTATATATAGCCTCCACACAAAATCCAACCGTTACACACACATTTGACCAATCTCGGTGAGACCGAAGTGAAAACTCGGTCAGACCGAAAGTTCAAATATAGTGAACGTTGGGATTTTCGGTGGGACCGAAAATACCACCTCGGTGTGTCCGAAGTGAGTCAAAGGTTGGAGCTTGCCATCTCGGTGGGACCGAAAATAACAACTCGGATATTCCGAAGTGATGTCAATTGGTTACAGAAGGTTGGCAGTCCATTTTCGGTGAGACCGAAACTCAAAATCGGATGGACCGAGAAATTAGGGTTTGGAAGAATAACTGAGGTGGTTCATCTCGGTGGGACTGAGTTTGCAGAATCGGTTTGTCCGAGATTACTTATGAGTGTGTTAAGTAGTGAAGAGTGCTGATAGTTGAGGGATCTAGATCACCAAGCACTTGAGCAACCAGATCATTAACACAACCTCATCCCCTTTTAATAGTATTGGCTTTTCCTATGGACTCAATGTGATCTTTGATCACTAAACCAAAAATAGAGTCTTGAGCTTTTGCCAATGCTTGTCTTAGCATTTTGAGGGGTCCACTTCTTCAGACATTTCCATACCCATATCATCGAACTTTTCTGAAATGATTCTCAAGTAAATATTAGTTCAATGATATATATGTTGTTATTAATTACCAAAACCACCCGGGGATTAGTTGCACTTTCAGCCATTAATGGCCAAACTAGGTGCGCCATTAATAGGCCTTTTCCTAGTAGTGTAAGTGGGAGTTCTTTAGTAATATGATTAATTGAACTTCAATTTATCATGAACTTTGTCCTGATAGTATTTGCAAATTATGTTGTAGATCAATAGCTCGCATTATAGCTCCCCTATGTTTTTGATATGTTCCTAGAGAAAAACTAAGTTGAAAGATGTTAGTAGCAATGATGCGGACTAGGTCCGTGATCTGAGAATTATCCTCGTTGATGCACATAAGTATTATGTCCTTGATGCACCGCTAGGTGACAGATCTATTGCAGGAGCAGATGCAAACGTTATGAACGTTTGGCAAAGCTCAATATGATGTCTACTTAATAGTTTAGTGCACCATGCTTTACGGCTTAGAACCGGGACTTCAAAAAGGTTTCCAACTCCACGGAGCATATGAGATGTTCCAAGAGTTGAAATTAGTATTTCATACTCATGCCCGTGTCGAGAGGTATAAGACCTCGGACAGTACATTGCCTACAAGATGGAGGAGAATAGCTCAACTAGTGAGCATGTGGTCAGATTGTTTGGGTACTACAATTGCTTGAATCAAGTGGGAGTTAATCTTCCAGATAATATTGTAATTGACAAAGTTCTCTAGTCACTGTCACCAAGTTAGTAGAACTTCATGATGAACTATAATATGCAAGGGATGACGAAAGTAATTCCCGAGCTCTTCACGATGCTGTATGCGAAGGTAGAAATCAAGAAAGAGCATCAAGTGATGATGGTTAACGAGACCACTTGTTTCAAGTAAAGGGCAAAGGGATAGAAGGGGAACTTCAAGAAGAATGACAAGCAAGTTGCCACTCCCGTGAAGAAACCCAAAGACAAACTCAAGCCTGAAACTAAGTGCTTCTACTACAAAGGAAATGGTCACTGGAAGTGGAACTGCTCTAGATACTTGGCGGATAAGAAGGATGGCAAAGTGAGCATAGGTATATTTGATATACAGATTATTGACGTGTATTTTACTAGTGTTCATAGCAACCCCTGGGTATTTGATACCAGTTTAGTTGCTAAAATTAGTAACTCGAAACGAGAGTTGCAGAATGAACATAGACTAGTTAAACGTGAAGTGACGATGTGTGTTGGAAGTGGTTCCAAGATTGATATGATCATCATCGCACACTTCCTAAACTTTCGGGATTAGTGTAGAACCTAAATAAATGTTATTTGGCGTTTGCGTTGAGCATGAATATGATTTGATCATGTTTGTTGCAATACAGCTATTCATTTAAAGTCATAGAATAATTGTTATTCTATTTACATGAATAAAGCCTTCGATGGTCATACACCCAATGAAAATAGTTTGTTGGATCTCGATCGTAGTGATACACATATTCGTAATATTGAATCCAAAAGATGCAAGGTTAATAATGATCGTGCAACTTATTTGTGGCACTTCCGTTTATGTCATATTGGTGTAAAGCGCATGAAGAAACTCCATAGTGATGGACTTTTGGAATCACTTGATTATGAATCACTTGGTGCTTGCGAACCATGCCTCATGGGCAAGATGACTAAAACTCCGTTCTCCGAAACAATGGAGCGAGCAACAGATTTGTTGGAAATCATACATACTGATGTATGTGGACCGATGAGTGTTGAAACTCGCGACGGGTATCATTATTTTCTGACCTTCACTGATGATTTGAGCAGACATGGGTATATCTACTTGATGAAGCACAAGTCTGAAACATTTGAAAATTTCAAAGAATTTCAGAGTGAAGTAGAGAATCATCGTAACAAGAAAATAAAGTTTCTACGATCTGATCGTGGAAGTGAATATTTGAGTTACGAGTTTGGTCTTCTTTTGAAACAATATGGAATAGTTTCACAACTCACGCCACCTAGAACACCACAGCGTAATGGTGTGTCCGAACGTCGTAACCATACTTTATTAGATATGGTGCGGTCTATGATGTCTCTTACTGATTTACCACTATCGTTTTGGGTTATGCATTAGAGACAGCTGCATTCACGTTAAATAGGGAAACATCTATGTCCGTTGAGATGACACCTTATGAACTGTGGTTTGGCAAGAAACCAAAGTTGTCGTTTCTTAAAGTTTGGGGATGCGATGCTTATGTGAAAAAGCTTCAACCTGATAAGCTCGAACCCAAGTCGGAGAAATGTGTCTTCATAGGATACCCAAAGGAGACTATTGGGTACACCTTCTGTTACAGATCTGAAGGCAAGATATTTGTTGCTAAGAATGGATCCTTTCTAGAGGAGTTTCCCTCGAAAGAAGTGAGTGGGAGGAAACACTACTAGGAAAAGGAATGCTAGTGACGCACCACTTTTGCCTACTAATGGCGCACTAGTGGTGCGCCACTAGCACCACACCATTAGATTTTTTTACCAATGGCGCACCCCTGGTGCGCCATTAGTATCTGGTTCACTAATGGCGCACCAGGCAGTGCGCCATTAGTATGTACCTCTGTGCGCCATTAGTATGCCTCCCAGGGGGCCATATGTACCCATGTGCTTTGGCATACTAATGGCGCACTGATGGGTGATGCTCCATTAGTATCATCTGGACAGTGCGCCATTAGTATCTTGAGTGGTGCGCCACCACTAGTAGAAAAAGGGTCAAACATGAAGCACATTAGTGCCGGTTTGAATTTGAGCCAGCACTAATGTTTACATTAGTGCCGGTTCCAACGGCTAGCCGGGCCGCTCTCATTAAGCCCGGTTCGTGGCGAACCTTTAGCACCGTTTGTGCCACGAACCGGTACTAATGAGAGTTGTGGTAGGATGTTGTCAGTCTGGGACCCCTCCAACATCTTTAGTACCGGTTCTTGGCACGAACCGGTGCTAAAGGTGGTCGTACATAAACCCTTCGTCCACCCGAGCTCTCTCTGTTCTTCCCCTTTCCCCTCTCCTCTCTGTTCTTCCCCTCTTCCTCTCGAGCGCATCACACATTTTGCCCAAAATTTGTCAAGATTTGAAGGCCCCCATCCATTCAAATGGTCACAAAGGTTAGCAACTTTGTCCTTTCATCTCTCATTGCTAGATTAGCTCTTGCAATGCTTTATATAGTGATTAATTTGCGAGTTTAGTAATTTGGGAGGAAATATATGGGCTAGTATTTGATTTATATGCAATTTGAGGTCCAAAATAATACTTAGTTTGAATATGTAGGAGAGGTTAAATTTAGTTGAAAGAGAAAACGAGTACTTGAAAGAAAAATTGAAAAGAATTGAGGACGAGAAGATGGAATTGGAGTTGCATGTTCCCGATGTCGTCGATGATCACAAGATCAAGATGGATAAAATGCGCTTGAAGATTAGAAAGATTAGAAAATATGCCATCGATAGTGAGGCTTGGTATCATTATGCTGTTGGATCAATTGTTACCTTAGTTGCGATCTTGATCGCATTTGTTGTTGCACTTAAATGCTTTAGCTAGAGAGTTATTTGTTTGTTGCATTTAAGTGTTGTATGAACTTTATGTATGAACTTGTATTAAGTTGGTGTTTTTGGTGCTGTGTATTGAAGATGAGCCGACAATGGATGTACGATGACCGATGCTCTCCTGAGTTCATTAATGGCGTGCAAACTTTTCTGCTTGCGGCTGAGGCAAACAAGCGGGCGGATGGTTTTATGCCTTATCCATGTGCTGTCTGTAAGAATGGTCTAAATTACTCTAAGTCAAGAACCATTCACGTCCACCTGTTTAAGTCTGGTTTCGTGCCCCACTATAATGTTTGGACCAAGCACGGAGAAAGAGGGGTTATGATGGAAGACAATGAAGAAGAAGAGGACGACGACAGCTATCCTGGCCATGGGTTCCCTGAATACGATGATACAACAATGGGGGAAGAAGCTGAGCCGGTAATGCGGGAAGAAGCTGAGCCGGCAATGCGGGAAGAAGCTGAAGAAGAGGCATCAGATGAGCCCGTTGATGATCTAGGTCGGGCCATTGCCGATGCAAAGAGAAACTGCGCAAGTGATTTGGAGAAGAAGAAGTTGCAACACATGTTAGAGGATCACAAAAAATTGTTGTACCCGAATTGCGTAGGTGACAAGAAAAAGCTGGGCATCACACTGGAATTGCCGCAATGGAAGGCAGAGAATGGTGTATCTGACAAGGGATTTGGAAAGTTGCTGGTAATGATAAAGGATATGCTTCCAAAGGACAACGAATTGCCCGAGAGTACGTACGAAGCAAAGAAGGCTGTCTGCCCTCTAGGGTTAGAGGTGCAGAAGATACATGCATGCCCTAATGATTGCATCCTCTACCGCGGTGAGTACGAGGATTTGAACGCTTGCCCGGTATGCGGTGCATTGCGCTATAAGATCAGCCGCGATGACCCTGGTGATGTCGAGGGCGAGTGCCCCAGGAAGAAGATTGTTGCCAAGGTGATGTGGTATGCTCCTATAATACCACGGTTGAAACGTTTGTTCCAAAACAAAGAGCATGCCAAGGCGATGCGATGTCACAGAGAAGACCGTAAGAAAGACGGAAAGTTGAGAGTACCCACTGATGGGTCGCAGTGGAGAAAAATCAAAAGAAAGTACGGGAATGATTTTGCAGATGACGCAAGGAGCGTATGGTTTGGTCTAAGCGCAGATGGCATTAATCCTTTTGGGGAGCAGAGCAGGAACCATAGCACCTGGCCTGTGACTCTATGTTTGTATAACCTTCCTCCTTGGTTGTGCATGAAGCGGAAGTTCATTATGATGCCAGTGCTCATCCAAGGCCCTAAGCAACCCGGCAACGACATTGATGTGTACCTAAGGCCATTAGTTGAAGAACTCTTACAACTGTGGAATGGAACAGGTGTACGTGCGTGGGATGAGCACATGGGGGAAGAATTTGACCTAAAGGTGTTGCTGTTGGTGACCATCAATGATTGGCCTGCTCTCAGTATCCTTTCATGACAGACAAACAAGGGATACCGCGCATGCACGCACTGTTCGGACGATACCGACATTATATATTTGGCTAATTATAAGAAGAATGTGTACTTGGGACATCGTCGATTTCTTCCGAGCAGGCATCCCGTAAGAAAGAAAGGCAAGCATTTCAAAGGTGAGGCGGATCACCGGACGAAGCCTCGCCACCCTACTGGTGCTGAAGTACACGATATGGTCAAGGATTTGAAGGTGGTCTTTGGAAAGGGTCCTGGTGGACAACCTGTTCCGAATGACGCTGACAGACGCGCACCCATGTGGAAGAAGAAATCTATATTTTGAGACTTGCCCTATTGGAAAGACCTAGAGATCCGCTCCGCAATCGACGTGATGCACGTGACGAAGAATCTTTGTGTGACCCTGCTTGGCTTCTTGGGCGTGTATGGGAAGACAAAAGATACACCTGAGGCACGGGAGGACCAGCAACGTATGCACGGAAAAGACGGCATACATCAGGGTCATGCAAGCTATGCTCTTACCAAAGAAGAGAAGGAAATCTTCTTTGAATGCCTACTCAGTATTAAGGTACCGTCTGGCTTCTCGTCGAATATAAAGGGAATAATAAACATGGCAGAGAAAAAGTTCCAGAACCTAAAGTCTCATGACTGCCACGTGATTATTACGCAACCGCTTCTAATTGCATTGAGGGGGCTTCTACCGGAAAACGTTCGATTAGCCATTGTGAAGCTATGTGCATTTCTCAATGCAATCTCTCAAAAGGTAATTGATCCAGAAATCATACCAAGGTTAGAGAATGACTTGGTGCAATGTCTTGTCAGTTTCGAGTTGGTGTTCCCACCATCCTTCTTCAACATCATGACGCACGTCCTAGTTCATCTATGCGAAGAGATTAACGTTTTGGGTCCTGTATTTCTACACAATATGTTCCCCTTTCAGAGGTTCATGGGAGTCTTAAAGAAATATGTTCATAACCGTGCTAGGCTAGAAGGAAGCATCTCCAAGGGCCATCACAATGAGGAGGTCATTGAGTTTTGTATTGACTTTATTCCTGAACTTAAGCCGATTGGTGTTCCTGAATCGCGGCATAAGGGCAGACTGGATGGAAAAGGCACGCTAGGAGAGGAACAAATAATATGTATGGACGGACATTCTCTCACTGAAGCACACTACACAGTTCTACAAAATTCCGCCTTGGTGGCTCCGTATATGGATGAACACAAGAATTTGCTATGCTACAAACACCCGGAGCGGTCTGATGACTGGATTACACGTGAACAAACCAGGAGTTTTACCAGCTGGTTGCAGACACGTACCATGCATGACACCTCTATTGAAGATGACCTGTACTTGTTGTCCCAGTTACCATCTTCGAATATAATGACTTTCAAAGGGTACGAGATAAATGGTAATACATTTTACACGATCGCCCAAGATAAGAAAAGCACCAACCAAAACAGTGGTGTCCGCTTTGATGCAGAAACCAAGACGGGAAAGGAAACATATTATGGTTATATACAAGACATATGGGAACTTGACTATCGACGTGGTTTGAAGGTCCCTTTGTTTCGGTGCAAATGGGTCAATATGACACAAGGCGGGGTAACGGAAGACCCGCAGTACGGAATGACAACAGTGGATCTCAACAATCTTGTGTATGCAGATGGACCATTCGTCCTAGCCAATGATGTGGCACAGGTTTTCTATGTGAAGGACATGTCTACCAAGCCAAGAAAAAGAAAAGATAAGGAAGCGAATGCATCGTACGATGAGCCAAAGCGGCACATAGTTCTTTCTGGGAAGAGAAACATCGTGGGAGTGGATGACAAGACAGACAAGTCAGAAGATTATGAAAAGTTTGATGAAATTGCTCCATTCACAGTGAATATTGACCCGAGCATCCCGTTAAATGATGAAGATTTTCCATGGTTACGGCGCAAAGGGACACACGCGAAGAAAAAAGTTTCACACCCAAAGATCTGGGATGTGATGAGCTTCACTATCATCACTTTCTTCTGTGTTTCACACCCAGAAGGGAATCTCTGTAATAGTTAGGGTAGTTATGTGTTTTGGCATTTGAAACGCGAATAAATTTTATGTGCAAACAAATTCTTTCATGCATTTACTGATTTTAAAGTTAAGTTATTCACAAACTAGTGATTCACACTAATTTCAAATAATTCAAAATTTAAACTATTCAAATTTGAAAACTACGGGCACTAACAGAAAGTTTTTAATTTTTTGTACCTAAAGCAAAAATATTCACAAAGAAACTCTAAATACACAAAAAAAAACTGAAAAATAAATAAAGCAAAAAAAATAAAAATAAAAAGCCCGCCTACTAGGATGCACTTTGTGTACAAAATGGACAATCTCTTTCAAGGTATCAGGGTTTAGGACGTAAACTCATATGTTACAAAGGCATTGCATTTTTTTTGAACTTTTTTGAACTCCAAACTTGTTGTGTGTTCAAAATGAACCATTCAAATCCACAGAATCAATTATCAACCCTTTCTGAATTCATTTGGTATTTTTCATTCATTAACTGATTTGTTTTCAGAGAGCTAAATGATAGTGAAGTTGAAAAGCACTATAAAATGAACTCTGAAAAGGTAGAAACTTGGCATGGTATCATTATTTGACTCACATGGCATGTGCAAAAAACTAGAGAGGGTCACGGAAAAAATTCGATGCACTATTTGAACTCCAGACTATTTTTACGTTCAGTATGCAGCATTCAAAGCGACGTCATCAATTTCCAGCACGTTCTGACATCATTTGCTGTTTTTCAGTCATTTACCAATTTGTTTAGAGAGCTAAATGACCATGAAATTGAAAATCACTACAAAATGAACTCTGAAAATGTTGGAAGTTGGCATGGTATCATCATTTCACCCGCATAGCATGTGCAATAGTGTAGAGAGGGTCACGGCAAAAACTGGACGCACTTCATGTACAAACTGGACAATCTCTTTCGGAGTATCAGGGTTTCAAACGAGAACTCATCTGTTACATGGGCACTTCAATGTTTTTAAACTTATTTGAACTCCAGACTATTTTTGCGTTCAGTATGCAGCATTCAAAGCGAGGTCATCAATTTCCAGCACGTTCTCACATCATTTGCTGTTTTTCAGTCATTTACCGATTTGTTTAGAGAGCTAAATTCTACAAAATGAACTCTGAAAATTGAAAATGTTGAAAAGAAATAAAACAGAAAAAACAAAAACTATATAAAAAATTGTTGGGGCGCTGTCCAGTGGGCCTGCTAGACCTAGGGTTTGCATATTCAGACCCAGAAGGCCCAGCAGGCTCACAAGGCAGCGCACCATAGTTAGGGCCTGAAGCCTGATATATAGAGATGTTCGAAGCAGCAGCCGCGGCTGGGTTTATAAACCAGTGTGGCTGACCTTCGCTAGGCGAGGTGGGACTAAACATTGTGCACCGCTATTGACAACGCAGAACCATTAGTACCGGTTGGTGGCTCCAACCGGTATTAATGTGTGGGTCTTTAGTGCGGGTTGGTGGCGCCAACCGGTACTAAAGGGGGCTGTTTCCCGCCGCTTCACCTGGCGAAAATTGGCCTTTAGTATCGGTTGGAGCCACCAACCGGTACTAAAGGCCCCTCCTATATATATGGCAATTACAAAAAAATCAGTTTCATCGACCACCACTTCTTCTTCAACTGCTTCGCGCGACATCGCCGCTGCCGCCGCGCCGTCGCCCATCGCGCGCCGCCCTCGCCGTCCCCGCCGCGCACCGTTGCCCCCGCTGCCCGTAGTCGCCGTCTCGCGCCGCCGCCCCCGTCATCGCCGTCCCTGTCGTCGCCGTCTCACGTTGTCGTCCCCGTCGTCGCCCCGGCCCACCGCCCGTCGTCGCGCCGCCCCCGTCGCATCGCTGTCTCGCGCCACCGCCCGTACGCCGCCGCCCCCCGCTCGTACACACACACATACACACACATTATTTTTTACTTATTTTCTGTTTTTTGTTGGTTAGATTAATGTTAGATGAATTACGTAGATATATACGAATGTGTTAGAATGTTAATGTTAGATGAATTATATGGAAAAGCTGTTAAATATTAATGTCAATTTTAGATGAATTAGCTAGATATTAATTAGGTATATATATGAGATTTGAACTAGTTGAATTAATATAACTAGTTTATTTTTAGTATGAAAATTAATAGAACGAGTTTATTTTTAGTATGAAAATTTAGGTATATGAGATTATTTGAGCTAGTTGAATTAATATAACTAGTTTATTTTTAGTAAATGCGGAGTGAACTAGTTGAATTAGTAGAAATAGTTTATTTTTAGGTATATGAGATTTGATGATCTAATTAAAATATTACTATATATAGCTACTTTATATATTTTAGTAAGAAAATTAATAGAACTAGTTTATTTTTAGTAAATTCTTAGTTGAATTAGTTGAATTAATAGAACTAGTTTATTTTTAGTAAGAAAATTTAGATATCTGAGATTTGATGATCTAATTAATAGGAAATGTCGTCTGATGACGAAAAAGATTTCATTAAGTGCGAATACTGTGAAGACCAGCGCGGCTTGTGCGACAGAAATTTCCTTGTTGATGATAGGTGCTTCAGCATCAAGCTGGATGAGACCTTCGAAGTGGATACAGTAATTCAAACGACAAGTATTTTTTCGTAATTAAGCATGACTTATATATGCTTCATTTGCTTCAGCTTATAATTTTAAATTTTCACTATTCTACTAGCGCATCCCCTGCCATTTAAGAATTTTTGTCTTGGATAAGATAGGTTTCAGTGCTATGGAAACTATGGAGGTATAGAGAGTTTACCTGAAGACCGAGCATGGTTATGCTTTCAACGTCAAATTATACAATGCAGACACGTACACCTATTTTGAATGCAAAACTTGGCAAGCACTATGCAAGGCTTATGCATTTGAGCCTGATATGGTTATCACCTTTGATATTCGTCCGGAAGATGATATTAAAGGTCATAGAGACATCTGGGTCGATGTGCAGACGCCTCCAGTTCTACCAGTATGTGAGTTTCTCAACCATATTTATGTCTTTGATATTGTTTATTCAAAAATAGTTGACAACTAATTTCTATTGACATCTTATTTCCATTCAAGCAAACATGTCCGGCGCTTGGTAGACAGGACGTACTGCTGTCCCGGAGCTGAACTAAACTGCGAGGAGATAAGTCATTATGTTTCATGGCTTGAGGATCTTCATACTGTCAAGACAAATTTTCTTCCTGCACTTAGAAATGTTAGTACTCAAAACGTGCAACCAATAATGATCGTATTGAACTACGGTCACATCTATTTACGAGTGATGGTAAGATTTTTACTATTTGTCCTCAGTGCATCTTTAGCATACATTATAATTTTCTTAAATTTCATTTCTAAGTATATTAATTACTATACGATGTTCTTCAACAGGGACTCCCGATGACAGTTGTGCCTCAGTGGATCGAGACTAAAGGTTACATGTCAATGGTTAGCTTACGGCCAAGATATCCTTCATTGCACATGAGTGCATTCAGGATTTCTAAAAGCGATGAATGCTTAATAGTGAAAGATTGGAGCAAAATTGTTAACGATCCCAGAGAAGTACTATGGGGCAGCAATGAGAAGCGCAGCCCATGATTAGAAGACAGGTTCATCTGCATGCTCCAGTATGATGAATCAGGAGAGCTATACATGTTCTATGCTATTTTACCTGAGAGAGAGAGCAGCAAGAGTGATTTAGCTAGTTCATGCTCTTAGTACTTGTCCTCTGATGTCCGTGTTCTTCGTCCTGAACTTAATCTCAAAGGATGATTTGCTTTTGTGGTGTTATGAACGCTTGTAATATCATGACCATGTTGAACTCGATGATATCCTTGCTTCTGGTACAAGTGAAAGATTTTTCTTTAAGCTAGTGTTGGTGGTGATTAGATAGCGGTAATGACTATGATGATTAAACAGTGGTAATGACGACTATGATGATTTTTAGCTAGCTAGTATACTGTGTTAATGATATGGTGCAAGAGTTTTTATATTAATATGATGATGATGATGATGATGATGATGATGATGATGATGATGATGATGAGTTATTATATCATATATATGATGATGATGATGAAGAATTTGACCCAAGGTAAGTAATTAAGTAGTACTAGCTAGCTAGCTAGCTGCCATTATCTCTTTAATTATCATGCTTGATTAATTATTATCTAATCAAATTCCATTCTCGTAAAGGCCCTAAAGCAGGCACAGGGGACTGATCTGTGTGCATAATGCGTTTGCGAGAACATTCGCATGATGGCGTCCGAAAGGAGCAGATCTCAAAGATAGGAATGGGTACGTTTGTCAGAAAACTATTCACAATTCTTACACCATTATCGATATCTAGTCACACAACTAATAAACATGCATATTGATCTGCTTCTTAATAGTTCAAAGAGGTGCGGGACAAGCTCCTAGAAACGGAGCGCGTACAAGCACTTCAAGAGGAAATAGTGTACAATGCTTATAGAGGTAATTTTAATCCTAGGCCTTTCCCTAGTAATTCCTCTAATAATTATGGTAATTCCTACAACAACTCTTATGGAAAGATGCCTTCTGAATTTGAAACTAGTGGTAAAGAGTTTATGATCTCGCAAAAGAATTTCAATGCTATGCTTGAAGAGAAATTGCTTAAGATTGATGAATTGGCTAGAAGTGTGTATATAATTACTCTTGATGTTGATTCTTTGAAACTAAGATCTATTCCACCTAAGCATGATATCAATGAGTCTCTCAAAGCCATGAGAATTTCCATTGATGAATGCAAAGAAAGAACCGCTAGAATGCATGCTAAAAGAGAAGATTATATTAAATTGTGTTCTTCTAGTTATCATGAAAATAAAGATGAAGATCTGAAAGTTATTGATGTGTTTCCTATTAGATCCTTGTTTTCTAGTATTAATCTTGATGAGAACAGGATTGGAGAAGATTCTGCTTTAAGGTGTCCCAATGATTCGGAGTTTTTAGATCTTGATGCTAAAATTGTTAAAAGTGGGAACGAAGAGATTAAAACTTTGCATAGTGATGAACCCACTACTTTGGATTTCAAGGGATTCAATTATGATAATTGCTCGTTGATTGATTGTATTCCTTTTGCAATCCGTGCTAAATTCTACGCATGCTTATAGTCAAAATAAAGCTTTCACTAAACATATAGTTGATGCTTTGATGCAATCTCATGAAGAAAAACTTGAGTTGGAAGTTTCTATACCTAGAAAGCTTTATGATGAGTGGGAACCTACTATAAAAATAAAAATAAAAGATCATGAATGCTATGCTTTGTGTGATTTGGGTGCAAGTGTCTCCGCGATCCCAAAATCTTTGTGTGATTTGCAAGGGTTTCATGAGCTTGATGATTGTTCTTTAAATTTGCATCTTGCGGATTCCACTATTAAGAAACCTATGGGAAGAATTAATGATGTTCTTATTGTTGCCAATAGGAATTATGTGCCCATGGATTTCATTGTTCTTGATATAGATTGCAATCCTTCATGTCCTATTATTTTTGGTAGATCTTTCCTTAGAACGATTGGTGCAATTATTGATATGAAGGAAGGAAATATTAGATTCCAATTTCCGTTAAGGAAAGGCATGGAACACTTTCCTAGAAAGAAAATCAAATTACCATATGAATCTATCATGAGAGCCACTTATGGATTGCCTTCCAAAGATGGCAATACCTAGATGTATCTTGTATTGTGCCTAACAAGGAGCGTAAAACGATAGCGCTTGTTGGGAGGCAACCCAATTTTATGTTTTTTGTTTTTGTTGCTGTTAGGGAATAAATATTGCATCTAGACTGTGATTAGGTGTGGTTTCATGTTTTGTTTAGTGTTTGTGCCAAGTAGAACCTTTGGTAAGACTTGTGTGAAGTTTATATGATCTTGCTATGAAAAAAGAATCGTTAGCGCTTGCTAAAGTAGTCGTGGGATTTTACTGGAGCGTGATTTTTGTTGATTCTTATTGCTGCTGATTGGTAGAAAAATTTCCCAAATTTAATATTTTAGTTTGAATTTTTTGGAGTTCCATAAGTAGGCAAACCCTGCAGATTACTACAGACTGTTCTGTCTTTGACAGATTCTGTTTTTCGTGTGTTGTTTGCTTATTCCGATGCATCTATGAGTAATATTGGAGGATATAAACCATAGAGAATTTGAGTACAGTAGGTTTAACACCAATATAAACAAAGAATGAATTCATTGCTGTACCCTTGAGTAGTGGTTTGCTTTCTCATACTAACGGAGCTCACGAGAATTTTTGTCTAAGTTTTGTGTTGTGAAGTTTTCAAGTTTTGAGTATTGCTTTGATGGACTATGGAACAAGGAGTAGCAAAGGCCTAATCTTGGGGATGCCCATGGCACCCCAAGTAAATTCAAGATAATCAAAATCCTAAGCTTGGGGATGCCCCGGTAAGGTATCCCCTCTTTCGTCTTCATCCATCGGTAACTATAGTTGGAGCTATATTTTTATTCGCAACATGATATGTGTTTTGCTTGGAGAGTCTTGTATAATTTGAGTATTTGCTTGTTATTTTGCCACAATCATCCTTGCTGGACATACCTATTTGAGAGAGTTAAATATGGCCTAGAAATTACTAGAACACTCTATGTGCTTCACTTATATCTTTTGAGTTGAATAGTTTTTGCTCTAGCGCTTCACTTATATCTTTTAGAGCATGGTGGTGGTAATATTTTGTAGAAATTGTTGAACTATCATTCCTCACTTAGATCTATTTGAGAGTCTATTAGAACAGCATGGTAAAGTGTTTAGGCTAAAGAAACTAGTTTTCACATGATAAACATCCAATGTCAATGTAGTAAAAAATGTCACGCCGAGTGCATTGAATAGAATGAGATGTTGGATGCTTGATAATTGTTTTGAGACATGAGGATAGTGATATTAGAGTCATGCTAGTGGAGTTATTATGAAATTGAGAAATACTTGTGTTAAGGTTACTGATTCCCGTATCATGCACGTATGGTGAACCGCTATGTGACGAAGTTAGAGCATGAGGTATTTGTAGAGTGCCAACCTTTGTGTGGAGGTCGGGGGCGCGCGATGGTTAACTCCTACCAACCTCCCCCGTAGGAGCATGCGTTTATTGCTTTGTTTTGATGACTCATAGATTTTTGCAATAAGTATATGAGTTCTTTATGACTAATGTTGAGTCCATAGATTATACACACTCTCACCCTTCCACCATTGCTAGCCTCTCTTGTACCGCACAACTTTCACCGGTGCCATAAACCCACTACATATCCTTCCTCAAAACAGACACCATATTGTTCCTCAAAACAGCCACCATACCTACCTATCATGGCATTTCCATAGCCATTCCGAGATATATTGCCATGCAACTTTCCATCGTTTCGTTTATATGACACGCATCATATTGTCATAGTGCCATGCATGATCATGTAGTTGACATCGTAGTTGTGGTAGAGCCACCATGCATAATTTCTCATATATGTCACTCTTGATTCATTGCATATCCTGGTACACCGCCGGAGGCATTCATGTACAGTTATACTTGTTATAGTATCGAGTTGTAATTTCGAGTTGTAACAAAAAGTGTGATGATAATCATTATTAGAGCATTGTCCCATGTGAGGAAAGGCCAATAAAAAAAAGGAGATGGCCCAAAAAAATATATATACAGAGAGAGGGGCTATAAAAAAAGCCCCTCCAAAAAAATGAGAGAAAAGAGAGAAGGGACAATTGCTACTATCTTTTTCCACACTTGTGCTTCAAAGTAGCACCATATTCTTCATTGTAGAGAGTCTCATGCTTAGTCACTTTCATATACTATTGGGAATTTTCATTATAGAACTTGGCTTGTATATTCCAACGATGGGCTTCCTCAAATGCCCTAGGTCTTCGTGAGCAAGCAAGTTGGATGCACACCCACTAGTTTCTTTTGTTGAGCTTTCATTCATATTTAGCTCTAGTGCATCCGTTGCATGGCAATCCCTACTCACTCACATTGATATCTATTGATGGGCATCTCCATTGACCGTTGATACGCCTAGTCGATGTGAGACTATCTCCCTCCTTTTTGTGTTCTCCACAACCACCTCTATTCCACCCATAGTTCTATATCCATGGCTGACGCTCATGTATTGCGTGATAGTTGAAAGGTTTGAAAAGATAGAGTATGAAAACAAATGCTTGGCTGAAATCGGGGTTGTGCATGATATGAATATTTTGTGTGATGAAGAGGGAGCATAGTCAGACTATATGATTTTATAGGGATAACTTTCTTTAGCCATGGTATTTTGAGAAGACATGATAGCTTTGTTAGTATTGCTTGAAGTATTGTTATTTCTTATGTCAATATAGACTTTTATCTTGAATCTTTCAGATCTAAACATTCATGCCACAATTAAGAGAATTACATTGAAAAACTATATTGGTTAGAATTCCACATCAAAAATTCTTTCTTTATCATTTACCTACCCGAGGACGAGCAGGAATTAAGCTTGGGGATGCTTGATACGTCTCCAACGTATCTATAATTTTTTATTGTTCCATGCTATTATTTATGAAGTCTTGGATGTTTGATGGGATTTATCATTAACTTTTATATCATTTTTGGGACTAACCTACTAACCCAAAGGCCCAGTCCAGATTGCTGTTTTTTTGCCTATTTCAGGGTTTTGTAGAAAACGAATATCAAACGGAGTCCAAATGGAATGAAACCTTCGTGAGAGATATTTTTGGAGAAAATCATGCACGGGAACCTTCAGGACCAAGTCAGGGGACAGAAGGGCTGCCCTCGAGGGTGGTGGTGGGGGGGTGCGCCCCCTACCTCGAGGCTGGCCCGTATGGCCCCCGGTGCCCTCCTTCTTCCTATATATATATCCACGGACCCCAGAAACTCCATACGCAGAGAGAAAACCCTAATTCCACCGTCGTAGCTTCTGTTCCCGTGGAGATCCCATCTTGGAGCCTATTCCGGGAGGGGGATCCATCATGGAGGCCTTCATCATCATTATCATCGCCCTCACCATGAGTTGTGAGTAGTTTACCATAGACCTTCGGGTCCATAGCTAGCATCTAGATGGCTTATTCTCTCTCTGGATCTCAATACAAAGTTCTCCTCTGTCTTCGAGGAGATCTGTTCGATGTAATCTCTTTTTGTGGTGTGTTTGTCGAGATCCGATGAATTGTGAGTTTATGATCAAGGTTATTTATGAAAGATATTTGGTTCTTCTCTGAACTTTTTATGTGTGCTCATAATATCCTTGCAAGTCACTTCGAATTATTGGTTTGGTTTGGCCTACTAGATTTATAGTTCTTGCAATGGGAGAAGTGCTTGGCTTTGGATTCAATCTTGCGGTGTCCTTTCCTAGTGACAGTAGGGGCAGCAAGGCATGTATTGTATTGTTGCCATCGAGGATAAAAAGATGGGGTTTTCATCATATTGCTTGAGTTTATCCCTCTACATCATGTCATCTTTCTTAAGGCGTTACTCTGTTCGTATGAACTCAATACACTAGATGCAGGCTGGATAGTGGTCGATGTGTGGAGTAATAGTAGTAGATGCAGGCAGGAGTCGGTCTATTTGTCTCGGACGTGATGCCTATATACAATGATCATGCCTAGATAGTATCATAATTATTCGCTCTTCTATCAATTGCTCGACAGTAATTTGTTTACCCGCTGTAGAATATCACTATCATGAGAGAAGCCCCTAGAGAAAACTATGGCACCCGGGTCTATTCTCAACATACCAATCTACATCTACTTTACTTTACCGCTTTTTATTTGTTGTTTTACTAAACCAAAAATACCAAAAATATAATTATCATCTCTATCAGATCTCACTCTCGTAAGTGACCGTAAAGGGATTGACAACCCCTTTTCTCGTTGGATGCGAAGTTCTTATTTGTTTGTGCAGGTGCGTGGGACTCGCGCGTGGTCTCCTACTGGATTGATACCTTGGTTCTCAAAAACTGAGGGAAATACTTACGCTACTGTGCTGCATCTCCCTTTCCTCTTCGAGGGAATACAACGCAAGCTCAAGAGGTAGCAATGATATGATGCAGGAGTTTTTATATTAATATGATGATGAGTTATTATATCATTTATGAAAGAAACCGCATATTATAATGAGTTGTTAAATCACTAGGAGTATCGCGGATTAGCTAGTTTGAAGTGGATATGGATCATCCTAAGTGATCAAGTATATTACTTGATCACTTAGGACGATCCATATCCACTACAAACAAGCTAATCTGCGGTACTTTCACATAGTGATTTAACAACTCATTATAATGTAAAAATAAGTTCTAAATTTAATTGATAACACTAAATTAAAGGAAAAATAAAAAATAAAACCAAAACCCCCAAACCTTTAGTACCAGTTGGTGTTACCAACTGGTACTAAAGGTATCCCTGCCCCCCCCCCCGGCACAGACTCGTGCCACATGGTGGGACTTTAGTGATGATTCATGTTGAACCAGTACTAAAGGGGGGGACCTTTAGTCCACACCCTTTAGTGCCGGTTACAGAACCGGCACTAAAGGCCCCTACGAACCGATGGTAAAGCCCGGTTCTGCACTAGTGTATGGTCCGCAAAATCTTGCGGGCCTTTAGTTGGGCCGTCCCATTTATACTTTATGGGCCACTTTTGGTTTGGTCCACGTGTCAACATATCATAGGCACATCTCGCCCATTGGATGAGTGACACTTGTGCCAACGCGGAGCTGACACGTGTTTCCGTCAGCCAATGAGAATTTTACACGTGGAAAATCCTCATTGGTCCGGGCTGTTACGGGTTATCGGATCCAAAACCGGACCCGATAGCTTAACGGTGTTCCGTTACGGTGGATGTGATACGTCTCCAACGTATATATAATTTTTGATTATTCCATGCTATTATTTATGAAGTCTTGGATGTTTAATGGGCTTTATCATTCACTTTTATATCATTTTTGGGACTAAACTACTAACCCAAAGACCGAGTCCAGATTGCCGTTTTTTGCCTATTTCAGGGTTTTGCAGAAAAGGAATATCAATCGGAGTCCAAACGGAATAAAACCTTCACAGTAGATGTTTTTGGAGGAAATCACGCACGAAAGACATCGGGGCCAAGCCAGAGGACAGGGGGCCCGCCCTCGAGGGTGGGGGGCGTGCCCCCCTTCTCGAGGCGTGCCCCCTGCCTCGAGGGCAGCCCCTGTGGCCCCTGGTGCCCCTCTTCTTCCTATATATACCTACGTACCCCAAAAACTGCATACACAGAGAGAAAACCCTAATTCCACCACTGTAGCTGCTGTTCCCGTGGAGATCCCATCTTGGAGCCTGTTCCGGGAGGGGGATCCATCACGGAGGCCTTCATCATCATCATTATCGCCCTCACCATGAGTTGTGAGTAGTTTACCTCAGACCTTCGGGTCCATAGCTAGTATCTAGATGGCTTTTTCTCTCTCTCCGGATCTCAATACAAAGTTCTCCTCGGTCATCGAGGAGATCTATTCGATGTAATCCCTTTTTGCGGTGTGTTTGTCGAGATCCTATGACTTGTGAGTTTATGATCAAGATTATCTATGAAAGATATTTGGTTCTTCTCTGAACTTTTTATGTGTGGTCATAATATCCTTGCAAGTCTCTCCGAATTATTGGTTTGGTTTGGCCTACTAGATCTATAGTTCTTGCAATGGGAGAAGTGCTTGGCTTTGGGTTCAATCTTACGGTGTCCTTTCCAAGTGACAGTAGGGGCAGCAAGACATGTATTGTATTGTTGCCATCGAGGATAAAAAGATGGGGTTTTCATCATATTGCTTGAGTTTATCCCTCTACATCATGTCACCTTGCTTAAGGCGTTACTTTGTTCGTATGAACTCAATACACTAGATGCATGCTGGATAGCGATCGATGTGTGGAGTAATAGTAGTATATGCAGGCAGGAGTCGGTCTACTTGTCTCGGACGTGATGCCTATATACAATGATCATGCCTAGATAGTCTCATAATTATTCGCTTTTCTATCAATTGCTCGACAGTAATTTGTTTACCCGCCGGAGAATATCGCTATCATGAGAGAAGCCACTAGAGAAAACTATGGCCCCGGGTCTATCTTTATCATATTACTTTCCCATCAATTTCTATCTCCGTTGTTTATTTGCTGTTTTATTAAACTAAAAAATACCAAAAATATTATCTATCATCTCTATCAGATCTCACTATCGTAAGTGACCGTAAAGGGATTGACAACCCCTTATCGCGTTGGCTGCGAAGTTCTTATTTGTTTGTGCAGGTGCGAGGGACTGGCGCGGGGTCTCCTATTGGATTGATACCCTGGTTCTCAAAAACTGAGGGAAATACTTACGCTACTGTGCTGCATCTCCCTTTCCTCTTCAAGGGAATACAACGCAAGCTCAAGAGGTATCAAGAAGAATTTCTGGTGCCGTTGCCGGGGAGGCTTACGCAAAAGTCATATACCAAGTACCTATCACAAACCCTTATCCTTCGCATTACATTTATTTGCCTCTCGTTTTCCTCTCCCCCACTTCACCTTTGCCGTTTTGTTCGCCCTTCTTCCGCCGTGCGTTTCTCGTTCGCTTGCTTCGTGTTTGCTTGTGTGTGTTGGATTGCTTGCCTGTCACTATGGCTCAGAACAATACCAAATTGTGTGACTTTTCCAATTCCAACAACAATGATTTTATTAGCACTCCGATTGCTCCTATTACCGATGCTGAATCTTGTGAGATCAATGCTGCTTTGTTGAATCTTGTCATGAAATGTCGGGGAAACTGATCCACGAGCACCTATGGGACCGACGGAACGAGCCCCTTTCGGTACGGCGGGGGCGGAGATCGCACGAAGAGCAGATCGAGGCGAAGCACACGAGCAGTTTACCCAGGTTCAGGCCGCACGGATGCGTAAAACCCTACTCCTGCTTTGTGGTTTGTATTGAGTTCTTGCTCGGGAGCGCTGAGTGCTACAGTACACTCCAGCAGCTAACGAGACCGAGCGTGAGTGTCTTCCTCCCCCCCTCTACGTTGCGCATGGGCCTCCTTTTATATGCTCAAGGGGTCACCGACAGGTGGCAACGTAGACAAGGGTAAAAATGGAGAAGTGTTGCGGTTGGTACAACTACCTGTACAGTGTATCATACCTAACCCTGACGGCAGGGGACAAGGGCACTAAATGCCCATCGGCGTCGCCCAAACAGTGCAGAAAGGGACCGTCAGGGACGCCACCGCTTGCCACGATGGAAATCTTGTCAGCACCGCTTGCCACCGCGCACTGCTGGCTGCACAGCCTCCCGCCACGTACGCCTGGAAGGGCCCTAGAGCGACACGTTGGTGGATGTGCTGGAGCGCAGGTACCGAGTGGTAGCTTGCCGCGGCAAGCGCCTTGCCGCGGTCGTTGTCTTGTCGCGTCCGGGAGCTTGCCGCTCACCGGGCCTTGCTGGGACGCGTGGCGCGTCGCGGCATGTTCCTTGAGATGCCTTGGTTGGCCTTCCCGGCAAGCTCCTCTTGCCGGGGTCTTGTCTCCTTGGCTTAAATACTTTGTTCTTGAATGGCTCCAAAGGAACCACAGAGGACCTTGGCGGTCACCCGGCAAGCCTTGCCGCGGGATGCTGCGACTGCCCGTGCACAAGTTCGGGATACTAGGGTACCCCTACTCTAGTACACCGACAGGAGCCCCCCGGCCTGGGCCATACACGGTGCCGAGCGCTGTTGGGCCAGGCCCAAAACAGGGCACGGGCACGCGCGGCCTGGGTTACGCCGTATCTCTCTCCGTATCCACCGCGCCCTCCCCGAACGACACGCGTTGATTGCGGCGTCGTGGGAGAGATCGTGGGTGGTTTCTTTATTCGGAAAGGCGGAACGTCCGCCCCCTCCCTCCTTATAAGCAGGGGAAACAGGGGCAGTTCGCCCATCCGCCAGTTGCTACTCCAACCTCGAAAACCTTCGCCGTTCCCCTTCTTCGCAAAGCTGAAAGAGAGCAGCGCTCCGCCCCCCATCGCCACCAGCACCACCAACGCTGTCGACCTCCCTCACCACTTCCGCCATGGCTCCAAAAGCCGAGAAGGGGAAGGTCATGAAGTCGGCCAAGGCGCAGCGGCTCGCGGCGCTGCGAAAGGTGCGGGCAATCTTCCCCCCCGAGCTCGCCGCGAGGGAGCTGAGGGAGTACTACTACCTCTTCTGGTCGACGGAGACGCGGGCGCATCCGCGCACCAAGGTACTTCCAGCCGTCGCTTGGAAAATGGCTCCAAATGGATATCGCTTCTTCGCCTTGTTCTTCTACTGCGGGCTCTGCCCGCCTTTCTCTGAGTTTTTCTGCGATATTATGAACACCTACGGGTTCCGCCTCCTTGACTTCACCCCGAATGTCGTTCTGACCATGACAGTTTTCGCACACCTCTGCGAAAACTTTGTCGGAGTCTATCCAAACGTGGCCCTTTTTCGCCACTTCTTTATGCCTCGAGTTGAGAGAGGAGAGCCTTTATCCGGTGGAATCGCCTGGATCTCGAGAGCCGGCAAAAAGGACGCTTATCTGGAGGGAGAGCTCCGCGGCAAGTGGGAGGAATGGAGAGCAGACTGGTGCTGGATTGTCGAGGAGAACCCGCAGCCTTTTACCGCCCGGCCCCAAGCCCCAGTAGCACGCGGCAGCGATTGGAGCAACGTGGCCCCGGAAGACGATAGGATGAAGATTGCCGTCACCCGGATCCAATGCCTCAGGCTTGCCGGGCTCACTGTAGTTGCGGTTGGCGCAGATTTTCTCTGCCGCCGCATCGCCCCCTGCAGGAGCGGAGGAGACCCGCCTGGGAATTCAAGAATGCGGCGAACATCATGAGGCTGCGCCCGGGCCTCAATTTCAACTTCACTGTCCTGGATCTTGACGCAATGCTCCGGGAGCTGTTCAACTATGACCACCAACATCCCGAAGTGTTCAGGTTGCCGAAGGACGTCGTTCCGCTGTGCAACAACTCCTCGCTTGACCGCATCCGTGCAATGATGCCGATGTGCGACTCGCATGGAATTGTCCCAATTTGGCAAGAGCCTGAAGATGTCGTCGTGCAGGAGTTCTTTGACGGCTTGTTGAAAAGCCGGTCCGCTCCAACGAAAAGAAAAGCCTCACTCGCGACACCACCGATGCGGAGATGAAACGCATCGCCACTAGGCTGGAAGAGGCGGCGGCAGCTGCAGCCGCGGGCGAGTTTGGATTCACCATGGAGGAGGGAGAGGCAGCAGAGGCGGCAAGCCGTGCCGAGCGAGAGGAGCTCGTCGGCGAGGAAGAGCTTGCCGGGCATGACGTCGAGTCGAGCGAGCCCGCCGAGGATACTAGCGGCTCGTTGGAGATCAACTCCTCTTCCTCCTCATCTTCAGACAGCTCGCCGCAAGCAGAGCCCCCAGCTCCACCAAGAAGGCGTCTCCGCAAGGCCGGGGACGTAGCGGATCGGCAGACGAGTCAACAGCCGCTGCGCCGCGACACGCTTCACCGCGGCAAGCACTGTTGCCGCGGGAGCACCTCGCGCTGCTGCGGCAACTGGAGCGGGGTCCTCCCGGACCACCGTTTCTGCTCCTGCCGCTTCTCACGCCGCGGCGGCAGCTGGAGCGGGGTCGTCTCGGACCACCGCCACTGCTCCCGCCAAGCGGCCAAGGGAACCTACTCCTCCGCCTCCTCGCGCCGGACGTGAGCCGGACTTCGACTTCTCCGCGTTCAGCTCCGACGAGGAAGAAGAAGAGTAAGATTCCTTGTCGTACTTGTACTTCTTCAAATCTTGCTGTTTTGTCTTGTATCTCATTTGCTTTACTCCGAACTCATTCCTTTTCAGGACTCTGGCCCAGAGAGCGGCGAAGAGATCCAAGGTCCCGGTGATTGTCATCGAGGACGAACCCACCGCGACAGCAGGGGGTGTGTCCGAGACCACCCTGCCGGACCCGACAACTATTTCCCAAAGCAGCCCCCAGCGCAGCCCCCAGCGTAAGTATATGGTTTACTTTCCGCTGTTAGGCGCGCATGGGTGCTCTTTCTTTGCTGACATCTGATTGTTGGTTTGTGTAGGAGCAGAGCAGCCTCACCAGGAGCGCCCGGAGACCGCCCCCGACATGCCATCTGCTTCGACTACGCCGCCAAGGGAACCGGAGGCCGCCCCCGACAAGCCATCTGCTTTGACTACGCCGCCAAGGGAGAGTTCTCCGGCAAGGGAGAGTCCTCCGGCAAGGGAGAGTTCTCCGGCAAGGGAGAGTTCTCCGGCAAGGGACTCTGTCGAGGAGCCGGCTCGCGCAGGTAATCCTCTTGCTTCAAAACTTCCCTTGGGTTCTTCTTCTTTTGATCTTCTTTTTGGATATTTGCTTGACCTTTCTCCCCTTTTCCGGCCGTCAGACCCATCTTCCGCGGAGCCGATGGAGACCGAGGTCGCCGGCGAGGAGAACACCGCCGAGGCCGCCGTCGATGAGGCCGCCAAAGCTGCCGCCGCAGAAGCTGCCGAGGGGTCTGGCGATCGCACTGACGGCCCTGAGGCCGCAGGAGCGCCAGGCACTACGTTGACCGCCGATCCCTCCGCCGCTGCCGCAGCGTCAGGCTCCGAAGAGCCCCAGCCAAGCGTCTACTTGAAGGCCGGCGATGGCGTCTTTATCAACCTCCCCTGGGCGTCTCTCTCCAGGGCGCCGGTCGAAGGAGAGAGCTTCGATGGGGAGGTGCTCGCCGCCGCTGGGCTGACGCTGGTTGATGCGCCGAGCAGCAGCATCGGCGAGCTTGAGGGGGAGCGGCTGCTGCGGAAACTGGTGTCGCTCTACCGCGCTCGGCAGGCCAAGCTGGAATCCCAAGAGGCGCTTGTCGCGAAGGCGGGAGCGGACATTGAGAAGCGCGCGGAGGAGCTCCGGGCTCTCAACCAGGAAGCTCTCCGGTCCCTGGCAGAAGAGCGGGAGCAACTCGCCGAGGAGCAGAAGGCCTTCTTCCTTGAGAAGGCTGAAGTTGAAGAGCAACATCGGCTTGCCGCCGAGAAGCTGTCTGCGAAGGAGGGCGAGCTGGCGCAGCGGAAGGTCAACCTTGACAGCCACGAGGAGGAGCTAGCCGCGCGCGAGCAAACATTCGGCGGAGCCCTCAAGCAAGCAGAGGATGGTGCCGCAGCTGCCGAGGCCGCCAAGAAGGAGCTGGAGAAGAAGGTGGTGCGGCTGGAGGCCGATCTCAAGGCGAGCGGCGAAGAGCTTGCCGAGCTCAAGCATTAGCGGGAGAAGGACGCCTACAGCAACTCGAAGCTGCAAGTTCGTCTCGCCGAGAAGGGCAAGGAGCTTGTCGCCGCCAAGGACTCCAACGCAAATGTTGAGTTGAAGCTGACCACTTTGACCAAGACGCTGGAGGGCGCCAGGGAGCAGGAGGTGGCCTTGAAGGAGGAGATCAAGGCCGATAAGGCGCTGCTGGCGAGTGTTGCCGCCGCCCAGAACACTTTTAGAGAGAATGTGGAGCACTGGACGGAGGGTCTCGTGAATGCTGCCGCAGACATTGACAGGGAGCTGGCGCAGCTGGGGATGGAGGATTTCGGGTATCCCTCTGATGAGAACCTCCAACCCAGCGCCAAGCTCACCTTGTTTTTCAAGGGCGTGGCGACGGCCCTCCAGCGGCTCCGGGAGAAGATTCCAAAGCAGCTGGCCGACGAGTCACGCAAGATCTGCGCGGGAGCTCTTCAAAAGGTGTTGGTGAAGGTGGCCTTTCGCAACCCGGGCCTCAACCTCACCAACGTCCTCAAGTCCCTGCCGCCGGATGCTGATATGGAAGCGCTCAAGAGCCTTGTCGCACCCACTGTGGACAAGGTGAGCGGGATCAAGAGGATTGAGGGCGATCGCGTAGACTAGGCCGCCCGTTTTCTTCTTTTCTTGTCGCTGCTGGTCATGTTATGAGAACAATCTATTAGAGCCGTGACAAGCTACCTTGTAATATAACTCTATTTTGGGTAATGATTGCAACGTTATTTCCTTTACTTGATTCCTTCCTTTGTATGTTTTTGCCCTACGCTTTTAGGGAACTTGCCGGCGCAGGCACCTTAGCCGTGAGAGCTGAGTGCGGGACGTCAGCAGCCTGCTGGCGGTGCCGTTACCGACAAGAAACCTTGTCGCAACCAGTCGCATCACACTTAAGCTGTTGAGCGGACTCGAAACAAAGTAAGGGCGCAACTGGCTACGAGTTGGTTCCTCCGCGCACATGTTTTCCATACAAAGCACGGTCGTTCAAGGAAGATAACTTAAAAATTTAAAAAATCTGATTGCTCAAACTTTGGCAACTTAGCTTTTCTATTGTTTGCTTCCCGGTAAGGCGAACTTTCTTGAATGACGCCTGGTCCATACCATTATCTTCTCCTTTCCCCCCGGCAACTTGTGGGCGAGGGAACCATCCTTTCCTTGAGAAAAAGAGAGAAGAGAAAATGAAGATATGGAGCCTTACGGCTCATTATTGCTTACCGGGGGTAGGTGCTGCACAAAGTGTCAGATAACATATGCAAAAAATGGAAAGCATGAAATCGACAAGATGTGCGGAGCACATGAGCTTTACTTATGCACGGGGTCTGCGCCTGACTTTGTACAAAGGATTACATGCAACAGCGGCAAGACTTGTACAAAAGGTGGTTGCCGGAACGGGTTCCGGTAACCGCGCCTTACGGGTAAAACTTACGAAGATGCTCAATGTTCCAGGAGTTGCTCACCGGAAAGCCATCTTCGGTCTCAAGGCGGACAGCGCCAGGCCTAGTGACTCGTTTCACCCGGTAAGGGCCTTCCCACTTTGGCGTCAACTTGTTGGAATTCTTGGCGGTCTGAACACGCCGAAGAACAAGGTCGCCTTCCTCGAGACTTCTGGCGCTAACTTTGCGGCTATGGTAGCGGCGCAAAGCTTGCTGGTAGAGAGCAGCTCGTACAGCAGCCTAAAGACGGTCTTCCTCAAGGAGCAGCGCGTCATCTTGTCGCAGCTGATCTTGCTCAAGCTCATCATAAGCGAGCACTCGAGGTGACCCGTATACGAGTTCCGTGGGGAGAACTGCCTCTGCTCCATAGACTAGAGCGAAAGGTGTCTGGCCAGTGGCTCGATTTGGCGTCGTCCTGATCGACCAAAGAACTACCGGCAGCTCCTCAATCCAGTTTCTTCCGCACTTGCGCAGCCTGTCGAAAGTCCTGGTCTTGAGCCCACGCAACACTTCAGCATTTGCCCTCTCCGCTTGACCGTTGCTTCTCGGGTGAGCAACAGAAGTGAAGCAGACCTTGGCGCCAAGATCTTGGACATACTGCATGAAGGTCCGGCTCGTGAATTGCGTACCGTTGTTGGTGATGATCCTGTTAGGGATCCCGAAGCAGCAAACAATCGACCTGAAGAACTTGACTGCTGACTGTGCTGTCACCTTCCTCACTGCTTCCACTTCCGGCCACTTTGTGAACTTGTCGATTGCAACGTACAAGTACTCAAAGCCCCCGACTGCTCGGGGAAAGGGGCCGAGGATGTCGAGCCCCCAGACCGAAAACGACCATGATAAAGGGATCGTCTGGAGAGCTTGAGCTGGCTGGTGTATCTTCTTGGAATGGAACTGGCAGGCTTCACACTTGGTTACTTGTGCAGTTGCATCCTTGAGGGCTGTCGGCCAAAAGAAACCTTGCCGGAATGCTTTGCCGGCAAGTGCTCTTGCGCCAATGTGGTGACCACATATGCCTCCATGTATCTCTGCCAACAGCTTTTGTCCGTCTTCCCGGTGAATACACTTCAATTTCACACCGTTGAGTCTTCTTCTGTACAGTGTGTTGTCGACAAACTGGTACATACTTGACTGCCGGGCTACTCTTTCCGCTTCTTCTTGCTCTTCGGGAAGTTCTCCCGTCTGAAGGAAACGGACAATCTTCTGTGCCCATGCTGGAGCTTGTGGCTCGACAACAAGGACTAAAGGCACATCTGCTGCTGCGGGAACATCCGCTTCTACGGCGAGAACCCGCGGCTCAGCCGGAGCTTGACGTTCCCCGGCAAGCTTGCCGGAGCAAAACTTGTCGGGAGCCTCTGCTTCAACGGAACAAACCCTAGAGCTTGCCGGAGCAGACTGCTCCTCAACACTCTTGGTGTTGATCTTGGGGACCTTCTTGGCGGCGACTTCGGGGAGCTCTGCCGGAAAATAGTCACCAGAAATCAACTTCCTCTTCTTGCTCTGTCCAGTTGATGGCGTTACAGACGGTTGAGTCAGCTTGAGCACGAAAATCCCTGGTTCCACAGGTAACTTAAGTGCGGCGCACTTCGACAGGCCGTCGGCAATGTCGTTCTAAGCTCTTGGAACATGCTCCATTTGTAGGCCTTCAAAGTGCTCTTCTAGCTTTCTCACTTCGTCAACGTAGGCTTCCATCAACGGACTCTGATAACTCTTGTTCACTTGGCGGACGACAAGCCGCGAGTCACCCCTGACAATGAGCTTCTTGATCCCAAGGTCTGCAGCGATCCTGAGACCGGCAAGTAAACCTTCATACTCTGCGGTATTGTTTGTTGCTTGCTCCTTGGGAAAGTGCATCTGGACTACGTACTTGAGGTGCTCTCCGGTGGGTGCAACAAGCAGCACGCCAGCACCGGCGCCTTGTAGCGAGAAGGCACCATCAAAGTACATCAACCATTCTTTGCTTTCTTCCTTGACGGGGATGCTCGTTTCTGGAATTTCTTCATCTGGTGTTGGCGTCCACTCTGCTACGAATTCTGCCAATGCTCTGCTTTGGATAGTTGAAGTGCTCTCAAACTTGAGGCCAAAGCTTGACAGTTCCAGTGCCCACTCAACAATCCTGCTTGTTGCTTATGGATTCTGCAGTATCCTCTTCAGCGAAAAACGAGTGACAACTGTGATCTCATGTGCTTGGAAGTAATGGCGCAGCTTTCTCGAGGCCATGAGAAGGCCGAAAAGCAATTTCTGCACACCAGAGTACCTTGACCTAGCCCCCTGCAGAAGGGAACTGACAAAGTAAACTGGGCGCTGCACCATTCTCTTCCGTATCTCCTCGCGGGCCTGCACAGATCCATCTTTGTCGGGACCAGAGCTTGTCGGTGAAGCCCCCTGCTTGTCGCTGGATGCGCCTGCCGTGGTTGCTGGCTCATCATCTGCCTCCCTCTCCGCTACTAACGCAGCACTAACCACTTGATTGGTTGCCGGTATATACAGCAACAACTTCTCTTGTGGCTTAGGTGCGACAAGTATTGGAGTGGCGGACATGTATCTCTTCAAGTCTTGTAGCACAGCCTCCGCTTCCGGAGTCCATTTCATTGGACCTGCCTTTTTCAATATTTTGAAAAACGGCAGGGCGCGCTCAGCAGACTTAGAGATGAACCTGCTGAGAGCAGCCACGCAACCGGCAAGTCTTCGTACATCCTTGACGCGCTTTGGTGCTTCAATCTGCTCAATGGCCTTGATTTTGTCGGGATTAGCTTCAATTCCCCGCTGAGACACGAAGAACCCGAGAAGCTTGCCGAAAGGGACTCCAAACACACACTACTCGGGGTTGAGCTTGAGGCTGATCTTGAGCAGATTTGCAAAGGTCTCGTCTAAATCTTGAATCAGAGTTGCCTTGTCCTTGCTCTTGACCACTATGTCATCCATGTAGGCTTCCACATTTATGTGTATTTGTGGCTCAAAAGCGACATGGACTACCCTTGCAAATGTTGAACCAGCATTCTTTAAACCGAAAGGCATCCGTATGAAACAGTACGTGCCACATGGAGTGATGAATGCGGTCTTCTCCTCATCCTCTTCTTCCATGAAGATCTGGTGGTATCCTGAGTATGCATCAAGAAATGACAGCAAGTCACATCCGGCCGTGGAGTCAACAATCTGGTCAATGCGCGGCAAGGGAAATGGGCCTTTGGGACAAGCTTTGTTAACATCGGTAAAGTCGATACAAAGCCCCCATTTCCCGTTTGCCTTGCGCACGACTACAGGATTGGCCAACCACGTAGGATGGAGCACTCCTCTGACAAGGCCTGCTGCTTCCAACTTCTTGATCTCTTCTGCAATGAATTCTTGGCGCTTCACTGCTTGCTTCCTGACCTTCTGCTTGACGGGCCGCGCATGAGGACAGACGACAAGATGGTGCTCAATTACTTTCCTGGGAACACCGGGGATGTCAGACGGTTGCCACGCAAACACGTCGACGTTCGCCCGCAGGAAAGCAATGAGCGCGCTTTCCTATTTAGGGTCAAGGGTGGCACTGATGGTGAAGGTACCACCAGTGCCGTCCTCCTTGGCGGACACTTTCTTGGTCTCTGGCGGAGCCGCCATTGTCTTCTTACACTTGCCGATGGAGCTCAATGGTGCGTCCTCGACGGTAGCGCAGCACTCCGAAGAGGTGCGCTTTCCGGAGTGGGCATCAGAACTCTTGCCGGACTTGGTCTTCTTCCCCTCGGGAGCTTCAACGGCAGGTGACTTGCGATCTGTTGCGGCTGCTGCTTCCCGGTAGATCTTGTCGGCGCAGATAAGAGCATCCTTCTTGTTGCCAGGGACAGAGATGACACTTTTCGGGCCTGGCATCTTCAGCATGTTGTATGCATAGTGAGAGGCTGCCATGAACTTGGCGAGTGCTGGATGGCTGAGTATCCCATTGTAAGGCAATGGAAAATCAGCAACGTCAAAAGTGACCCTCTCAGTCCTGAAGTTCAACTCGCTGCCAAATGTCACCGGCAACGTGACCTTCCCCTTCGGCTTGCTCCTTCCCGGGTTGATTCCTTGGAATGTGCCGGTCTCTTCAAGCTCGCTGTCAGGGATCTGGAGTTTCTGGAGTACAGTGGAGGAGATCAGGTTCAAGCCGGCCCCGCCGTCAACTAGCATCTTAGTGACCTTGAGGTTGCGGATAGTTGGTGAAAGCAACATCGGCAAGCACCCGACCAAAGTTGTGCGATCAGGGTGGTCCTCAATATCAAAGATGATAGGCGTGCTGGACCATTTCAGAAGCTTGCGTGACTCGACAGGTGGTTCTGCCGCATTGACTTCCCGCACCCACTGCTTGAGTTGGCGGTGTGAAGCATGCAGAGAAGCACCACCGTCAACGCACAAGACCTCTGTGGCTTTCTGGAACTCCTGCTCACTGGTCTCAAGATCATCCATGTCTTCATCGTCGTCGTTGTCTTCATCCTTGTCGCGGCCGCGGGGAGGTCTGTCTCCTCGCCGCTGCTTGGCCTTGCCGCGGCGCCCTCCCCGGCCGGCGCGCTTCTTGCTGGATCCTCCAGCACCTCCTTGGGCCTTCTCCTTGTCGTGTCGCTCGTATTCAGCCCTTTGCTGCTCGACAAGCTGCTCGACCTTCTTGCAGCTCTGGAGGTCATGGCCCTTGGTGCGGTGGATCTTGCAGTACTGCTTGCCGGTGCCGTCCTGCTTGTCGGTGACCGCCACAGCCTGGCAGTTGGTGCATGCGGCAATCTCCTTGCCGGAGCTACCAGCTTTGGCTTTCTTGGTGCCACCTTCGTTGCCGGACTGCTCAATGACTAGCACATCTTTGCCTTTCTTCTTACTATTGTTCCGCCGCCGGCTTTTCTTTGCCGGGGCAGCATCCTCGCTGTCAGATCCTCCTGCTCCCGTATTCTCTCCGGGGAGTTTCCTCTCTTCCTCAGCACGTGCACACTTGTCGGCCAGGGCATACAGCTCACTGACGTCTCTGATCTTGCACATCGCCATCTCCTCCCGCATCCTGCGGTTACGCACGTTCTGATGGAACGCGCTGATGACCGCGGCAGGGTGGACATCTGGGATGTTGTGCTGTACACGGCTGAATCTCTGAATGTACTTGCGCAGGGGCTCTCCTTCCTTCTGGGCGAGCAGATGAAGGTCACTCTCTTGGCCATGAGGTTTGTGGCCGCCAGTAAAGGCGCCGACAAACTGATGGCTTAGGTCTTCCCAGGAGGATATGGAGTTGTCCGGCAAGTGCATGAGCCAGGACCTGACGTTGTGCTTGAGCACCAGTGGGAAGTAGTTGCCAAGGATCTTGTCGTCCCGCCCCACGGCAGCTTGCACCGCGATGCTGTAGATGCTGAGGAACTCCGACGGATGCGTCTTGCCGTCGTACTTCTCTGGTACGTCTGGCTTGAAATTCTTCATGCTGGGCCACTGGACTTGCCGCAGCTCACGAGTAAACGCAGGGCAACCTACCGCGTACGGCAAGTCGCCTGGTTCCCCTGGCGCATGCATGTCGACAGAGGGCCCAACGCGCTGGTCTGATTGACGCCACGCTTCTCTTTGGCGCTCGATGCGAGTACGAGCGTCTTCTTGTTGTCGTTCGTGAAGAACTTGGCGCTGATCGCGACGAGCTCGTGGATCCGATGACGCGGTGGAGTCGCTGTCGAGGTGGATCTGGCGAGTTGGCGATCTTGGTCTTCGGGGCGGAGAGTGGACGGTGGTTGCACCCCCACCGGTCTTGTCGCCATCGGCTCGTGCCTGGCTGACTTGCCGCGGCTGCGACGTGCTCGGCTGCCGTGGAGTGTCGCCGTTGGCGAAGCCGATGAGACTCTGAATGGTAGCCCTCCAGTCGTCGATCTTGTCTGCCGTTGGAGGGTAGTCCAGTAGCAGTTGAGCTCGCGCCAAAGCTTCTGCTGGAGTGGTGGGTGGCGGTGGCGAACGGTGTGAGGAGCGGGATATGCTCGGACTTCTAACTATGTTAGAAGGAGCAATATCCCGTCCAGGCGACCGTGCCTTGCTTGTGCCAGCATGTTGGCGTGCATGCTGGTCTTGAGCACCCCGAGATCCACCAGCTCGATCTTGGTCCAGCAAACGTATGGTACCGTGAGTACCATGACGCTGCCGGTCCCGCGCCTCCTGAGATGGGCGTGGTGCATGTACGGACGCCGAGGTCTTGGAGTGCGCCCGGTCGTCGTGGGGGCCGACTACGCTGCCGATGGGCAGCGCAGCCTTGTCCTTGGACCTGGCGGCACCGTGAGCTCCCTCGTCGACGCCCGTTCTTCCGCCGGCGTCTACCCCACCAGCCATTTGCTCCGGCGGTGGTGGGTTCGACGCGGACGGAGCAGCCGCCTCCGAAGCCTTCTTCTTCGGTGGCATGTCGATGAAGACGATGAAGATCTAGCTCGTGTGAACGCCGGATCAGGTTCACACAACCTCGACGCCCCCTACCTGGCGCGCCAAAGATGTCGGGGAAACTGATCCAAGAGAACCTATGGGACCGGCGGACCGAGCCCCTTTCGGTTCGGCGGGGGCGGAGATCGCACGAAGAGCAGATCGAGGCGAAGCACACGAGCAGTTTACCCAGGTTCGGGCCGCACGGATGCGTAAAACCCTACTCTTGCTTTGTGGTTTGTATTGAGTTCTTGCTTGGGAGCGCTAAGTGCTACAGTACACTCCAGCAGCTAACGAGACCGAGCGTGAGTGTCTTCCTCCCCCCCTATACGTTGCGCATGGGCCTCCTTTTATATGCTCAAGGGGTCACCGACAGGTGGCAACGTAGACAAGGGTAAAAATGGAAAAGTGTTGCGGTTGGTACAACTACCTGTACAGTGCATCATACCTAACCCTGACGGCAGGGGACAAGGGCATTAAATGCCCATCGGCGTCGCCCAAACAGTGCAAAAAGGGACCGTCAGGGATGCCACCGCTTGCCACGATGGCAATCTTGTCAGCACCGCTTGCCACCGCGCACTACTGGCTGCACAGCCTCCTGCCACGTACGCCTGGAAGGGCCCTAGAGCGACACGTTGGTGGATGTGCTGGAGCGCAGGTACCGAGTGGTAGCTTACCGCGGCAAGCGCCTTGCCGCGATCGTTGTCTTCTCGCGTCCGGGAGGTTGCCGCTCACCGGGCCTTGCCGGGACGCGTGGCACGTCGCGGCAAGTTCCTTGAGATGCCTTGGTTGGCCTTCCCGGCAAGCTCCTCTTGCCGGGGTCTTGTCTCCTTGGCTTAAATACTTTGTTCTTGAATGGCTCCAAAGGAACCACAGAGGACCTTGGCGGTCACCCGGCAAGCCTTGCCGCGGGATGCTGCGACTGCCCGTGCACAAGTTCGGGATACTAGGGTACCCCTACTCTAGTACACCGATGTCACACCCTGATTTTCATGTCACATTGCTTAAGCTAGTTTCCATTTTAAAAATGTGGATTTGCAAAAACTTTTGAGTGTTTTTGACTTTGCTTGATTTGACTTTTGTCTGCTGTTGCTAGTGCTCTAAAAATCAAATAAATCCTCCAACTCTTATACTTCATCTCCTTGACCCAAAACCTTTTCCCAATGATCATGCCATGTGTATAGACCAGTATAGAATTTTCTTATAAAAATATTTTGGCCATATGGTATTTTCTAAAATTAGTTTTCCAAAAACCCCTGAATTGAGGTTTGCACTGCAAGTACCTTATTTAGGGTGTGAAAAATCTTTCAAAAAGTTTATTTGAATCCTATTAGGTATAGGACTCCCAGAAACCACAAAAGTATAATTTTAAAAGTTATTTTTATATTTTATTTAAAAGCTTTTTCTTAAGGCTAGAAATGGTCTTTAATAGGGAAAAATTATTTAATCATTTCAAAAATATTTTCCAAAATTCAAGGAGACTCATAGGACATATATTGTCCATATATAAGAGTTTCAGCACATGGTCATGTTCAAAATATTGGACTAATCCTTCCAAAACCCTTTCTGGATATTTCAAGCTTTTGAAATATTTACAAAGGAATTATTCTCCAAAAATTCCAGGGAAATTCTATCATGTCATTTATGACATATTTGATGATCTTGCCAAGTCCCATGCCTTGGGAAACAAGAAAACATCCTCAAACCCCTTCATAACCATTCTGTCCATATTTGAAGTTTGAGCAACTTTACATTGCCAAACTTGTCCAACTGCTCTCAAATTTGGTGCACATGCTAGAATGGCCTAATAAGGCATCTAGACCAAATGGCACAAGATTTGGAATAGAGCAACTTGATCAGATCACCCCAAAACCACTTCTGTTCAAATTCAAATTTGAACAGCTTTACATTGTCAACTTTTTATCTGGAGCCTCAAACTTTGTGGGCATGATCAATACCCCAAATGATGATGCTACACCAAGTGGTGCATCAAGGGGAGATGATTTGCTTGACTCAAACATGGTGAAACCATTTCTGTTGATTTCTAGGGTTCACCAAAGTTACATTGGCCACTTTGCCCAAATGAGCTCAAATTTGGTGTAGGGGCCTAATTATATGTGAAATTTGATCCTGTTAAGTTCCATGTCAAGTGGAGGTCATTTGCTTGACCAAACACTGATCAAAAACCTTCTGTCCATTTACCAAAGCATGTGTTTGGACCCCTTTTACTATTTCCCTTTACCCCAAATTCTTACCACACCTTCCCCTGATCATCCTCTACCCCCAGTAACTTCTCTATGGCCTCAGCTCAATCATTGGAGGGGGTAAGACCCCAATTTCTACTGCTGGACAGCAGTTTTCACCCTCTTCTTCACCTCCCTCCTCAATTCAGTGGCTCACCAGAGCATCCAAGACTGCCCCCATTGTTTACTACTCCCTCTACCCTCTGGACACGGCTGGACACAAGAGGACACGACCAGGTAGCACAGGCACGACCATGCCGGCCAAAGGCGTGCTCTGGAGCACGATACAGTGCGCCAAGGCACTGTAGCTCGGCCCTCCCGAGGCTTCCATGCGACCTTGGGCAGAGGGAGCGTGTCCCCCGAGGTCCCCTCGACGTCCGCAACACGCTGGGCTGTCGGCCCCCTCCTATCTCCTCCTCTCTCACCCCTGCCCGCACGCGCACCGGCCGACCCCGAGCTCCAGTGAAAAAGCTCGCACGCGCGACCCCTCTGACGCCTCCCCGCTCCTCCTCTCTCTTCCTCTAAGCGTGGACCCGCCCCACGAACGCCCTGGGCATGCCCGCTGGTGCCCCCGTGGCTTGCAACGACAGCAAGGGCCTCGCCGGCGCACGCGTGTTCGGTGGACCGGCGCTCACCTATTTATAGGCCGCCCCGAGCCCCCTCGCGGCTCCGATGGCCTCCTCTCCCTCTCCTGATCCTCCTGGAACCACTCTCTCTCTCTCCCGCATCCCCTATCCACCACCGCGGCCAAAATCTCACCGCCGGCCGCCGCCAAAATCCTCGGTGACCCAAGCTCCTCCGCGGGTGCTGAGCGCACGTAAGGGATCGCCGCTCCCTGCTGCCTCCTCCAGCGCGTTGGGGGCCGTCGCTGGTGGTTGGAGCCGTCGGGGCAGGCGCCAGCGCCGCCCGGCCGGACCTCCCCGTCGCTCCTCTGCCTCAGGCGCGAGGTAGGGGACGACCGTCGCGCCAGTTGGCAAGGGGCCCCCGCCTGTCAGCGACCCGGCCGGCGGGCCCAGCAGCTTAAGTGGAGACGGGCTAGGCTGGAGCCGCGTTCCCCAGGCGAAAACGCCCTTCGGAGATGACGCCTTTGGCGTCACCGCCCCCGCCCGCACGGCCGTGCAGCTGGGCCGGCCCACCATCTATCCCTCGCCAGCGCGCAGTAAAAGGGTATAACCCCTTTTCCCTTTTATTTTCTGTATTCCAGTAAACTTCAAATATCTCCCAAATATTCAAATGAACTCCAAATTGCATTATTCAAATTTCCTATGACTCCATAAATCTTGCTCTATCACATGGTGCAACATGCACATTATTCCAGAAACATTTCTTTCAAAAATATTTATCAAATGCCTTTATTTCATTTCTGTGATGAACTTTAGAAAATCACAGAGAGCTCAATCTTGATCCAAATGCAGTGGTTCAAATTCCTAGATGCTTGTCATGTCCAAACTTAGTTTTGGAACATTTGTAATAATACTTTCTATACCCCACTAAATATTGAGCCATTTCTTTATATTTATCAGCTTTGCAAAATCCTAGGAAATTCATTTGAATTCAAAATCCAGTGAAACCAACTCCTAGATGCTTCTAAAATCATGACTTGTTGATGGGTGCCTTTTCTCATCATTCAAGAAAATATTTCTGTATACTTCTTTCAAATCCATAAACCCTTTGGTTCCATCATATTGAAATGATCCAAGCTATTCATTGATCCAACACCTATGTAACCACCTTGGTTATTTTTCATATGACCAGAGGTATCCTAGAAAAGTACAACTCCTAATTTTAGAGCACTTTTACTTTTGCTTTGATTGTGTTGCTTATTATGATTGTTTCCATCGTTAGTTGACGAAATAAACGAAGTACTCGGAGATGGACCAGAAGGTTTGAAGACTCAGAAGAATAAGGCAAGCAGCCCTTTGACCATGTTCAAGAAACCTTTTTATGCATGTCTCATAGCACGTTCTTATTCAATGCATCGGAATCATGTTGAGGTGGAAACCACTTTGGTTGATACCCCTGTTACTTTACTGTTGAAACTTGCATCAAACATGACCCTACCTTCCTATGAGGGTTATGTGGGTGGGAGTAGATAGATGTATGCTATAGTAGTTGGCTACGCAAAAATGGGTCGGGGTTATGCATTGAGTAAAACAAGTGTGGTCTGACATACTTGCAAATGACCCAGTGGGTGCCACTAATGCCCCTGGGAGTTGATGAGGAGCTAGGGCACTACTTGGTGAAGAAGTAGTGTGCCGAGGCTCGACGGAAGTGTCGTTTACAGAGATGGATTAGATTTATGTGTGACTACCGTCCCAACCAAACATGTGCAACCACACTACCCCTTATGACACGGGGCTTTATTGATTACTTAGGTCGATACTAGCATGGTGCCCGCATTACTAGTGACGGGAAGACTTGAGGTCTTTCCCGGGACGGGGTCGTGCTTGGATAGACGGCCATGACTGTTTTTACAGGGCACCGGACACACCGTTGGTCCCTTCGGATACGCGTGACATTAAAATTAGGGCAAGTCCCTTGATCTATTGTTTGTACCCGAGGGCCGTGTACCAACGAGTGGACTCTATGTTAGTGTCGTCTAAGGAAAGATAGTGACCGGGTGCTTACCCCGGGTACTTGAGGTACCGCGGGTCGTGGATGACACGGAAGTTCCCCGGATCTTGTGGGTAAAGTGTACAACCTCTGCAGAGTGTCAAACTATTCGAATAGCCGTGTCTGCGGTCAAGGACAGTTGGGTGGTGCTGCTTAGACTATGTCCATAAGTTTCTGGGAAACAACACGATTCAGAGATATTGAAGATATGATTGTGAGGAAGTCACAATGAGCTTGTGCATGTGCTGATTACAACTTTTTCTCGATATTGATGTCTGTGACCTCCTGATACTTGTTACAGACACATGCATGCCCTTGTTATATGTTGATCATAAGTGCATATGAAAAACTAGCTTTCCGCAAAACTGCCAACCTAGCAGTAGAGCCTTGCATAATTATTCTGTTATCACACTTGGGTTGCTTGCGAGTACATTCAATGTACTCATTGGCTTGCCACTGGTTATTTTATTGGCCAGGCAGGAGAGAACAGGTTATGATGAAGATTTCTTGGTGACGAGCATGTGAGCTAGGACGCTTCCCAGTCAGAATGCCTGTAGGGTTAAGGCAGATGGCATGGGTCCCAGTTGTCTTTGAAGATTTCCGCTGCGATGATATACTCAAGACTTGACCATTATGGTCCTACTTGTGTAACACGGTATGTAAGGATGTAAGACTCTTGTTATTCAGCTTCTGTGTCTTCAGTGAGCATTGATCTTTGGGATCACTATACACGTGCATTCGGTGATCACGACTTATGAGTCGGGGTCCCCACAGAGCTGGTATCAGAGCCATCCTGACTGTAGGAAGCCTTAGTTAGCATGGTCGTTAGTTAGGGTAAAACTATTTCCAAAACTATTAGTAGATTTCAAAATTATCTATACTTCTCTTCCCTTCTCAGTTTTTCGAAAACTAGGCTATACTTGATCTCTTCCCCTTCAAAACCTTGGTCGCTAGAACCCTTATGCCCCAGACCACCGGATTTTCTGTAATCCTCGTGGAGTGCACCTTGCCAAACACTCACCCACCACTTTTGCACGCAAGATTGGTGACACCACGACAAGATGATACCAACAGAAACTGCACCCTCAATGAGTGAGGACATGAAGACCCAGAAGATGGGGGACACCCTTGACAAGAACCCCCAAGACGATGCAACATTGGCCTATGATGACCAGGTTATAGGTTATGCGAAATCATGATATGCATCGCTAATAGAGTAATCATGTCACTACCGTTGTTGTATCGACAACCACCGGTGGACGAGAACCTTGCCATTTGGTCCGCCTCACTATAGTGAGCAGGAAAACGGTTCTCTTCGTCCCCCTCTCTTGGTGTCGATGTTTTCATCAACGAAACCGACATGTTGGACCTCTATTATGCCTTGTTATTACATATGGATTGCCTACCTGGTACCCTCGACGTCCCAGGAGGCACAAGGGATCGTCATGATTAAAGAGACAAGAGAAGACCAAGTCAACGCCAGCTACAAGGAGGCACCTTCACCCCATCACCTCATCAGGCGAGAAGATGTTGAAGATTCTTCAGGCTCAACCCGGATCATTCATCAAGCAACTACAAGGGGCATAGCAACATCCGAGGAAGCTCAGAAGACTGCACGAGGCACAAGTCACGACACAGAGTCCGAGAACCCCTAGGGTAGGATGAGTCGTGTACCCCCTATGCGCAGTCGAGTCCATATGATGGTTCGAATAGAACCATGATTGTGTGTTGTTTGCTTTTATTCGTTTGTGTTTTGATATAAGTCGCACTTTTTCCCCAGGCAACAAGTGCATGGCTATATCACCTTCCTTGCCTTGTTTCTTTTGTTTCGGCCTTTTTGCACCTGTTTGTTGCACCTGCACTATAGAACCCCCTTTAGGCATTTCCCTCCTCTACGCTGCTTCTTCCCTCTATTCTCTCCCTCCCCAATTGAAGACCCGCAAGACAAGATGCACCAAGGATTTTACCTCGACGGCCAACTGGCACTGAAGACTTCTGCTACAACCTCCACGGTCTAATGCAACCCCGTAGAGTTATGTTTAACCCTCCAGACTAGTAACCCCATTCCTAGACCCTTTGAGACTTCCCGAGACACTCCAGCACGAATCCTTAACCATGTGCCTAACCCATGGTAAGGCGAGAGAACCTGTTAAGCCTTTATAACCTTGCACAACACTGGGTTCGTAAAGGAGCTAGTGGACACGATGAGTGAGCACATTTTCATCCTGATATAGCACGAGGTCTGACGATGCCATAGATAGACCAGTTCGAGGATATTGGACAGATGACTTGGTGGTTTATATCAGTGACTTCGAGGATTATCTGAGACCTTGATGGATTGTGAGGTTTTCATATGGGTGGGATCATGACTTTGGGGGAGCATGTAGGAGTGCCCGTTGGACATGAGATTTGGATTTATGTAGGTGATTCTGGTTGGTATAGATGCTGGATATGTGTGCATGGTTCGGAGTAAGATTGGATTTAGACCTATGATCCTGATTATGATATCATGCTTCTCGGTGGACAATAACCTAGGAGATTGGATTATTTGTCGGAGTTGATTTAGGGATCTATATAGTCGTGTTCTTGGAGTTCACTTGACCCGGATGATGGGAATTTGGTGGATTTACTATCGTTATGCGTAGTCCTTCCGAGTATTTGGGGATTATAGGGACTTGAGATCTTGCGAAACACCTTAGAGATCGGATTTGTAGAATTGTTGGATTATGTGGTGATTGATGGTAATGACCGGGCTATTGGAGTTGATCTATAGGAAGGAAACTAAATCTTGGAGTGGCATATGACGTGTTTCCTTAGATTGGTGATGCATTATCTTGAGCCTTGCAAGAATAGGTTGAGTGCTTGGATTATGGAGTTTAATTTAAGCTCAGCAGCATGTATGATCTACCTTTGGATTTTAGAGGTAGGCATACATATGGATTTGGGGATCGTAGACAGTATAATTTTGTGAGACCGTCTCTTGAGAATCATGAGGTTATGTATGGCAATGAGTGGTGATTGAAGTTGGTCTATGCGAGAGGCCGCTTTTCCGTTCGGAGTACTAGATAGAGCTATTGGCATCTCAGAAACTATGCTTAAGGATAAGATGATATAAGTTCACTCACTCACTAGAATCCTTGAAACCCTTAAGCCCACCGAGCCATAACCCTGACCACGGGCCTTGACTCAGAGTCAGGAAGGCCTCTGCAAATACTCAACCGAGACCACCACCAATACCCCAGCCTACCTGGCGTACCCCATAGACCTCATGGAGTGATTGGACAAGTTAGGTAACATCATTATTTGATGGCCTACTTGACTGCCCGAAGACAAAGAAGAGACGGACAGCTGGATGGAAGACTTTTGAAGACCGCCCTGTCAAGAAGGAAGATCTACACCGACCACCGTCATCAAGAAGTAAACTTCCGCGTTGAAGACCGGGCGTATCTGAAAACCACTCCTCCCGGAGGAACCAAGCAATTCCGTGTCAAGGGAACGCTCACACCAAGATTGTATCAAGACTTGAAGGCATGATTCTGGTGGCACGAGATGAAAAGAGAGATTTGCAACCTATGTTGCAGAGTGTGATGTGTGCCAAAGGGTCAAGGCTGAACATCAGCGACCCGCTGGATTGCTTCAACCACTCAAGGTTCCTGAGTGGAAGTGGGATAAAGTCGGAATGGACTTCATCACTGGGTTACCAAGGTCGAATAGAGGACATGGCTCTATCTGGGTCATAGTCGATCATTTGACCAAGGTGGTCCATTTCATTCCTGTCAAGACCCCTTATGATGGCAACCGGCTGGCAGCTCTCTACATCGACCGAATCGTAAGTCTTCACGGCATTTCCCAAGGAGATTGTGTCAGATCGAGGAACCCAGTTCACCTCCAGGTTCTGGGAGAAGTTCCGAGAAGCCTCGGGAACCAAGTATCTTTCCGCACAGCTTTCCACCCACAGACCGGAGGTCAGACTGAGCGAGTCAATCAGATTCTCGAAGTCATGATTCTGAGCCTGTGTCTTGGCATATAGAGCCAAGTGGGAGGATTGTCTCCTTTTTTTCCGAGTTCTCCTATAAAAACAGTTACTAGTCGAGCCTTCTGATGGCACCATTTGAGGTGTTGTACGGACGCAGATGTCGCACACCCCTCAACTGGTCAGAGACTGGAGAAGGGCTATTCTTTGGACCGGATATTCTCCGCGCAGCGGAAGAGCAAGTCCAACTAGTCAGAGAACGTTTGAAGGCAGCCAAGTCAAGGCAAAAGGGCTATGCTGACGCTCACCGTCGGAACATGAGTTTCCATATCGGGGACCACGTGTACCTGCGGGTAACTCCTCTGAAGGGAACCAAGCGTTTCCACGTCAAGGGGAAGCTCGCACCAAGGTTCATTGGACCCTTTGAGATCACTGCAAGTCATGTGGTAGACGGCTCCCCAGCTAGATCTACCACCTGAGATACCCTCCGTGCACCAAATCTTCCACGAGCCCCCGCTCTGGAAGTGCTTCTTACCTCCTAGCTAGCCCGATGTCCGCAAGGACATCGATCACCGAGCCTTTGACAGCTAACCGAACCTAACCTATGCAAGAGACCCCTCAGCAACCTCCATCAAGGAAGGCATCAAGCAAGAAGCAATACCATCAAGCACTTCAGGATTCCAAGGAGCACCGCTCAGAAGCAGAACCAACCAGGAGAAGTGAAGACTACCCCGTATCCAAGACTCCGCCTTTCTTTCCACGCCTAGTCTGGGAATCTCGGGGACGAGATTCTTGTAAGGGGGGTAGGTCTGTCACACCCTGATTTTCATGTCACATTGCTTAAGCTAGTTTCCATGTTAAAAATGTGGATTTGCAAAAACTTTTGAGTGTTTTGACTTTGCTTGATTTGACTTTTGTCTGCTGTTGCTAGTGCTCTAAAAATCAAATAAATCCTCCAACTCTTATACTTCATCTCCTTGACCCAAAACCTTTTCCCAATGATCATGCCATGTGTATAGACCAGTATAGAATTTTCTTATAAAAATATTTTGGCCAAATGGTATTTTCTAAAATTAGTTTTCCAAAAACCCCTAAATTGAGGTTTGCACTGCAAGTACCTTATTTAGGGTGTGAAAAATCTTTCAAAAAGTTTATTTGAATCCTATTAGGTATAGGACTCCCAGAAACCACAAAAGTATAATTTTAAAAGTTATTTTTATATTTTATTTAAAAGCTTTTTCTTAAGGCCAGAAATGGTCTTTAATAGGGAAAAATTATTTAATCATTTCAAAAATATTTGCCAAAATACGGGGAGAGTCATAGGACATATATTGTCCATATATAAGAGTTTCAGCACATGGTCATGTTCAAAATATTGGACTAATCCTTCCAAAACCCTTTCTGGATATTTCAAGCTTTTGAAATATTTACAAAGAATTATTCTCCAAAAATTCCAGGGAAATTCTATCATGTCATTTATGACATATTTGATGATCTTGCCAAGTCCCATGCCTTGGGAAACAAGAAAACATCCTCAAACCCCTTCATAACCATTCTGTCCATATTTGAAGTTTGAGCAACTTTACATTGCCAAACTTGTCCAACTGCTCTCAAATTTGGTGCACATGCTAGAATGGCCTAATAAGGCATCTAGACCAAATGGCACAAGATTTGGAATAGAGCAACTTGATCAGATCACCCCAAAACCACTTCTGTTCAAATTCAAATTTGAACAACTTTACATTGTCAACTTTTTATCTGGAGCCTCAAACTTTGTGGGCATGATCAATACCCCAAATGATGATGCTACACCAAGTGGTGCATCAAGGGGAGATGATTTGCTTGACTCAAACATGGTGAAACCATTTCTGTTGATTTCTAGGGTTCACCAAAGTTACATTGGCCACTTTGCCCAAATGAGCTCAAATTTGGTGTAGGGGCCTAATTATATGTGACATTTGATCCTGTTAAGTGCCATGTCAAGTGGAGGTCATTTGCTTGACCAAACACTGATCAAACACCTTCTGTCCATTTACCAAAGCATGTGTTTGGACCCCTTTTACTATTTCCCTTTACCCCAAATTCTTACCACACCTTCCCCTGATCATCCTCTACCCCCAGTAACTTCTCTATGGCCTCAGCTCAATCATTGGAGGGGGTAAGATCCCAATTTCTACTGCTGGACAGCAGTTTTCACCGTCTTCTTCACCTCCCTCCTCAATTCAGTGGCTCACCAGAGCATCCAAGACTGCCCCCCATTGTTTACTACTCCCTCTACCCTCTGGACACGGCTGGACACAAGAGGACACGGCCAGGTAGCACAGGCACGACCATGCCGGCCAAAGGCGTGCTCTGGAGCACGCTACAGTGCGCCAAGGCACTGTAGCTCGGCCCTCCCGAGGCTTCCAGGCGACCTTGGGCAGAGGGAGCGTGTCCCCCGAGGTCCCCTCGACGTCCGCAACACGCTGGGCTGTCGGCCCCCTACTCTCTCCTCCTCTCTCACCCCTGCCCGCACGCGCACCGGCCGACCCCGAGCTCCAGTGAAAAAGCTCGCATGCGCGACCCCTCTGACGCCTCCCCGCTCCTCCTCTCTCTTCCTCTAAGCGTGGACCCGCCCCACAAACGCCCTGGGCATGCCCGCAGGTGCCCCCGTGGCTTGCAACGACAGCAAGGGCCTCGCCGGCGCACACGTGTTCGGTGGACCGGCGCTCACCTATTTATAGGCCGCCCCGAGCCCCCTCGCGGCTCCGATGGCCTCCTCTCCCTCTCCTGATCCTCCTGGAACCACTCTCTCTCTCTCCCGCATCCCCTATCCACCACCGCAGCCAAAATCTCGCCGCCGGCCGCCGCCAAAATCCTCGGTGACCCAAGCTCCTCCGCGGGTGCTGAGCGCACGTAAGGGATCGCCGCTCCCTGCTGCCTCCTCCGGCGCGTTGGGGGCCGTCACTGGTGGCTGGAGCCGTCGGGGCAAGCGCCAGCGCCGCCCGGCCGGACCTCCCCGTCGCTCCTCTGCCTCAGGCGCGAGGTAGGGGACGACCGTCGCGCCAGTTGGCAAGGGGCCCCCGCCTGTCAGCGACCCGGCCGGCGGGCCCAGCAGCTTAAGTGGAGACGGGCCAGGCTGGAGCCGCGTTCCCCAGGCGAAAACGCCCTTTGGAGATGACGCCTTCGGCGTCACCGCCCCCGCCCGCACGGCCGTGCAGCTGGGCCGGCCCACCATCTATCCCTCGCCAGCGCGCAGTAAAAGGGTATAACCCCTTTTCCCTTTTATTTTCTGTATTCCAGTAAACTTCAAATATCTCCCAAATATTCAAATGAACTCCAAATTGCATGATTCAAATTTCCTATGACTCCATAAATCTTGCTCTATCACATGGTGCAACATGCACATTATTCCAGAAACATTTCTTTCACAAATATTTATCAAATGCCTTTATTTCATTTCTGTGATGAACTTTAGAAAATCACAGAGAGCTCAATCTTGATCCAAATGCAGTGGTTCAAATTCCTAGATGCTTGTCATGTCCAAACTTAGTTTTGGAACATTTTTAATAATACTTTCTGTACCCCACTAAATATTGAGCCATTTCTTTATATTTATTAGCTTTGCAAAATCCTAGGAAATTCATTTGAATTCCAAATCCAGTGAAACCAACTCCTAGATGCTTCTAAAATCATGACTTGTTGATGGGTGCCTTTTCTCATCATTCAAGAAAATATTTCTATATACTTCTTTCAAATCCATAAACCCTTTGGTTCCATCATATTGAAATGATCCAAGCTATTCATTGATCCAACACCTATGTAACCACCTTGGTTATTTTTCATATGACCAGAGGTATCCTAGAAAAGTACAACTCCTAATTTTAGAGCACTTTTACTTTTGCTTTGATTGTGTTGCTTATTATGATTGTTTCCATCGTTAGTTGACGAAATAAACGAAGTACTCGGAGATGGACCAGAAGGTTTGAAGACTCAGAAGAATAAGGCAAGCAGCCCTTTGACCATGTTCAAGAAACCTTTTTATGCATGTCTCATAGCACGTTCTTATTCAATGCATCAGAATCATGTTGAGGTGGAAACCACTTTGGTTGATACCCCTGTTACTTTACCGTTGAAACTTGCATCAAACATGACCCTACCTTCCTATGAGGGTTATGTGGGTGGGAGTAGATAGATGTATGCTATAGTAGTTGGCTACGCAAAAATGGGTCGGGGTTATGCATTGAGTAAAACAAGTGTGGTCTGACATACTTGCAAATGACCCAGTGGGTGCCACTAATGCCCGTGGGAGTTGATGAGGAGCTAGGGCACTACTTGGTGAAGAAGTAGTGTGCCGAGGCTCGACGGAAGTGTTGTTTATAGAGATGGATTATATTTATGTGTGACTACCGTCCCAACCAAACATGTGCAACCACACTACCCCTTATGGGACGGGGCTTTATTGATTACTTAGGTCGATACTAGCATGGTGCCCGCATTACTAGTGACGGGAAGACTTGAGGTCTTTCCCGGGACGGGGTCGTGCTTGGATAGACGGCCATGACTGTTTTTACAGGGCACCGGACACACCGTTGGTCCCTTCGGGTACGCGTGACATTAAAATTAGGGCAAGTCCCTTGATCTATTGTTTGTACCCGAGGGCCGTGTACCAACGAGTGGACTCTATGTTAGTGTCGTCTAAGGAAAGATAATGACCGGGTGCTTACCCCGGGTACTTGAGGTACCGCGGGTCGTGGATGACACGGAAGTTCCCCAGATCTTGTGGGTAAAGTGTACAACCTCTGCAGAGTGTCAAACTATTCGAATAGCCGTGTCCGCGGTCAAGGACAGTTGGGTGGTGCTGCTTAGACTATGTCCATAAGTTTCTGGGAAACAACACGATTCAGAGATATTGAAGATATGATTGTGAGGAAGTCACAATGAGCTTGTGCATGTGTTGATTACAACTTTTTCTCGATATTGATGTCTGTGACCTCCTGATACTTGTTACAGACACATGCATGCCCTTGTTATATGTTGATCATAAGTGCATATGAAAAACTAGCTTTCCGCAAAACTGCCAACCTAGCAGTAGAGCCTTGCATAATTATTCTGTTATCACACTTGGGTTGCTTGCGAGTATATTCAATGTACTCATTGGCTTGCCACTGGTTATTTTATTGGCCAGGCAGGAGAGAACAGGTTATGATGAAGATTTCTTGGTGACGAGCATGCGAGCTAGGACGCTTCCCAGTCAGAATGCCTGTAGGGTTAAGGCAGATGGCATGGGTCCCAGTTGTCTTTGAAGATTTCCGCTGCGATGATATACTCAAGACTTGACCATTATGGTCCTACTTGTGTAACACGGTATGTGAGGATGTAAGACTCTTGTTATTCAGCTTTTGTGTGTTCAGTGAGCATTGATCTCTGGGATCACTGTACACGTGCATTCGGTGATCACGACTTATGAGTCGGGGTCCCCACAACCGACATGAAAGATCAATTCTCCGGCCTTCCTAGTGAAGATGCCGCTACCCATCTAAACAACTTTGTTGATTTTTGTGATATGCAAAAGAAAAGGGATATGGATAACGATATAGTTAAATTGAAGCTATTTCCGTTTTCACTTAGAGATCGTGCTAAAACTTGGTTTTCCTCTTTGCCTAGAAATAGTATTGATTCGTGGAATAAGTGCAAAGATGATTTTATCTCTAAGTATTTCCCTCCTGCTAAGATCATCTCTCTTAGAAACGATATTATGAATTTTAAGCAACTAGATCATGAGCATGTTGCACAAGCTTGGGAGAGAATGAAACTAATGATACATAATTGCCCTACACATGGTTTGAATCTGTGGATGATTATTCAGAACTTTTATGTTGGCTTGAATTTTGCTTCTAGAAATCTTTTAGATTCGGCCGCCGGAGGCACTTTCATGGAAACTACCTTAGGATAAGCTACCAAACTCCTAGATAATATTATGGTAAATTATTCTCAATGGCACACTGTCGGTGTTCTAAGGTAGGGGTACCTCAGTACCCCAACTTGTGCACGGGCAGTTGCAGCTTCCCGCGGCAGGGTTTACCGCGTGCTCGCCGGAGACCTTCCTGCTCCCTATCAAACCATTCAAAAACAAAGTATACAAGAAAGAAGATCGAGACCCCGGCAAGAGGAGCTTGCCGGGAAGGCCGTACCAGGCTCAAGACTACCTCACTAGCACAAGGCCCTGGCAAGAGGAGCTTGCCAGGAAAGCTAGAAGACCCGGCGAGGGCCCGGGGAGCAACGAGCTTCAGAGCCCGGCAAGCTCCCGGGCCCGGCAAGATCAAGGCCCCGGCAAGGTGCTTGCCGGGAAGGCTGCGCCGTGTGCCCGCGCTCCAGCTCATCGGCCCACGCGTCGTCCTAGGGCCTATCCAGGGACGCGTGGCGGATGGCTGTGCAGCCTGGGGGACACGGTGGCACTCCATGGTGGTGGATCCATCGCCGTGGCAGACGGAGACGCTAAGGCGGGAACTTTTGGGATCGACGGCGACGGGCATTGAATGCCCTTGTCCCCCACTGTCTAAGTAGGTATAGACCACTGTTCTGCACTGTAGCTCCACTGTTCCCGCACTGTTACAACTACCACCTCTTTTACGTTTTTACCCCTTTCTCCTACGATTGACACCTGTCGGTGACCCCTTGCACTATAAAAGGAGGCCCATGCACAACGTGGAGGGGGTTCGGAACCTAGATCACTCTCACGCTCGGTGTAGCTGCTTCTTCAAGCTCCCGAGCACTCAAACTCAATACACAACTAAGCAGGAGTAGGGTTTTACGCGTCTACCGCGGCCCGAACCTGGGTAAAACTGCCCGCGTGCTCGCTCCGATCTGCTCTTCGTGCTCCCTCCGCCCTCGTACCGCACAGACAAGGGGCTCCGGTCCCATAGGTGTTCGTGGCGGACAGTTTCCCCCGACATCTTTGGCGCGCCAGGTAGGGGGCGTCGAGGTTGTGCGAACCTGATCCGGCGTTCGCGCGGGCGCATTCTTCATCAACCTCTCCGAATTCATCAACTTCACCAGCGGCAACTCCATGGCCCCGAAGAAGAAGGCTTCGGAGGTCGGAGGCCCGTCTGCGTCTCACCCGCCGCCACCAGAGCCAACGGTGGGCGGGGGAGACGCCGTCGGAAGGGTGGTCGCCGGCGAGGACACTCACGGCGCCACCAGATCCAAGAACAGGACGGACGACCGAACCTCGGTCTCCGTGGACGCGCCGCGTCCCTCTCAGCACACAACGACCCAGCAGCGCCATGTCACGGGAGGTGGCATCCGCTTGCTGGGGCAAGGCCAAACCGGAGGCTCGCGGGACGCCCCGGACCCCCGTCCGGGCACAAGCAAAGCAAAGGCGCCGGCGCGGGACCCCGCTCCTTCTAACATCGTTAGAAGTCCGAGCGTATCCCGCTCCTCGCATCGCTCGCCCGCGTTCCCCTCCACTCCGGCAGAAGCGCTCGCAAGGGCGCAACTGCTCCTCGATTTCCCTGCAGCGGCAGACAAGGCCGAAGACTGGAGGGCCACCATCCAGAGCCTGATAGCCTTCGCCAACAACGATTCTCCATAGCAGCTGTCGGCCTCGCGGCCGCGGCAAGCTGAGAAGACGAAGGCTGACGGCGACAAGACCGCCGGGGGTGCGACAAGCGTGCACTCCCCGCCGCAGAAGCAAAAGACGCCGCCCCGCCGGAACAACGCCGACGACGGCTCCACGGCCTCGTCGGACCCGCGGGCTCGTCGGGACCAGCGCCAAGTCCTCGACGACCGGCGAGAAGAAGACGCTCGGACCACAATCGAGCGCCGCCGAGAAGCTCGGCGACAATCAGACAAGAGAGCTGGGAACACTGTCGACGCGCACGCGCCCGGTGAGCCAGGCGACCTGCCGTACGCGGCAGGCTGCCCTGCGTTCACCCGCGAGCTGCGGCGCGTCCAGTGGCCCAGCTTGAAGAATTTTAAGCCCGACGTACCTGAGAAGTACGACGGCAAGACGCACCCCTCGGAATTCCTCAGCGTCTATACCATCGCAGTGCAAGCTGCCGGGGGGCGCGACGAGAAGATCTTGGCGAACTACTTCCCGCTCGTGCTAAAGCCGAACGTCCGTTCGTGGCTTATGCACTTGCCGGAAGGTTCTATTTCTTCTTGGGCCGACCTTTGCCACCAGTTTGTTGGCGCCTTCACCGGCGGCCACAAACCCCACGGCCAGGAGAGCGATCTCCACATTCTGGCCCAGAAGGAAGGCGAGACCCTGCGCAAGTACATCCAACGCTTCAGCCGTGTGCAGCACAACATCCCTGATGTCCACCCTGCTGCGGTTATCAGCGCGTTCCACCAGAACGTGCGTAACCGCCGCATGCGTGAGGAAATGGCGATGACGAAGATTCGGGATGTCAGCGAGCTCTATGCTCTGGCTGACAAGTGCGCACGCGCAGAAGAGGGGAGGAGACTCCCCGGGGAGGATGCTGGCGCGGGAGGAAGCGACAGCGACGACGCCGCCCCGGCAAAGAAGAGCCGGCGGCGGAATAACAGAAGGAAGGGCAAGAAAGAGGTGCTTGCCGTCGAGAAGTCCGGCAAGGAGGCCCCCGCCAAGCAAACGCAGGCTGGCGGCTCCGGCAAGGAGCCTGCCCCTGTAGCGGCGGCCGACAAGCCGGGCAGCTCCGACAAGCAATACTGTAAGATCCACCGCACCAAGGGTCACGATCTCTCCAACTGCAAGCGCGTCGAATATCTTGTCGAGCAGCAGAAAGCTGAGTACGAGAGGCGCGACAAGGAGAAGGCCCAAGGTGGCGGGGAGGAGACAAGCAAGAAGCGGCCGTTCAACGGCCGGGGAGGGCGCCGCGGCAAGGCCAAGCAGCGGCAAGGAGATCGACCTCCCCGGGGCCGCGACAAGGACGAAGAGGACGACGATGAAGACATGGAGGACGAGGATAACAACGAGCAAGAGTCCCAGAAGGCCACGGAGGTCCTGTGCGTCGACGGTGGCGCCTCTCTGCACACCTCCCACCGCCAACTGAAGCAGTGGGTGCGTGAGGTGAATGCGGCGGAGCCGCCCGTGGAGTCGCGCAGGCTCCTCAAATGGTCCAGCACGCCCATCGTTTTTGATCTTGAGGATCACCCTGACCGCACCACTGCGGTCGGGTGCTTGCCGATGCTGGTTTCTCCCACCATCCGCAACCTCAAGGTCACCAAAATGTTGGTTGACGGCGGGGCCGGGCTGAACTTGATCTCCTCTGCTGTGATCAAGAAACTCCAGATTCCAGATGGCGAGCTCAAAGAGACCGGTTCATTCCAAGGAATCAACCCGGGAAGGAGCAAGCCCAAGGGAAAGGTCACTCTGCCGGTGACCTTTGGCGGGGAGCTCAACTTCAGAACTGAGCGCATCACTTTTGACGTCGCCGATATTCCATTGCCCTACAATGGAATACTTGGCCGTCCTGCCCTCGCCAAGTTCATGGCAGCTTCCCATTATGCCTACAACGTACTCAAGATGCCGGGGCCGATAAGCGTCATCACTGTCCACGGCGACAAGAAGGATGCGCTTGTCTGCGCCGACAAGATCTACCGGGATGCGGCAGCTGCGGCCGAGAAGGATACTCTTGCCGCTGAAGCTCCCGGGGGGAAGAAGACGAAGACCAAGTCCGGCAAGTGCTCTGGGACCCACTCCGGCAACCGCACCTCTTCGGAGTGCTGCGCTGCCGTCGAGGACGTTCCATCGAGCTCCACCGGCAAGAGTAAGAAAGGAATGGCTGCTCCTCCGGCAACCAAGAAGGTGTCCGCCAAGGAGGACGGCACTGGTGGTACCTTCACCATCAGTGCCACCCTTGACAACAAATAGGAAAGCGCGCTCGTTGCCTTCCTGCGGGCGAATATCGATGTGTTTGCCTGGCAACCATCTGACATCCCCGGTGTTCCCAGGAAGGTGATTGAGCACAAGCTTGCTGTCTGTCCTCATGCGCGGCCCATCAAGCAGAAAGTGAGGAAGCAAGCCGTGGAGCGCCAAGAGTTCATTAACGAGGAAATCAAGAAGCTAGAAGCAGCAGGCCTAGTTAGAGGTGTGATCCATCCGACGTGGTTGGCAAATCCAGTCGTCGTGCGCAAGGCCAACGGGAAATAGAGACTGTGTATAGACTTCACCGATGTGAATAAAGCATGTCCCAAGGATCCATTCCCTTTGCCGCGCATTGACCAGATCGTTGACTCCACTGCCGGATGTGAGCTACTCTGTTTTCTTGATGCATACTCAGGCTATCACCAGATTTTCATGGCCAAGGAAGATGAAGAGAAGACTGCATTTATCACCCCATGTGGCACTTATTGCTTCATACGCATGCCATTTGGGTTGAAGAATGCAGGCTCAACCTTTGCAAGGGTAGTATACACTGCTTTTGAGCCACAGATCCACAGAAATGTAGAAGCTTACATGGATGACATCGTGGTGAAGAGCAAGAGCAAGGAAACCCTGATCCAAGATTTGGAGGAGACGTTTCAAAACCTGCGCAGAATACAGCTCAAGTTGAACCCCGAGAAGTGCGTCTTTGGAGTCCCCTCCGGCAAGCTTCTCGGGTTCTTTGTATCACAGAGGGGGATTGAAGCCAACCCCGACAAGATTAAAGCCATTGAGCAGATAGAGGCCCCAAAGCGCGTCAAGGATGTCAGAAGGCTTGCAGGTTGTGTGGCTGCCCTCAGTAGGTTCATTTCAAAGTCTGCAGAACGCGCCCTACCTTTCTTCAAAATTTTGAAGAAGGCAGGTCCCATGAAGTGGACTCCGGAAGCGGAGGCGGCGCTGCAGGATTTGAAACGGTACCTGTCCTCCACTCCAATACTTGTCGCACCTAGACCACAGGAAAAGTTGTTGCTATACTTAGCGGCAACCAACGAGGTGGTTAGTGCTGCGTTAGTAGCGGAGAGGGAGTCCGACGAGGAGTCAGCACCACCGGCAAGCGAATCCAGCGACAAGCAGGGGGCTGCTCCGGCAAGCTCTGGCCCCGACAAGGATGACTCTGCGCAGGAACAGGATGGGGTGCGGAAGAAGATGGTGCAGCGCCCAGTGTATTTTGTAAGTTCCCTTCTCCAGGGGGCTAGATCAAGATACTCTGGTGTGCAAAAATTGCTTTTCGGCCTCCTCATGGCCTCGAGAAAGCTGCGCCATTACTTCCAAGCCCACGAGATAACGGTGGTCACTCGCTTTCCGCTGAAGAGGATATTGCACAACCCAGAAGCAACAGGCAGGATCGTTGAGTGGGCACTGGAGCTGTCAAGCTTCGGGCTCAAGTTTGAAAGTACTTCAACTATACAGAGCCGAGCCTTGGCAGAATTCATAGCTGAGTGGACTCCAACGCCCGATGAAGAAGTTCAAGAAACAAGTACACCCGTACAAGAAGCTACAAGTGAATGGGTAATGTATTTTGACGGTGCCTTCTCGCTGCAAGGCGCCGGTGCTGGCGTGGTACTCATTGCGCCCACCGGAGAGCACCTCAAATACGTTATTCAGATGCACTTTCCCAGGGAGCAAGCGACAAACAACACTGCAGAATATGAAGGCTTGCTTGCCAGCCTCAGGATTGCGGCCGAACTTGGGATCAGAAAGCTGATTGTGCGGGGCGATTCTCAGTTGGTGGTCCGGCAAGTTAACAAAAGCTATTAGAGCCCTTTGATGGAAGCCTATGTCGATGAAGTGAGGAAGCTTGAGGAGCACTTTGAAGGTTTGCAGATGGAGCACGTCCCGAGAGCTCAAAATGAAATTGCAGATGGCCTTTCAAAGTGTGCTTCGATGAAGTTACCTGTGGAACCAGGGACCTTCTTGCTCAAGCTGACTCAACCATCCGTTACACCATCAATTGGGCAGTCCAAGAAGAGAAAGTTGGTCTCCGGCGACTACTTGCCGGCGGATCTTCCTGAAACCGCCGCCAAGGTCCCCAAGATCAACAACCACAACGCTGAGGAACAGTTTGCTCCTGCAGATCCTCGGGTCTGTACAGTTGAAGCAAGTGTTCCCGACAAGCCTCGCCCCGGCGAGCTTGCCGGGGGACCATCAGCTCCGGCAGAGCGAGAGGTTCTTGCCGTAGAAGCTGAGGTCCCCGCAGCGGCCCTCGAGCCTTTAGTCCTTGCCGTTGAGCCTCAGGCTCCGGCATGGGCACAGCAGATAGTCCGTTTTCTGCAAGCTGGAGAACTTCCCGACGACCCAGAAGAAATAGAGAAGATAACCAGGCAGTCAAGTATGTACCAGTTCGTGGATAACGAGCTATACAGAAGAAGACTCAATGGTGTCAGACTGAAGTGCATCTCCAGGGAAGATGGACAGAAGCTGTTGGCGGAAATACAAGGAGGCATATGCGGCCACCACATTGGCGCAAGGGCGCTTGCCGGGAAAGCTTTCCGGCAAGGGTTCTTTTGGCAAGAAGCCCTCCAAGACGCAACTGCACTAGTAACCAAGTGTGAAGCGTGCCAGTTCCATGCGAAGCAGATTCATCAGCCAGCTCAAGCTCTCCAAACAATCCCTTTGTCCTGGCCCTTCTCGGTCTGGGGGCTCGATATCCTCGGCCCTTTCCCTCGTGCTGTCGGGGGCTTTGAGTACTTGTACGTCGCAATCGACAAGTTCACAAAGTGGCCAGAAGTGGAGCCAGTGAGAAAGGTGACAGCACAGTCAGCAGTCAGGTTCTTCAGGTCAATTGTTTGCCGTTTCGGGATCCCTAACAGGATCATCACCGACAACGGTACACAATTCACTAGTCGCACCTTCATGCAGTACGTCCAAGACCTTGGCGCCAAGGTCTGTTTTGCTTCTGTTGCTCACCCGAGGAGCAACGGTCAAGCGGAGAGGGCAAATGCTGAAGTGCTGCGCGGACTCAAGACAAGGACCTTTGACAGGCTGCGCAAGTGCGGAAGAAATTGGATAGAGGAGCTACCGGCGGCTCTTTGGTCAATCAGAACGACACCAAGTCGAGCCACCGGACAGACACCCTTTGCTCTAGTCTATGGAGCAGAGGCAGTTCTCCCCACGGAACTCGTATACGGATCTCCTCGAGTACTCGCTTATGATGAGCTCGAGCAAGAGCAGCTGCGGCAAGATGATGCACTGCTCCTTGAGGAGGGACGTCTCCAGGCTGCTGTACGAGCTGCTCGATACCAGCAAGCCTTGCGCCGCTACCATAGCCGCAAGGTCAGGGCCAGGAGTCTCGAGGAAGGCGACCTTGTTCTTCGGCGTGTTCAGTCCGCCAAGAATTCCAACAAGTTGACGCCGAAGTGGGAAGGCCCTTATCGGGTGAGACAAGTTACGAGGCCCGGCGCTGTCCGCCTCGAGACCGAAGAAGGCTTACCGGTGAGCAACTCCTGGAACATAGAGCATCTTCGCAAGTTTCACCCCTAAGGCGCGGTTGCCGTGATCCGCTCCGGCAACCACCTTTTGTACAAGCTTTGCCGCTGTTGCATGTAACCCTTTGTACAAAGCCGGGCGCAGACCCTGTGCACCAGTAAAGTTTTTGCGTTTTTCGCACCGATTGCCTTTTGCATGCTTTTCTTTGCTATTTGCATGTTCTGTTTGGCATTTGGTGCAACACTCAAGTATACGGTAAGCATTAGCACGCCGAAAGGCCATACACTTGTTTCCCTCTCCCTTTTCTTTCCTCTTAAGCAGAAGGAACGTTCCTCGCGCACAAGTTTGCCGGGGGGGAAGGAGGTGGAGGAGGAACCAAGTGCTGTTCAAGAAAGAGAAGCCTTACCGGAAAGCAAGCAATATATGAAAGCTAAGTTGTTAGAATTTGACCAGTTCAAATTTTAAATTTTAGTTGTCTTCCTTGAACAATCACACTTTGTATGGAAAACCTGTGCGCGGAGGAACCTACCCGTAGCTTGCCGCACCCTTATCTTGTTTTCGAGTTCGCTCAACGATTTAAGCGAGCTGCGACAAGTGTCGCGCCCTTGTTTCGTTTCCGAGTACGCTCAACAAGCTAAGTGCGTTGCGACTAGCCGCAGCGAGGTTGCTTGCCGGTAAGGCCTTGGCCAGCAGGCTGCTCGGAGTCCAGTACTCAGCGCTCGCGGCAAAGGCCCCTTGCCGGCAAGCTTCCCGGGAGCGTAGGGTGAAAAACATACAAAGTCAAAGATTAAGATAAGGAAGATAACATTGCACTGATTGATCAAAATGAGATAAATATCTTACAAAGGATAACTTGTCGCAATGGACTAATAAGTTCATAACATAATGTGCAGCAGCAAAAAGAAATAAAGATAATGGAGGCCTAATCTACGCGATCGCCCTCCTTCCTGGAGATCTTGGCCACCTTGGCAATGATGTGGGCGACCTGCTCCTTCAGGGCCTCCGTGTTCGCATCGGCCGGCAAGCTACGAAGAACGTTGGTGAGATTGATCCCCAGGTTGCGGTACACGATCTTCGTCAGCACCCGCTCCAGAGTTCCCGCGCAGAGCAGGCGCGACTCCTCGGCCAGCTGCGCGGGGATTTGGTTCCGGAGACCTGCAAGGGCCGGCGCGATCCCTCTGAAGAAGAGGCTGAGCTTGGCGCTGTGCGGGAGATCCGGATCCGGCGAGTAGATGAGATGTTCAACCTTCAGCGCCAGCAGCTCCTGGTCAATGTTGGACGCAGAAGATACCAAGTCTTCGGTCCATACCTCAATGGTCTGGCGGAAGAGCTCGGATGCTTTGTTGACGCTGTCCACCAAGGACCGCTCCTTGCGGAGCTCCTCCTTCAGCTTGGTCTCCTGAGCCCGGGCAGCGTCGAGTGAATCCTTCAGAGTAGTGACCTTCAACTCCAAGTCCTCGATGGAGTCCTTGGCGGCCTTCAACTCGTCGCCCCTCTTAGAGAGGCTCACCTGGAGCTCTGAATTTGTGTGGGCGTCCTTCTCGCGCTCCGTGATGAGCGCGGCAACCTTCTCCGCGCTCACCTTCAGCGCCTTCTCTAGCTGTACGACCTTGGCGGAGAGCTCCTTCTTGGCGTTTTCCGCGGCAACCGCGGCGGCTTTCGCCTCCTTCAACTCCCCGCCAAGGGCCGTCTCGCGAGCGGCAAGGTCCTCCTCATGGGAGTCGAGCTCGACCTTCCGCTGCGCGAGCTCTCCTTCTCGCCGGGACAGCTCCACCCCGGCGAGCCGCTGCTGTTCCTCAGCTTCGGCCTTCTCCAGCACCCATTCTTGGTACTCGCCGGCGAGACGCTCGCGCTCCTCCGCCACCTCGCGGAGGGCCGCCTGGTTGGCGGCCCTGAGCTCTGCCGCGCGCTTCTCCATCTCCGCGGCGGCCTTGGCGGCAAGGGCTTCCCGGGAGGCGAGCTTCGCCTGCCTGGCCCGGTAAAGGGCCAGGAGCTGGTGGAGCAGCTTCTCCTCCTCGGGCCCCTCACTCCCGCCGGGCGCCTCGACGATCTTCAGGCCTGCGGAGGCGAGGACTTCTTCGTCAAACGCCTCGCCCTCCGCGGGAGCTCGCGATGAAGACCCCCAAGGCATCTGGATGAAGACGCCGTTGGGGGCCTCAAGGTAGTAGCCCTGCTCCTTGCTGGCGGAGGGGTCGGCGGCCGGTGCAGCATCTGATGCTCCCGCCGCCTCCGGGTCGGCGGTGCGGTCGCCGTCCCCCTCCCCGGCCGCTGCGTCCGCAGCCGGAGCGGTCTCTTGCGCGGCCGGCTCGGCGGTTCTCGCCACGTCCTCAACGACAGGGACCCCGCCGCCGCCGCCCTGCGCGCCCTCCTCGTCCTCGATGTTGATGACCTCGGTCTCCATCGGCTCGGGAGGAGGAGGATCTAAAAAGAAGAAGAAGAAAAAGAAGTTCAAGCAAAGATCCAAAAAGAGACAAAGCCAAGAAGACAAGCTACAGAACATACCTTGGCGGACGTCCTCAGCGGCGGGCTCCCTTGCCGGGGAGCTCTGCCTTGGCGGAGTGGCCACTCTCGCCGGGCTGCTCGCCCTTGGCGGGGTACTCTGCCTTGGCGGAGTACCCGCCCTTGGCGGAGCACTCTCCCTTGCCGGAGAGTTCGGCCTTGGCAGGGACGGCGGGGCCTGCGGCTCCTCGGTGACGGTCTCCGGGCGCTCTTCCCGCTGTGACTCCACCTCTGCACAAATCAAGATAAGAAACGTCAAGATGATGAAAGAAGACGAAATCCTCCGGCGTACCCCGACAAGCGAAAGAATAAACCCCAGACTTACGCTGGGGGCTGCGCTGGGGGCTGCTCCTCGGAGCAGCGCTCGGGTCCGGCAGGCTCGGCTCCGGCACACCTCCTGTTGCCGCGGCGGCTGAGTCTTCCGCGGCCTCGACCACAGGCGCCTTGGCCTTCTTCGCCGCACGCTGAACCAAGGTCCTGAAATCAAAGCAGCAAACAAAGTCAACATCAACAATAATCAAGACAAAACTCGAGAAGGTGTAAGATCTTGGATCCTTACTCCTGGTCCTCCTCGTCGTCCTCGCTCAGGGCGGAGAAGTCGTACTCCACCGTGGGCGCGTCGGCGCGAGGAGCGGAAGATGAAGATTCCCTCGCGCGCTTGGTGTTCCCCGGGGCTGGGGGCTGCGAAGACCCAGCCCCTGTGGTAGCCGGCGCCCGAGGAACGGGCGGAGCCGCTGCTCCGCTCCGAGAAGACCCCTGTCGGCTCGGCGCTGGCCTGCGAGGCACCTCCGTCGTGGCCCGCGCGCGGGCCGCCTCTGCTGTGGCTGGTACGCCGGTCGCCCTTGGCGCGGCTTGGCTCCCCCGGGGAGCTGCCCGGCGAGCTGGTTGTTGCCGGGGCGCTTGCGCCCTTTCTCCCGTCGCCGTCTTGCGGAGACGCTTCGGTGGAGACTGCCTTGGGCTTGCCGGGGGCGGGGAGCTCTCCGACGAGGAGAGGTCGTCGGCGTAGAGCTCCGTGGATCCTCCGGAGTCCTCGGCCTCCTCCTCCTCCTCTTCCCCGGCCGGCTCGCTGGGCCCAGCGCCCTGCGCTGCGGCCTCCTTCCCCTTGGCGCTTCCGCTCCCTCCGGCGCCCCCGCTCCTCGCGGCGCCTCTGTTCCCTCCGGCGGCACCCTCCATTGCCGCGGCCTCGGCCACGATTCCGTGGATCCCGGAGTGCCTCAGCGAGGGGACCCCGGCAAGCGCGTCGGGAGGGAGCTGCAGCAATCTGCGGATCTCCGCCTCCTCCGCCTGGCTGGACACGTCCGCAGCCTCCGCCTCAGCTGGCGTGTACCCGAAGTCTCCTGCCGCTGCGGCTGCAGCGGCCTCTTCAGCCCGAGAAGCCATATAGGCAATCTCCTGGTCGGTGGTGTCCCGCGTGTGCTCCTTGACGTCATTCTTGTTCTTCGCCACCTCCACGAGGTTGTCGTAGAAGTTGAGGACGTCGATGGGCTTGGGCGCGATCCACGTGCGATCCACGCCGTGCGAATCGCACGCGGGCATCATGGCGAGGATACGGTCCCGGACGATGTTGTTGCAGAGCGGCACCACTCCCCGGGGAGCTCGGAACCACTCAGGGTGTGCCGGGTCATACTTGAAGAGTTCCCGGACCATCCCCCTCAGCTCGAGCGTCGTGAAGTTGAAGTTGAGCCCGGGGCGCAGCCTCATTATGTCCGCCGGGCCGCCGTACTCCCAGGCCGGCCTCTTCCTGTCTTGGAGAGGGGCGATGCGGCGGCGAAGGAAGTCTGCGCCCACCTCAGCAACGGACAGCTGTGCCACCCGAAGACGAAGAATCCGGACGAGGGCGATGTCGAGCTTGATGTCGTCCGAATCTAGCTCACTCCAGTCCCTGCCGCGCACGATGGGCGTTGTGCGCGGCGCGGTGAAAGCTTGCGGCTGGTCTTCGACGACCCAGCACCACTCCGCGCGCCACTCCTCCCACTTGCCGCGGAGCTCTCCCGGCAAGTAGGACCCCTTCTTGTTCAGACGGAAGACCCAAGAAATTCCTCCGGAGAGTGGGGCGTCGGCCTCTGCTCTAGGGGTGAAGAAGTGCCTAAAAAGCGCTACATTGGGCTGTACCCCTATGAAGTTTTCGCACATGTGTGCGAAAACCGCCATGGTGAGAATGGCGTTGGGGGTGAAGTCAAGGAGGTGGAGGCCGTAGGTGTGCATGACATCACAGAAGAAATTCGAGAAAGGAGGACACAGACCGCAGTGAAAGAAAGCTGCGAAGAAGTAATACCCGCCGGGGTAGCTGTCCTTGGCGGCGGCCGGATACGCTCGCGTGCGGGGATGCGCCTTGGTTTCCTTGGCCCAGAACAAGTAGTACTTGTTCCAGAGCTCCCGCGCGCCGAGCCTCGGCGAGAAGACGAGATGCTGCTTCCGATACGCGGCGAGCTTCGCCGCTTGCTCCGACTTCTCCCTCTTGGACTTCTTCGCCTTCGCCTTGTCGGTCTTTGGGGCCATGGCGGACGCGGCGGAAGGAGGGGGACGAAGAGCTCGGCGGCGGCGGGGGTGTGGAGGCAGAGCGCAAGAGAGATCTCTGGAGGAAGGAGACGATACAATGAAAGCGCAAGGAGGGGAACCGCGCCCGCTTCCTCTGCTTTTATGGGGGAGTGGGGGGCGTTTCGCCCTTTCCATTAAGAGATCGTGGGCACGTCCCATCCCACGACGCCGCGATCGACGCGTGCCGTTACGGTGGGGTGCGGCGGATACGGAAGTGGATTCGGCGCGCCGCGGGCCGCGGGTGCCCGTGCACTGTTTTGGGCCTGGCCCAACAGCGCTCGGCACCGTGTGTGGCCCAGGCCCGGGGGCTCCTGTCGGTGTACTAAGGTAGGGGTACCTCAGTACCCCAACTTGTGCACGGGCAGTTGCAGCTTCCCGCGGCAGGGTTTACCGCGTGCTCGCCGGAGACCTTCCTGCTCCCTATCAAACCATTCAAAAACAAAGTATACAAGAAAGAAGATCGAGACCCCGGCAAGAGGAGCTTGCCGGGAAGGCCGTACCAGGCTCAAGACTACCTCACTAGCACAAGGCCCTGGCAAGAGGAGCTTGCCAGGAAAGCTAGAAGACCCGGCGAGGGCCCGAGGAGCGACGAGCTTCAGAGCCCGGCAAGCTCCCGGGCCCGGCAAGATCAAGGCCCCGGCAAGGTGCTTGCCGGGAAGGCTGCGCCGTGTGCCCGCGCTCCAGCTCATCGGCCCACGCGTCGTCCTAGGGCCTATCCAGGGACGCGTGGCGGATGGCTGTGCAGCCTGGGGGACACGGTGGCACTCCACGGTGGTGGATCCATCGCCGTGGCAGACGGAGACGCTAAGGCGGGAACTTTTGGGATCGACGGCGACGGGCATTGAATGCCCTTGTCCCCCACTGTCTAAGTAGGTATAGACCACTGTTCTGCACTGTAGCTCCACTGTTCCCGCACTGTTACAACTACCACCTCTTTTACGTTTTTACCCCTTTCTCCTACGATTGACACCTGTCGGTGACCCCTTGCACTATAAAAGGAGGCCCATGCACAACGTGGAGGGGGTTCGGAACCTAGATCACTCTCACGCTCGGTGTAGCTGCTTCTTCAAGCTCCCGAGCACTCAAACTCAATACACAACTAAGCAGGAGTAGGGTTTTACGCGTCTACCGCGGCCCGAACCTGGGTAAAACTGCCCGCGTGCTCGCTCCGATCTGCTCTTCGTGCTCCCTCCGCCCTCGTACCGCACAGACAAGGGGCTCCGGTCCCATAGGTGTTCGTGGCGGACAGTTTCCCCCGACACACACCGAAAGATCTACTAGTAAAAAGTGCATGCTATCGAAGAAATTAGTGTTTTGAGTGGAAAGATGGATGAACTTATGAAATTGTTTACTGCTAAGAGTGCTTCTTTGGATCCTAATGATATGCCTTTGTCCACTTTGATTGAGAATAACAATGAATCTTCGGATGTGAATTTTTTTGGTAGGAATAATTTTGGTAACAATGCTTATAGAGGTAATTTTAATCCTAGGCCTTTTCCTAGTAATTCCTCTAATAATTTTGGTAATTCCTACAACAACTCCTATGGGAAGATGCCTTCTGAATTTGAAACTAGTGTTAAGGAGTTTATGATATCGCAAAAGAATTTCAATTCTATGCTTGAAGAGAAATTGCTTAAAGTTGATGAATTAGCTAGAAATGTGGATAGAATTACTCCTGATGTTTATTCTTTGAAACTTAGATCTATCCCAACTAAGCATGACATCAATGAGTCTCTCAAAGCCATGAGAATTTCCATTGATGAATGCAAAGAAAGAACCGCTAGAATGCGTGCTAAAAGAGAAGATTATATTAGATCGTGTTCTTCTAGTTATTGTGAAAATAAAGATGAAGATCTAAAAGTTATTGATGTGTCTCCTATTAGATCCTTGTTTTCTAGTATTAATCTTGATGAGAATAGTATTGGAGATGATTCTGCTTTAAAGTGTCCCAATGATTCGGAGTTTTTAGATCTTGATGCTAAAATTGCTAAAAGTGGGATTGAAGAAATTAAAACTTTGCATAGTGATGAACCCACTACATTTGATTTCAAGGGATTCAATTATGATAATGGCTCTTTGATTGATTGTATATCCTTGATGCAATCCGTGCTAAATTCTCCGCCTTCTTATAGTCAAAATAAAGCTTTCACTAAACATATAGTTGATGCTTTGATGCAATCTTATGAAGAAAAACTTGAGTTGGAAGTTTCTATATCTATAAAGCTTTATGATGAATGGGAACCTACTATCAAAATAAAAATAAAAGATCATGAATGCTATGCTCTGTGATTTGGGTGCTACTTTTCCACTATCCCGAAAACTTTGTGTGATTTGCTAGGGTTCCATGAGCTTGATGATTGTTCTTTAAATTTGCATCTTGCGGATTACACTATTAAGAAACCTATGGGAAGAATTAATGATGTTCTTATTGTTTCCATTAGGAATTATGTGCCCGTAGATTTCATTCTTCTTGATATAGATTGCAATCCTTCATGTCCTATTATTCTTGGTAGACCTTTCCTTAGAACGATTGGTGCAATTATTGATATGAAGGAAGGAAATATTATATTCCAATTTCCGTTAAGGAAAGGCATGGAATACTTTCCTAGAAATAAAATCAAATTACCATATGAATCTATGATGAGAGCCACTTATGGATTTCCTTCAAAAGATGGCAATACCTAGATCTATCTTGTATCGTGCCTAGCTAGGGGCGTAAAATGATAGCGCTTGTTGGGAGGCAACCCAATTTTATGTTTTTTGCTTTTGTTGCTGTTAGGGAATAAATATTTCATCTAGCCTCTGATTAGATGTGTTTTCATGTTTTGTGTAGTGTTTGTGCCAAGTAGAACCTTTGGTAAGACTTGTGTGAAGTTTATTTGATCTTGCTGTGAAAAACAGATTCGTTAGCGCTCGCTAAAGTAGTCTTCAGATTTTACTGGAGCGTGATTTTTAGTTGATTCTTTTTGCTGCTGTTTTTTAGATAAATTGCGCAAATTTGCCAATTTATTTTTATTTTTTTGGAGTTCCAGAAGTAGGCGAACCCAGCAGATTACTAGAGACTGTTCTGTTTTTGACAGATTCTGTTTTTCGTTTGTTGTTTGCTTATTCCGATGCATCTATGAGTAATATTGGAGGATATGAATCATAGAAAACTTGTAGTACAGTAGGTTTAACACCAATATAAACAAAGTATGAATTCCTTGCTGTAACTGTGAGTGTTGGTTTGCTTTCTCTTACTAACGGAGCTCACGAGAATTTTTCTCTAAGTTTTGTGTTGTGAAGTTTTCAAGTTTTGAGTATTGCTTTGATGGACTATGGAACAAGGAGTAGCAAAGGCCTAAGCTTGGGTATGCCCATGGCACCCAAAGTAAATTCAATATAATCAAAAGCCTAATCTTGGGGATGCCCCGGGAAGGCATCCCCTCTTTTGTCTTCATCCATCGGTAACTATACTTGGAGCTATATTTTTATTCGCAACATGCTATGTGTTTTTCTTGGAGCGTCCTGTATAATTTGAGTCTTTGCTTGTTAGTTTGCCACAATCATCCTTGCTGGATACACCTATTTGAGAGATTTAAATATGCCCGAGAAATTATTAGAACACTCTATGTGCTTCACTTATATCTTTTGAGTTGAATAGTTTTTGCTCTAGTGCTTCACTTATATCTTTTAGAGCACGGTGGTGATAATATTTTTTAGAAATTGTTGAACTCTCATGCTTCACTTAGATCTATTTGAGAGTCTATTAAAACAGCATGGTAAAGTGTTTAGGCTAAAGAAACTATCCTTCACATGATAAACATCCAATGTCAATGTAGTAAAAAAATTCACATCAAGTGCATTGAATAGAAAGAGATGTTGGATGCTTGATAATTGTTCTGAGATATGAGGATAGTGATATTAGAGTCATGCTAGTGGAGTTATTATGAAATTGATAAATATTTGTGTTTAGGTTGGTGATTCCCGTAGCATGCACGTATGGTGAACCGTTATGTGACTAAGTTAAAGCATGAGGTATTTGTAGAGTGTCAACTTTGTGTGGAGGTCAAGGGCGCGCGATGGTTAACTCCTACCAACCTCCCCCCTAGGAGCATGCGTTGATTTCTTTGTTTTGATGACTCGTAGATTTTTGCAATAAGTATATGAGTTCTTATGACTAATGTTGAGTCCATGGAATATACGCACTCTCACCCTTCCACCATTGCTAGCCTCTCTTGTACCGCACAACTTTCGCCGGTGCCATAAACCCACTATATATCCTTCCTCAAAACAGCCACCATATTGTTCCTCAAAACAGCCACCGTACCTACCTATCATGGCATTTCCATAGCCATTCCGAGATATATTGCCATGCAACTTTCCACCATTCCGTTTATATGACACGCATCATATTGTCATATTGCCATTGCATGATCATGTAGTTGACATTGTATTTGTTGCAAGGCCACCATGTATAATTTTTATACATGTCACTCTTGTTTCATTGCACATACCGGTACACCGCCAGAGGCATTCACATAGAGTCATACTTTGTTGTTGTAGTATCGAGTTTTAATCTTGTGTTGTAATGAAAGTGTGATGATCATCATTTTTAGAGCATTGTCCCATGGGAGGAAAGGCTGAATCTATAAAGCCCCTCCGCAAAAAAAAGCAAAAAAAGAGAAAGGCCAAAGAAAAAAAGGCCCCAAAAAAAGAAGAAAGAAAAAAAAAGAAAAAAAAGAAAAAAAAAGGAAAAGAAAAAAGGGGACAATTGCTACTATCTTTTTCCACACTTGTGCTTCAAAGTAGCACCATGTTCTTCATTGTAGAGAGTCTCATGTTTAGTCACTTTCATATACTAGTGGGAATTTTCGTTATAGAACTTGGCTTGTATATTCCAATGATGGGCTTCCTCAAATGCCCTAGGTCTTCGTGAGCAAGCAAGTTGGATGCACACCCACTAGTTTCTTTTGTTGAGCTTTCATTCATATTTACCTCTAGTGCATCCGTTGCATGGCAATCCCTGCTCACTCACATTGATATCTATTGATGGGCATCTCCATAGCCCATTGATACGCCTAGTTGATGTGAGACTATCTCCCTTCTTTTTGTCTTCTCCACAACCACCTCTATTCCACCCATAGTGCTATGTCCATGGCTCACGCTCATGTATTGCGTGAAAGTTGAAAGGTTTGAAAAGATAGAACATGAAAACAAATGCTTGGCTGAAATCGGGGTTGTGCATGATATGAATATTTATTGTGATAATAAGGGAGCATAGCCAACACTATATGATTTTGTAGGGATAACATTCTTTAGCCATAGTATTTTGAGAAGACGTGATTGCTTCGTTAATATTGCGTGAAGTATTGTTATTTCTTATGTCAATATAGACTTTTATCTTGAATCTTTCAGATCTGAACATTCATGCCACAATTTAGAGAATTACATTGAAAAACTATATTAGTTAGCATTCCACATCAAAAATTCTTTCTTTATCATTTACCTACTCGAGGACGAGCAGGAATTAAGCTTGGGGATGCTTGATACGTCTCCAACGTATCTATAATTTTTTATTGTTCCATGCTATTATTTATGAAGTCTTGGATGTTTAATGGGCTTTATCATTAACTTTTATATCATTTTTGGGACTAACCTACTAACCCACCAAAGGCCCAGTCCAGATTGCTGTTTTTTGCCTATTTCAGGGTTTTGCAGAAAAGGAATATCAAACGGAGTTCAAACGGAATAAAACCTTTGCAAGAGATATGTTTGGAGGAAATCACGCATGAAAGACTTCGGGGCCAAGCCACAGGACAGGGGGCCCACCCTCGAGGGTGGGGGGCGCGCCCCCCTTCCCAGGGCGCGGCCCCTGCCTCGAGGGCAGCCCTTGTGGCCCCTGGTGCCCCTCTTCTTCCTATATATACCTACGTACCCCAAAAACTCCATACGCAGAGAGAAAACCCTAATTCCACTGCCGTTGCTGCTGTTCCCGTGGAGATCCCATGTTGGAGCCTGTTCCGGGAGGGGGATCCATCACGGAGGCCTTCATCATCATCATCATCGCCGTCACTATGAGTTGTGAGTAGTTTACCTCAGACCTTTGGGTCCATAGCTAGTATCTAGATGCTTCTTCTCTCTCTCGGGATCTCAATACAAAGTTCTCCTCGGTCTTCGAGGAGATCTATTCGATGTAATCTCTTATTGCGGTGTGTTTGTCGAGATCCGATGAATTGTGAGTTTATGTGTGCTCATAATATCCTTGCAAGTCTCTTCGAACTATGTGTGCTCATAATATCCTTGCAAGTCTCTTCGAATTATTGGTTTGGTTTGGCCTACTAGATCTATAGTTGTTGCAATGGGAGAAGTGCTTGGCTTTGGGTTCAATCTTGCGGTGTCCTTTCGCAGTGACAATAGGGGCAGCAAGGCACGTATTGTATTGTTGCCATCGAGGATAAAAAGATGGGGTTTTCATCATATTGCCTGAGTTTATCCCTCTACATCATGTCATCTTGCTTAAGGCGTTACTCTGTTCGTATGAACTCAATACACTAGATGCATGCTGGAGAGCGGTCGATGTGTGGAGTAATAGTAGTAGATGCAGGAAGGAGTTGGTCTACTTGTCTGGGACGTGATGCCTATATACAATGATCATGCCTGAATAGTCTCATAATTATTCGCTTTTCTATCAATTGCTTGACAGTAATTTGTTTACCCGCCGTAGAATATCGCTATCATGAGAGAAGCCACTAGAGAAAACTATGGCCCCCGGGTCTATCCTTATCATATTACTTTCCCGTCAATTTCTATCTCCGTTGTTTATTTGCTGTTTTATTAAACTAAAAAATACCAAAAATATTATCTATCATCTCTATCAGATTTCATTATCGTAAGTGACCATAAACGGATTGACAACCCCTTATCGCGTTGGCTGCGAAGTTCTTATTTGTTTGTGCAGGTGCAAGGGACTGGCGCGTGGTCTCCTACTGGATTGATACCTGGGTTCTCAAAAAGTGAGGGAAATACTTACGCTACTGTGCTCCATCTCCCTTTCCTCTTCGAGGGAATACAACGCAAGCTCAAGATGTAGCAGGATGCCACATGTCGGTCACCCTTGACGAAAGCATTTCTGTGACGCGCGATTTACCGTCATGGAAGTGGACACTTCTGTGATGATAATTTTGGTAATTTCTTGGAACACTTCTACGACAGCACATGTATGACTATCTTGATTCTGTCATAAAATTGTCATGGATGTACATGCATGACAGAAAACGTGACCTACTGTGACAAACACGTATCATCCCGGAAGTGTATTTTTTTGTAGTGATAGTAGTAGATGCATAATCGTTTCGGTCTACTTGTCACGGACGTGATGCCTATATACAATGATCATGCCTACATATTCTCATTACTATGCGCTTTTCTATCAATTACTCGACAGTAATTTGTTCACCCACCGTAGAAATCTGCTATCATGAGAGAAGCCACTAGTGAAACCTATGCCCCCCGGGTCTATCTTTATCATATTAATCTTCCATCAACTATTTATCTTTACTTTACTTTTGTTTTGCAATCTTTACTTTCAATCTCTATATCAAAAATACCAAAAATATTATCTTATCATCTCTATCAGATCTCACTTTTGCAAGTGGCCGTGAAGGGATTAACGACCCCTTTATCGCAGTTCTTATTTGTTTGTGTAGGTACGAGGGACTCGCGCGTGGTCTCCTACTGGATTGATATCTTGGTTCTCAAAAACTGAGGGAAATACTTACGCTACTATGCTGCATCACCCTTTCCTCTTAGAAGGAAAACAACGCAAGCTCGAGAAGTAGCAAGAAAAATTTCTGGCGCCGTTGCCGGGGAGATCTATGCAAAAGTCATATACCAAGTACCCATCACAAACTCTTATCCCTCGCATTACATTTTTGCCTTTCGCCTCTAGTTCTCCTCTCCCCCACTTCACCTTTGCCTTTTCTTCGCCTCCCATTTGCTTTTCCTTCGCCATGGGCGAATCGAGAAGGGCTAAGTGTTCTCTCCTGGGTTTTAGTACTTTGGATAGCCCATCTGTCCTCTCTAAGCTCATTAATAATGATGCTATGGAAAGACCTACCGGGGTTACCGGTGAGAGTTTGAATAATTTCGATGAAGATGATCCCAGAATTTTTCGTTATTCACTTGACGAGTCTTTGAAAGATGCTTGGGATAGGCTATTAAGGATCAGAGCCAGCTATGTGCCGCAATATCAAACTGAAATATACCTAAAAAGCTTTTATGTTGGCTTACCTTCTTCGTTCAAGCAAGTTTTATATTCTATTTTTGAAGAATGTTTTCTTGAGGAGGATGCCATAGATACCTATGAAAAGATGAAAACTATATTCGGGCACCCCTTGCGTGAGAAGGTTGAATCTACTTCTCTTTTGTGCATTTATCAAAATGAAATTATCAAAGAGATGAAGGCTAGCTTAGATGCAATTTTCCGTAGCGTGCTTAATCTTTCTTCCACAATTAATGGCCATGTGCTTTCTCAAAATAGAAAGATAAATGTTATAGATAAGAAATTCTCTCTTTTTTTCCCAATAGCAAATATGGCAATACCTAGATCTATTATTGTATCATGCCTAGCTAGGGGCGTTAAACGATAGCGCTTGTTGGGAGGCAATACAATTTTATTTTATTTGATTTTGCTTCTGTTTAGTAATAAATTATGCATCAATCTTCTGTTTAGATGTGGTTTTGTGTTCTAATTAGTGTTGGTGCCAAGTAGAACCTTTGGGAAGACTTGGGTGAAGTTTATGCAATCTTGCTGTAAAATACAGAAACTTATGCACTCACGAGATTAGCTACCATTTTTTACTGGAGTGTGGTTTTAAGTTGATTCCTTTTGCAGATGATTAATAGACAAATTCCTCACGTCCACAAATTTATTTCAGAATTTTTAGAGTTACATAAGTATTCTAAAGTTACATATTGCTACAGACTGTTCTCTTTTTGATAGATTATGTTTTTCGTGTGTTGTTTGCTTATTTTGATGAATCTATGAGTAGTATCGGTAGTATGAATCATAGAGAAGTTGGAATAGAGTAGGTTTAACACCAATATAAATAAAGAATGAGTTCATTACAGTACCTTTGAGTGGTGGTTTGTTTTCTTATACTAACGGAGCTCACGAGATTTTCTGTTAAGTTTTGTGTTGTGAAGTTTTCAAGTTTTTGGGTAAGGATTCGATGGACTATGCAACAAAGAGTGGCAAGAGCCTAAGCTTGGCGATTCCCAAGGCACCCCAAGGTAAAATTCAAGGACAACCAAAAGCCTAAGCTTGGGGATGTCCTGGGAAGGCATCCCCTCTTTCGTCTTCGTCTACCGGTTACTTTACTTGAGACTATTTTTTTATTCACCACATGATATGTGTTTTTCTTGGAGCGTCATGCATGATCTGAGTCTTTGCTTTTTAGTTTACCACAATCATCCTTTCTGGACACACCTTTTGAGAGAGATACACATGATTCGGAATTTATTAAAATACTCTATGTGCTTCACTTATATCTTTTGAGCTAGATAGTTTTGCTCCAGTGGTTCACTTATATCATTTTAGAGCACGGTGGTGGTTTTATTTTATAGAAATTATTGATCTCTCATTCTTCACTTATATTATTTTGTGAGTCTTTTAAAACAGCATGGTAATTTTCTTTGGTTACAAAATTAGTCCTAATATAATAGGCATCCAAGATGGGTATAATAATAACTTTCATATAAAGTGCATTGAATATTATGAGAAGTTTGATACTTGATGATTGTTTTGATATATGAGGATAGTGATATTAGAGTCATGCTAGTAGAGTAGTTGTGAATTTGATAAATACTTGTGTTGAGGTTTGAAAGTCCCGTAGCATGCACGTATGGTAACCGCTGTGTGACAAATTTGAAGCATGGGGTATTTCATTGAGTGTCATCCTTTGTGTGGAGGTCGGGATCGCGCGATGGTTAACTCCTACCAACTATTCCCCTAGGAGCATGCGTGTAGTACTTTGTTTTGATGACTTGTAGATTTTTGCAATAAGTATGTGAGTTCTTTATGACTAATGTTGGGTCCATGGATTATACGCAATCTCACCCTTCCACCATTGCTAGCCTCTCTTGTACCGCGTAACTTTCACCGGTACCATACACCCACCATATACCTTCCTAAAAACAGCCACCATACCTACCTATCATGGCATTTCCATAGCCATTCCGAGATATATTGCCATGCAACTTTCCACCGTTTCATTTATTATGACACGCTTCATCATTGCTATATTGCCATGCATGATCATGTAGTTGACATCGTATTTGTGGCAAAGCCACCATGCATATTTTTTCATAAATGTCATTCTTGATTCATTACACATCCCGGTACACCGCCGGAGGCATTCATATAGAGTCATATTTTGTTCTAGCTTCGAGTTGTAATCTTTGAGTTGTAAATCAATATAAGTGTGATGATCTTCGTTACTAGAGCATTGTCCCAATGAGGAAAGGATGATGGAGACTATGATTACCCCACAAGTCGGGATGAGACTCCGGGCGAAAAAAAAGAGTCCATAAAAAAAGAGAAAAGGCCCAAAAAAATTAAAAAATAGAGAGAAAAAGAGAGAAGGGGCAATGCTACTATCTTTTTCCACACTTGTGCTTCAAAGTAGCACCATGGTCTTCATGATAGAGAGTCGCTTGTTTTGTCACTTTCATATACTAGTGGGAATTTTCATTATAGAACTTGGCTTGTATATTCAAACGATGGACTTCCTCAAATGCCCTAGGTCTTCGTGAGCAAGCAAGTTGGATGCACACCCACTTAGTTTCTTTTGTTGAGATTTCATACATTTATAGCTCGAGTGCATCCGTTGCATGGCAATCCCTACTCACTCACATTGATATCTATTGATGGGCATCTCCATATCCCATTGTTATGCCTAGTTGATGTGAGACCATCTTCCTCTTTTTATCTTCTCCACAACCACCATTCTATTCCACCTATAGTGCTATATCCATGGCTCATGCTCATGTATTGAGTGAAAGTTGAAAAAGTTTGAAAAAATTTAAGTATGAAACAATTGCTTGGCTAAAACCGGGGTTGTGCATGATTTGAGTATTTTGTGTGACGGAAATGGAGCATAGCCAGACTATATGACTTTGTAGGGATGAACTTTCTTTGGCCATGCTATTTTGAGAAGACATAATTGCCTTGTTAGTATGCTTGAAGTATTATTATTCTTATGTCAATATTAAACTTTTGTCTTGAATATTTTGGATCTGAACATTCATGCGACAATAAAGAAAATTACATTGAGAATTATGTTAGCTAGCATTACACATAAAAAATTATGTTTTTATTATTTACCTACTCGAGGACAAGCAGGAATTAAGCTTGGGGATGCTTGATACATCTCCAATGTATCTATAATTTTTGATTGTTCCATGCTATTATATTATCTGTTTTGAATGTTTATTGGGCTTTATTATACACTTTTATATTATTTTTGGGACTAACCTACTAACCCAAGGCCCAGTGTAAATTGCTATTTTTTGCCTATTTCAGTGTTTCGCAGAAAATGAATATCAAACGGAGTCCAAACGGAATGAAACCTTCGGGAGAGTTATTTTTGGAACAATTGCAACACCGAAGACTTAGAGTACACGCCAGGAAGCGAACGAGGCGGCCACGAGGGCAGGGGGCGCGCCCAGGGGGTAGGCGCACCCCCACCCTCGTGGGCCATCTGTTGCTCCACTAACGTCCTTCTTCCTCCTATATATACCTACGTACCCCGAAAACATCAGAGAGCACCACGAAACGCTAATTCCACCGCTGCAACCTTCTGTACCCGTGAGATCTAATACGTCTCCAACGTATCTATAATTTTTTGATTGTTCCATGCTATTATTTATGATGTTTTGGATGTTTAATGGGCTTTTTTATACACTTATATATTATTTTTGGGACTAACCTATTAACCCAAAGGCCCAGTCCAGATTGCTGTTTTCTTGCCTATTTCAGGGTTTTAAAGAAACGGAATATCAAACGAAGTCCAAACATAATGAAACTTCGGGAGAGATATTTTTGGAGAAAAATACGCACGAGAGACTTGAGAACCACGGAGTAGGGCACACGTGGCGTCCACGAGGGTGGGGGGCGCCCCCTCCCCTATAGGGCGCGCCCCCTGCCTCGTGGGCCCCACGTCTGGCCCCCGGTGCCCTCCTTCCTCCTATATATACATACATACCCTGAAACCATCAGAACAACAGAGAAAACCCTAGTTCCACCACCGCAACCTTCTGTTCCCGTGAGATCCCATCTTGGGGCCTGTTCCGGAGCTCCGCCAGAGGAGGGATCTACCATATAGTGCTTCTACATCATCATCATCGCCTCACCATGAGTTGTGAGTAGTTTACCATAGACCATCGGGTCCATAGCTAGTATCTAGATGGCTTCTTCTCTCTCTTTGGATCTCAATACCAAGTTCTCCTCGGTCTTCGAGGAGTTCTATTCGATGTAATCTCTTTTTGCGGTGTGTTTGTCGAGATCCGATGAATTGTGGGTTTATGATCAAGATTATCTATGAGAAATATTTGGTTCTTTTCTGAACTCTTTATGTATGATTATAATATCCTTGCAACTCTCTTGGAATTATTGGTTTGGTTTGGCCTACTAGATCTATAGTTTTGGCAATGGGAGAAGTGCTTCGCTTTGGGTTAAATCTTGCGGTGTCCTTTCCCAGTGATAGTAGGGGCAGCAAGGCACGTATTGTATTGTTGCCATCGAGGATGAAAAGATGGGGTTTATATCATGTTATTTGAGCTTATCCCTCTAGATCATGTCATCTTGCTTAAGGCGTTACTCTGTTCTGATGAACTTAATACTCTAGATGCATGCTGGTTAGCGGTCGATGTATGGAGTAATAGTATTAGATGCAGAATCATTTCAGTCTACTTGTTTCAGACGTGATGCCTATAATAATGATCATGCCTAGATAGTCTCATAAGTATTCGCTTTTCTATCAATTGCTCGACAGTAATTTGTTTACCCGCCGTAGAGTACCGCTATCATGAGAGAAGCCACTAGAGAAAACTATGGCCCCCGGGTCTATTCTCAACATATCAATCTACAATCTAATTTACTTTTCCGCTTTTACTTTCTGTTCTTATATCCAAAAATACCAAAAATATAAAACTATCCTATCTATCAGATCCCACTTTCGTAAGTGGCCGTAAAGGGATTGACAACCCCTTATCGCGTTGGTGCGAAGTTCTTATTTGTTTGTGCAGGTGTGACGGACTCACGCATGGTCAACTACTGGATTGATCCCTTGGTTCTCTAAAACTGAGGGAAATACTTACGCTACTATACTGCATCACCCTTTCCTCTTTGAGGGAATACAACGCAAGCTCGAGAAGTAGCAAGAAGAATGTCTGGCGCCGTTGTAGGGGAGGCTTACGCAAAAGTCATATACCAAGTACCTATCACAAACCTTATCCTTCACATTACATTTATTTGCCTCTTGTTTTCCTCTCCCCCACTTCACCCTTGCCGTTTTATTTGCTCTTCTTTTTGCCATGTGTTTACCGTTCGCTTGCTTCTTGTTTGCTTGTGTGTTGGATTGCTTGCTTGTCACTATGGCTCAGAACAATACCAAATTGTGTGAATTCTCCAATACCAACAATAATGCTTTTATTGGCACTCCGATTGCTCCTATTACCGATGCTGAATCTTGTGAGATCAATGCTGCTCTGTTGAATCTTGTCATGTGATGTCTACTACGCACCCATCTTCTTGTAGACGTTGTTGGGCCTCCAAGAGCAGAGGTTTGTAGGACAGTAGCAAAATCCCCTCAAGTGGATGACCTAAGGTTTATCAATCCGTGGGAGGCGTAGGATGAAGATGGTCTCTCTCAAACAACCCTGCAACCAAATAACAAAGAGTATCTTGTGTCCCCAACACACCCAATACAATGGTAAATTGTATAGGTGCACTAGTTCGGCGAAGAGATGGTGATACAAGTGCAATATGAATGGTAGATATGGGTTTTTGTAATAAGAAAATATAAAAACAGCAAGGTAGCAAGTGGTAAACGTGAGCATAAACGGTGTTGCAATGATAGAAGGCAAGGCCTAGGGTTCATAATTTCACTAGTTCAAGTTCTCTCAACAAGGATAACATAATTGGATCATATTACTAGCCCTCAACATGCAACAAAGAGTCACTCCAAAGTCACTAATAGCGGAGAACAAAAGAAGAGATTATGGTAGGGTACGAAACCACCTGAAAGCTATTCTTTCTGATCGATGTATTCAAGAGTCCGTAGTATTGTTCAATCTATCATAGAGTTCGTACTAGAATAACACCTTAAGACACAAATCAATCAAAACCCTAATGTCACCTAGATACTTTATTGTCACCTCAAGTATCCGTGGGCATGATTATACGATATGCATCACACAATCTCAGAAACATCTATTCAACCAACACATAGAACTTCAAAGAGTGCCCCAAAGTTTCTACCGGAGAGTCAAGACGAAAACGTGTGCCAACCCCTATGCATAGATTCCCAAGGTCACGGAATCCGCAATTTCATCACCAAAACATACATCAAGTGGATCACATGATATCCCATTGTCACCACAGATAAACACGTGCAAGACATACATCAAGTGTTCTCAAATCCTTAAAGACTCAATCCGATAAGATAACTTCAAATGGAAAACTCAATCCATTACAAGAGAGTAGAGGGGGAGAAGCATCATAAGATCCAACTAGAATAGAAAATCTCGCGATACATCAAGATGGTGCCATCTCAAGAACACGAGAGAGAGAGAGATCAAACACATAGCTATTGATACTACCCTCAGCCCCGAGGGTGGACTGCTCCCTCCTTGTCATGGAGAGCGTCGAGATGATGAAGATAGCCACCGGAAAGGATTCCCCCCCTCAGGCAGGGTACCAGAACGGGTCTAGATTGGTTTTCGGTGGCTACAGAGGCTTTCGCGGCGGAACTCCCGATCTAGGTTTCTTTCTGGAGGTTTCAATATTTATAGGAATTTTTGGAGTCAGGGACAAGTAAAGGGGAGCTACGGGCTGTCCTCGAGATAGGGGAGCGTGCCCTCCACCCTCGAGGGCAGCCCGTGGCTCTCCTGGCCCACCTCTTTTGCTTCGGGGGCTTCTTTTGGTCCAGAAAAAATCAAAAAAAAATTGGCTCGTCAATTGGACTCCGTTTGATATTCCTTTTCTGCGAAACTCAAAAACAAGGAAAAAACAGAAATTGGCACTGGGCTCTGGGTTAATAGGTTAGTCCCAAAAATCATATAAAAGTGTATATAAAAGCCCATAAGACATCCTAGAAGGATAATATAATAGCATGGAACAATAAAAAATTATAGATACGTTTGAGACGTATCAAGCATCCCCAAGCTTAATTCCCGCTCGTCCTCGAGTAGGTAAATGGTAAAAACAGAATTTTTGATGTGGAATGCTAACCAATATAGTTTTTCAATGTAATTCTATTAATTGTGGCATGAATGTTCAGATCTGAAAGATTTTAGATAAAAGTCTATATTGACATAAGAAATAACAATACTTCAAGCATACTAACAAAGCAGTCATGTCTTCTCAAAATACTATGGCTGAAGAAAGTTATCCCTACAAAATCATATTGTCTGGCTATGCTCCCTCTTCATCACACAAAATATTCATATCATGCACAACCCCGATTTCAGCCAAGCACTTGTTTTCATACTCTATCTTTTCAAACCTTTCAACTTTCACGCAATACATGAGCGTGAGCCATGGATATAGCACTATGGGTGGAATAGAGGTGGTTGTGGAGAAGACAAAAAGGAGGGAGATAGTCTCACATCGACTAGGCGTATCAACGGGCTATGGAGATGCCCATCAATAGATATCAATGTGAGTGAGTAGGGATTGCCATGCAACGGATGCACTAGAGCTAAATATGAAAGAAACCTCAACAAAAGAAACTAGTGGGTGTGCATCCAACTTGCTTGCTCACGAATACCTAGGGCATTTGAGGAAGCCCATCGTTGGAATATACAAGCCAAGTTCTATAATGAAAATTCCCACTAGTATATGAAAGTGACTAAACATGAGACTCCCTACAATGAAGAACATGGTGCTACTTTGTAGCACAAGTGTGGAAAAAAGATAGTAGCAATTGTCCCTTCTCTCTTTTCTCTCATTTTTTTGGAGGAGCTTTCTCTCTCCCTTTTTTTTATTAGCCCCTCTCTATTTATTTTTTTGGCCATCTTTTTTTATTGGCCTTTCCTCACATGGGACAATGCTCTAATAATGATGATCATCACACTTTTTATTACAACTCGATACTACAACAAGTATGACTCTACATGAATGCCTCCGGCGGTGTACCGGGATATGCAATGAATCAAGAGTGACATATATGAAAAATCATGCATAGTGGCTTTGCCACAACTACGATGTCGTCTACATGATCATGCATGGCAATGTGACAATATGATGCGTGTCATATGAACGGAACGGTGGAAAGTTGCATGGAAATATATCTCGGAATGGCTATGGAAATGCCATAATAGGTAGGTATGGTGGCTGTTTTGAGGAACAATATGGTGGCTGTTTTGAGGAAGGATATATAGTGGGTTTATGGCATCGGCGAAAGTTGCGCGGTCTAAGAGAGGCTAGCAATGGTGGAAGGGTGAGAGTGCGTATAATCCATGGACTCAACATTAGTCATAAGAACTCATATACTTATTGCAAAAATCTATGAGTCATCAAAACAAAGCAATCAACGCATGCTCCTAGGGGGGAGGTTGGTAGGATTTAACCATCGCGCGCACCCGACCTCCACACAAAGGTTGACACTCTACAAATACCTCATGCTCTAACTTCGTCACATAGCGGTTCACCATACGTGCATGATACGGGAATCACTAACCTTAACACAAGTATTTCTCAATTTCATAATAACTCCACTAGCATGACTCTAATATCACTATCCTCATGTCTCAAGACAATTATCAAGCATCCAACATCTCATTCTATTCAATGCACTTGGTGTGGAAGTTTTTACTACATTGACGTTGGATGTCTATCATGTGAAGACTAGTTTCTTTAGCCTAAACACATTACCATGCTGTTTTAATAGACTCTCAAATAGATATAAGTGAAGCATGAGAGTTCAACAATTTCTACGAAATATTACCACCACCGTGCTCTAAAAGATATAAGTGAAGCAATAGAGCAAAAACTATTCAACTCAAAAGATATTAGTGAAGCACATAGAGTGTTCTAACAATTTCTAGGCCATATTTAACTCTATCAAATAGGTGTGTCCAGCAAGGATGATTGTGATAAACTAACAAGCAAAGAATCAAATTATACAAGAAGCTCCAAGAAAAACACATATCATGTTGTAAATAAAAATATAGCTCCAAGTATAGTTACCGATGGATGAAGACGAAAGAGGGGATGCCTTCTCGGGGCATCCCCAAGCTTAGGCTTTTGATTATCTTGAATGTAATTGGGATTCCATGGGCATCCCCAAGCTTATGCCTTTGCTACTCCTTGTTCCCTAGTCCATCAAAGCAATACTCAAAACTTGAAAACTTCACAACACAAAACTTAGACAAAAAACTCTCGTGAGCTCCGTTAGTATAAGAAAGCAAACCACTACTCAAAGGTGCAGCAATGAATTCATTCTTAATTTATATTGGTGTTAAAGCTACTGTATTGCAACTTCTATATGGTTCATATCCTCTAATACTACTCATAGATGCATTGAAATAAGCAAACAACACACGAAAAATAGAATCTGTCAAAGACAGAACAGTCTGTAGTAATATGCAGGGTTCGCCTACTTCTAGAACTCCAAAAATTTCAAACTAAATTGGTAAATATGTGGAATTTGTTTACCAACCATCTGAAAAAATAATCAACTAAAAAGCACGCTCCAGTAAAATCTGAAGACTACTTTAGCCATCGCTAACGATTGTGTTTTTCACAGCAAGATCACATAAACTTCACACAAGTCTTCCCAAAGGTTCTACTTGGCGCAAACACTAAACAAAACTTAAAACCACATCTAATCGGAGGCTAGATGCAATATTTATTCACTAACAATAGCAAAAACAAAGAAACTAAAATAAAGTTGGGTTCCCTCCCAACAAGCGCTATCGTTTAACGCCCCTTGCTAGGCATGATGATTTCAATGATGCTCGCGTAAAAGATAAGAATTGAAACATAAAGAGAGCATCATGAAGAATATGACTAGTACATTTAAGTCTAACCCACTTCCTATGCATAGGGAGTTTGTGATCAAACAACTTATGGGAACGATAATCAACTAGCATAGGAAGGGAAAACAAGCACAACTTCAAAATTTTAAGCACATAGAGAGGAAACTTGATATTATTGCAATTCCCACAAGCATATGATATTCTCTCATAATAATTTTCAGTAGCATAATGAATGAATTCAACAATATAACCAGCACACAAAGCATTCTTTTCATGATGTACTTGCATACAAATTTTACTACTCTCCACATAAGCAAAATTCTTCTCATTCATAGTAGTGGGAGGAGCAAATTCAACAAAATAACTATCATGTGAAGCATAATCCAATTGAAAACTAAAATCATGATGACAAGTTTCATGGTTATCATTATTCTTAATAGCATACAAGTCATCACAATAATCATCATAGATAGCAACTTTGTTCTCATAATCAATTGGAACCTCTTCCGAAATAGCGGATTCATCACTAAATAAAGTCATGACCTCTCCAAATCCACTTTCATAAATATAATCATCACAAATAGGAGGCATGCTTTCATCATAATAAATATTATCATCAAAATTTGGGGGACTAAACATATCATCTTCATCAAAAATAGCATCCCCAAGCTTGTGGCTTTGCATATCATTAGCATCATGGGTATTCAAAGAATTCATACTAACAACATTGCAATCATGATCATCAAACACATATTTTATGCCAAGCATTCTATGTAATTCTTCTTCTAGTACTTGAGCACAATTTTCCTTCCCATCATTTTCACGAAAGATATTAAAAAGATGAAACATATGAGGTAACCTTAATTCCATTTTTGTTGTAGTTTTCTTTTATAAACGAAACTAGTGATAAAACAAGAACCTAAAAGATTCGATTGCAAGATCTAAAGATATACCTTCAAGCACTAACCTCCCCGGCAACGACGCCAGAAAAGAGCTTGATGTCTTCTACGCACCCTTCTTCTTGTAGACGTTGTTGGGCCTCCAAGTGCAGAGGTTTGTAGGACAGTAGCAAATTTCCCTCAAGTGGATGACCTACGGTTTATCAATCCGTGGGAGGCGTAGGATGAAGATGGTCTCTCTCAAACTACCCTGCAACCAAATAACAAAGAGTCTCTTGTGTCCCCAACACACCCAATACAATGGTAAATTGTATAGGTGCACTAGTTCGGCGAAGAGATGGTGATACAAGTGCAATATGGATGGTAGATATGGGTTTTTGTAATAAGAACATATAAAAACAGCAAGGTAGAAAGTGGTAAACATGAGCATAAACGGTGTTGCAATGATAGTAGGCAAGGCCTAGGGTTCATACTTTCACTAGTGCAAGTTCTCTCAACAAGGATAACATAATTGGATCATATTAGTAGCCCTCAATATGCAACAAAGAGTCACTCCAAAGTCACTAATAGCAGACAACAAACGAATAGATTATGGTAGGGTACGAATCCACCTAAAAGCTATTCTTTCTGATCGATCCATTCAAGAGTCCGTAGTAACGTTCAATCTATCATAGAGTTCGTACTAGAATAACACCTTAAGACACAAATTAATCAAAACCCTACTGTCACCTAGATACTCCATTGTCACCTCAAGTATCCGTGGGCATGATTATACGATATGCATCACACAATCTCAGAAACATCTATTCAACCAACACATAGAACTTCAAAGAGTGCCCCAAAGTTTCTACCGGAGAGTCAAGACGAAAACGTGTGCCAACCCCTATGCATAGATTCCCAAGGTCACGGAATCCGCAAGTTCATCACCAAAACATACATCAAGTGGATCACTTGATATCCCATTTTCACCACAGATAAACACGTGCAAGACAGACATCAAGTGTTCTCAAATCCTTAAAGACTCAATCCGATAAGATAACTTCAAAGGGAAAACTCAATCCATTACAAGAGAGTAGAGGGGGAGAAGCATCATAAGATCCAACTAGAATAGCAAAGCTCGCGATACATCAAGATGGTGCCATCTCAAGAACACGAGAGAGAGAGATCAAAAACATAGCTACTTATACATACCCTCAGCCCCGAGGGTGGACTACTCCCTCCTCATCATGGAGAGCGTCGAGATGACGAAGATAGCCACCGGAGAGGATTCCCCCTTCCGGCGGGGTGCCAGAACGGGTCTAGATTGGCTTTCAGTGGCTACAAAGGCTTTCGTGGTGGAACTCCCGATTTAGGTTTCTTTCTGGAGGTTTCAGTATTTATAGGAATTTTTGGAGTCGGGGACAAGTAAAGGGGAGCTACGGGCCGTCCTCGAGATAGGGGGGCGTGCCCCCCTTCCCAGGGCGCACCCTCCACCTCTTTTGCTTCGGGGGCTTCTTTTAGTCCCGAAAAAATCATAAAAAATTGGCTCGTCAATTGGACTCTGTTTGATATTCCTTTTCTGCGAAACTGGAAAATAAGGCAAAAACAGAAACTGGCACTGGGCTCTGGGTTAATATGTTAGTCCCAAAAATCATATAAAAGTGTATATAAAAGCCCATAAGACATCCTAGAAGGATAATATAATATCATGGAACAATAAAAAATTATAGATACGTTGGAGACGTATCATCATGAAAGATCAATTTTCCGGCCTTCCTAGTGAAGATTCCGCTACCCATCTAAACAACTTTGTTGATTTGTGTGATATGCAAAAGAAAGGGGATATGAATAACGATATTGTTAAATTGAAGTTATTTCCGTTTTTTCTTAGAGATTGTGCTAAAACTTGGTTTTCCTCTTTGCCTAGAAATAGTATTGATTCGTGGAGTAAGCGCAAAGATGTTTTTATCTCTAAATATTTCCCTCCTGCTAAGATCATCTCTCTTAGAAACGATATTATGAATTTTAAGCAACCAGATCATGAGCATGTTGCACAAGCTTGGGAGAGAATGAAATTAATGATACGTAATTGCCCTACACATGGTTTGAACTTATGGATGATTATTCAAAACTTTTATGCTGGCTTGAATTTTTCTTCTAGAAATCTTTTAGATTCGGCCGCAGGAGGCTCTTTCATGGAAACTACCTTAGGAGAAGCTACCAAACTCCTAGATAATATTATGGTTAATTATTCTCAATGGCACACCGAAAGGTCTACTAGTAAAAAAATGCATGCTATTGAAGAGATTAGTGTTTTGAGTGGAAAGATGGATGAACTTATGAAATTATTTGCTGCTAAGAGTGCTTCTTCTGATCCTAATGATATGCCTTTATCCACGTTGATTGAAAATAATAATGAATCTTTGGATGTGAATTTTGTTGGTAGGAATAATTTTGGTAACAATGCTTATAGAGGAAACTTTAATCCTAGGCCTTTTCCTAGTAATTCCTCTAATAATTATGGAAATTCCTACAATAACTCTTATGGAAAGATGCCCTCTGAATTTGAAACTAGTGTTAAGGAGTTCATGAATTCGCAAAAGAATTTCGATGCTTTGCTTGAAGAAAAATTGCTTAAGATTGATGAATTGGCTAGAAATGTGGATAGAATTACTCTTGATGTTGATTCTTTGAAACTTAGATCTATCCCACCTAAGCATGATATCAATGAGTCTCTCAAAGCCATGAGAATTTCAATTGATGAATGCAAAGAAAGAACCGCTAGGATGCGTGCTAAAAGAGAGAATTATATAAAAGCGTGTTTTTCTAGTTATCGTGAAAATAAAGATTAAGATCTGAAAGTTATTGATGTGTCTCCTATTAGATCCTTGTTTTCTAGTATGAATCTTGATAAATATGGTATTGGAGATGAGTCTACTTTTATTAAAAGGTGTCCCAATGATTCAGACTTTTTAGATCTTGATGCTAAAATTGTTAAAAGTGGGAGTGAAGAGATTAAAACTTTGCATAGTGATGAACCCACTACTTTGGATTTCAAGGGATTCAGTTATGATAATTGCTCTTTGATTGATTGTATTTCCTTGTTGCAATCTATACTAAACTCTCTGCATGCTTATAGTCAAAATAAAGCTTTTACCAAAACATAGTTGATGCTTTGATTCAATCTTATGAAGAAAAACATGAATTAGAAGTTTCTATCCCTAGAAAGCTTTATGATGAGTGGGAACCTACTATTAAAATAAAAATTAAAGATCATGAATGATTTGCTTTGTGTGATTTGGGTGCAAGTGTCTCCACTATCCCAAAAACTTTGTGTGATTTGTTAGGTTTCCATGAGCTTGACGATTTTTCTTTAAATTTGCATCTTGCGGATTCTACCATTAAGAAACCTATGGGAAGGATTAATGATGTTCTTATTGTTGCCAATAGGAATTATGTGCCTGTAGATTTCATTGTTCTTGATATAGATTGCAATCCTTCATGTCATATTATTCTTGGTAGACCTTTCCTTAGAAGGAAGGAAATATTAGATTCCAATTTCCGCTAAGGAAAGGCATGGAACACTTTCCTAGTAAGAAAAATCAAATTATCATATGAATCTATTATGAGAGCCACTTATGGATTGCCTTCCAAAGATGGCAACACGTAAATTTATCCTTGTATCGTGCCTAGCTAGGGGCGTAAAATGATAGCGCTTGTTGGGAGGCAACCCAATTTTATTTTATTTTGTTTTTTGCTTCTGTTTAGATGTGGTTTTGTGTTTTAATTAGTGTTTGTGCCAAGTAGAACCTTTGGGAAGACTTGTGTGATGTTTATATGATCTTGCTGTGAAAAACAGAATCGTTAGCGCTCGCTAGAATGGTCACCAGATTTTACTGGAGTGTGCTATTTAGTTGATTCTTTTTGCAGATGATTAATAGACAAATTCCTCACTTTTACCAATTTATTTCAAAAAAATTGGAGTTATAGAAGTATGCGAAAGCTACGAATTACTACAGACTGTTCTGTTTTTGACAGATTCTATTTTTCATGTGTTGTTTGCTTATTTTGATGAATCTATGAGTAGTATTGGGGAGTATGAATCATAGAGAAGTTGGAATACAGTAGGTTTAACACCAATATAAAAAAAGAATGTGTTCATTGCAGTACCTTTGAGTAGTGGTTTGTTTTCTTATACTAACGGTGCTCACGAGATTTTTGTCTAAGTTTTGTGTTGTGAAGTTTTCAAGTTTTGAGTATTGCCTTGATGGACTATGGAACAAAGAGTGGCAAGAGCCTAAGCTTGGGGATGCCCAAGGCACCCCAAGGTAAAATTCAAGGACAACCAAAAGCCTAATCTTGGGGATGCCCCGGGAAGGCATCCCCTCTTTCGTCTTCATCTATTGGTAACTATACTCGGAGCTATATTTTTATTCACCACATGATATGAGTTTTACTTGGAGCGTCATGTATCATTTGAGTCTTTGCTTGTTAGTTTGCTACAATTTTCCTTGCTGGATACACCTTTTTGAGAGAGATAAATATGGCCTAGGAATTTTTAGAACACTTTATGTGCTTCGCTTATATCTTTTGAGTTGAATAGTGTTTGCTCTAGTGCTTCACGTATATCTTTTAGAGCACGGTGGTAATTATCTTTTGTAGAAATTGTTGAACTCTCATGCTTCACTTATATCCTTTTGAGAGTCTATTAAAACAGCATGGTAATGTGCTTTGGCTATGAAACTAGCCTTCACATGATAGGCATCCAAGATCAATGTAGCAAAAACTTTCACATTAAGTGCATTGAATATGAAGAGAAGTTGGATGCTTGATAATTGTTTTGAGATATGAGAATAGTGATATTAGAGTCATGCTAGTGGAGTTATTATGAAATTGAGAAATACTTGTGTTAAAGTTAGTGATTCCCGTAGCATGCACGTACGGTGAACTGCTATGTGACGATGTTAGAGCATGAGGTATTTGTAGAGTGTCATCCTTTGTGTGGAGGTCCGGGGCACGCGATGGTTAACTCCAACCAACCTCCCCCATAGGAGCATGCGTTGATTGCTTTGTTTTGATGACTCGTAAATTTTTGCAATAAGTATATGAGTTCTTATGACTAATGTTGAGTCAATGGATTATACGCACTCTCACCCTTCCACAATTGCTAGCCTCTCTTGTACCGCGCAACTTTTGCCGGTACCATACACCCACTATATATCCTTCCTCAAAACACTCACTATATATCTTCCTCAAAACAGCCCCCATACCTACCTATCATGGCATTTCCATAGCCATTCGGAGATATATTTCCATGCAACTTTCCATCGTTCCGTTCATATGACACGCTTCATATTGTCATATTGCCATGCATGATCATGTAGTTGACATCGTATTTGTGGCAAAGCCACCATGCATAACTTTTCATACATGTCACTCTTGATTCATTGCACATCCCGGTACACCGCCGGCGCCATTCATATAGTGTCATACTTTGTTCTAGTATCGAGTTGTAATATCGAGTTGTAAGTAAGTATAAGTGTGATGATCATCATTATTAGAGCATTGTCCCATGTGAGGAAAGGCTGAACAAAAAGAAGGCCCCTCCACAAAAAAGAAAGAAAAAAGGGACAATTGCTACTATCTTTTTCCACACTTGTGCTTCAAAGTAGCACCATGTTCTTCATGATAGAAAGTCTCATGTTTAGTCACTTTCATATACTAGTGGGAATTTTTCATTATAGAACTTGGCTTGTATATTCCAATGATGGGCTTCCTCAAATGCCCTAGGTCTTCATGAGCAAGAAAGTTGGATGCACACCCACTTAGTTTCTTTTGTTGAGCTTTCATACATATTTAGCTCTAGTGCATCCGTTGCATGGCAATCCCTACTCACTCACATTGATATCTATTGATGGGCATCTCCATATCCCATTAATACGCCTAGTCGATGTGAGAATATCTCCCTCCTTTTTGTCTTCTTCACAACCACCACTCTATTCCACATAGTGCTATGTCCATGGCTCACGCTCATGTATTGCATGAAAGTTGAAAGGTTTGAAAGAATAGGGTATGAAAAAAAGTGCTTGGCTGAAACCGGGGTTGTGCATGATATGAATATTTTGTGTGATGAAGAGGGAGCATAGCCAGACTATATTATTTTGTAGGGATAACTTTCTTTAGCCATAGTATTTTGATAAGACATGATTGCTTTGTTAGTATGCTTGAAGTATTATTATTTCTTATGTCAATATAGACTTTTGTTTTGAATCTTTCACATCTGAACATTCATGCCGCAATTAAGAGAATTACATTGAAAACTATGTTGGTTAGCATTCCACATCAAAAATTTTGTTTTTATCATTTACCTACTCGAGGACGAGTAGGATTTAAGCTTGGGGATGCTTGATACGTCTCCAACAAATCTATAATTTTTTATTTTCCCATGCTATTATTTATGATGTTTTGGATGTTTAATGGGCTTTGTTATACACCTTTATATTATTTTTGGGACTAACCTATTAACCCAGAGGCCCAGTCCAGATTGCTAATTTTGGCCTATTTTAGGGTTTTATAGAAAAGTAATATCAAACGGAGTCCAAACAGAATGAAACTTCGGGAGAGATATTTTTGGAGCAAAATACGCACGGGAGACTTGAGAACCACGGAGTAGGGCACACGTGGCGTCTACGAGGGTGGGGGGCGCCCCATATAGGGCATGCCCCCTGCCACGTGGGCCCCACGTCTGGCCCCCGGTTCCCTCCTTCCTTCTATATATAGCTACGCACCCCGAAACAATCAGAACAATAGAGAAAACCCTAGTTCCACCGCCGCAACCTTCTGTTCCCGTTATATCCCATCTTGGGGCCTGTTCCGGAGCTCCGCCGGAGGAGGGATCTACCACAGAGTGCTTCTACATCATCATCATCGCATCACCATGAGTTGTGAGTAGTTTACCACAGACCTTCCGGTCCATAGCTAGTATCTAGATGGCTTCTTCACTCTCTTTGGATCTCAATACCAATTTCTCCTCGGTCTTCGAGGAGATCTATTCGATGTAATCTCTTTTTGGGGTGTTTTTGTCGAGATCCGATGAATTGTGGGTTTATGATCAAGATGATCTATGAGAAATATTTGGTTCTTTTCTGAACTCTTTAAATATGATTATAATATCCTTGCAAGTCTCTTCGAATTATTGGTTTGGTTTGGCCTATAGATCTATAGTTCTTGCAATGGGAGAAGTGCTTGGCTTTGGGTTCAATCTTGCGGTGTCCTTTCTCAGTGACACTAGGGGCAGCAAGGCACGTATTGTATTGTTGCCATCGAGGATAAAAGATGGGGTTTATATCATGTTATTTCAGTTTATCCCTCTACATCATGTCATCTTGCTTAAGGCGTTACTCTGTTCTTATGAACTTAATACTCTAGAATCTAGATGCATGCTGGATAGCGGTCGATGTGTGGAGTAATTGTAATAGATGCAGAATTGTTTTGGTCTACTTGTTTCGGACGTGATGCCTATATATAATGATCATGCCTAGATAGTTTCATTAGTATTCACTTTTCTATCATTTGCTTGACGGTAATTTGTTTACCCGTCGTAGAATACCGCTATCATGAGAGAAGCCACTAGAGAAAACTATGTCCCCCGGGTCTATTCTCAACAGATCAATCTACAATCTACTTTACTTTTCCGCTTTTACTTTCTGTTCTTATATCCAAAAATACCAAAAATATCAAACTATCCTATATATCATATCTCACTTTCGTAAGTTACCGTAAAGGGATTGGAAACCCCTTATCGTGTTGGCTGCGAAGTTCTTATTTGTTTGTGCAGGTAAGAGGGACTCACGCGTGGTCTCCTACTGGATTGATACCTTGGTTCTCAAAAACTGAGGGAAATACTTACGCTACTGTGCTGCATCACCCTTTCCTCTTCGAGGGAATACAACGCAAGCTCGAGAAGTAGCAAGATCGCATCTTGGGTCCTGTTCCAGAGCTCCTTCGGAGGGGGAATCGATCATGGAGGGCTTCTACATCAACACCATAGCCTCTCCCATCAGTTGTGAGTAGTTTTCCACAGACGTTCGGGTCTGTAGTTATTAGTTAGATGGCTTCTTCTCTCTCTTTGGATCTCAATACAAAGTTCTCCTCGATCTTCTTGGAGATCTATTCGATGTAATTCTTTTTATGGTGTGTTTGTCGAGATCGGATGAATTGTGGGTTTATGATCAAGATTATCTATGAACAATATTTGATTCTTCTCTGAAATCTTTTCTGCATGATTTAAATATCTTTGCAAGTCTCTTCGAATTATCAGTTTGGTTTGGCCTACTAGATTGGTAGTTCTTGCAATGGGAGAAGTGCTTGGCTTTGGGTTCTATCTTGCGGTGTCCTTTCCAAGTGACAGCAGGGGCAGTAAGCCATGTATTGTATTGTTGCCATCGAGGATAAAAAGATGGGCTTTATATCATAATGCTTGAGTTTATCCCTCTACACCATGTCATCTTGCTTAAGGCGTTACTCGGTTCTTATGAACTTAATACTCTAGATGCACGGTCGATGTCGGTCGATGTGTGGAGTAATAGTAGTAGATGCAGAATCATTTTGGTCTACTTGTCACGGACGTGATGCCTATATACAATGATCATGCCTAGATATTCTCATAACTATGCGCTTTTTTATCAATTGCTCGACAGTAATTTGTTCACCCACCGTAGAAATCTGCTATCATGAGAGAAGCCACTAGTGAAACCTATGGCCCCCGGGTCTATCTTCATCATATTAATCTTCCATCAACTATTTATTTTTACTTTACTTTTGTTTTGCAATCTTTACTTTCAATCTCTATATCAAAAATACCAAAAATATTATCTTATCATCTCTATCAGATCTCACTTTTGCAAGTGGCCGTGAAGGGATTGACAACCCCTTTATCGCGGTTCTTATTTGTTTGTGTAGGTACGAGGGACTCGCGTGTGTTCTCCTACTGGATTGATACCTTAGTTTTCAAAAACTGAGGGAAATACTTACACTACTGTTCTGCATCACCCTTTCCTCTTCGAGGGAAAAGAACGCAAGCTCGAGAAGTAGCACTACCTTATATGTACTTTTATCTAAACAGCCCCTACTTTGTTTTTACGTGCTCTTTATTATCTTGCAAAACTATCTCAAAGTACTTCTAGTTTCATACTTTTTCTAGGTAAAGCAAACGTGAAGTGTGCGTAGAGTTGTATCGGTGGTCGATAGAACTTGAGGGAGTATTTGTTCTACCTTTAACTCCTCGTTGGTTTCGATACTTTATTTATCGAAAAAGGCTACAAACGATCCCCTATACTTGAGGGTTATGAAGATCTTTTTCTGGCGCCGTTGTCGGGGAGTTATACCATGGGTGAATATTCTCGTGTGTGCTTGTGTTCTTTATCACTAAGTAGTTTTATTTTCTGTTCTAAGTTGTTCTCTATCCTTAGTCATGGATACGGAACACAAAACACCAAAAAATTAGTTGTACTTGCTGCTCATGGAGATGGGGAACCTCCTAAAACCCTTGATGCTCGTTATGTGAAGGATAGTATGCACTACTTTGATAATCCTGAGAAAACCCCATTTAACTATATAATGGGAGTAATGTTGGATCAACGTGAATACTTTAGGGTTGTCGCTTGACTCATAAAGGGAAATTGTTATGGGATAAAATTCATATGTTGCATTGGTATGCTTATAATTTATGCTTGAGATATGATTATACTTGTTGCTCTAGGATGAATGCTCCACATCTTCCCTTTTCATGTGACTTAAATGATAATTAAACCTTGGCTACTTATGCTAATGGTATATATGATAATCATGATGTGGAACAAATAGAATAATCTGTTGCTTTTAAGGGTGCCTGTGAAATTAAATGTTTGATTGAAGAGTATGATGCTACTCTCTACAAATCTGAAATTTTTGCCATACTTAAATATTGCTATGATAATTATGCTTCTAATGCTTATATTAAACCATATATTGAGGACTCCTCCGCTGTCCAAGAAGAGACTAATATTTTGCAGGAGCCTATGGAAGAAGAAATTAATGACATTGTGAGCTCATTGGATGAAAAAGATGAGGAGGAGAGCGAAGAAAAAAATGAGGAAGAACGGATTAGCTAACCGTGCCCACCTTTTGATGAGAGTAACCCCTCAACTCATACATTGTTTAATTTCCCTTTGTGCCTACCGAAGGATGAATGCTATGATAATTTCTATGATCCCGTTGATTCACTTGAAATATCCCTTTTTGATGAATTTGATGCTTGCTATGCTTGTGGCCAAGATGCCAATATGAATTATGCTTATGGAGATGAACTTGCTATAGTTCCTTATGTTAAGAATGAAATTGTTGCTATTGCACCCACACATGATAGTCCTATTATCTTTTTGAATTCCCCAAACTACACTATATCGGAGAAGTTTGCACTTATTAAGGATTATATTGATGGGTTGCCTTTTACCATTGCACATGGTGTTTTTGATGAATATAATATGCATGTGCTTTCTGCTCCTACTTGCAATTATTATGGGAGATGAACTACATCTCCGTTTCTCTATGTTTCCAACACGATAAAATTGCAAGCAACTGCTTCTACTATGCGTTGGTATTTACTTGATGTGCATGAATTGTTCTTGTATGACATGCCAATGCATACGAAGAGAGTTAGACTTCGTTGTTGCATGACACATATCACTCTGTGCTCACTACTAAATGCCAAATCGTTGCTAGTTAAAATTGGCTTTGATATACCTTGGGATCCGTGTGGATTCATTACTTGAGCACTTTATGCCTAGCTTAATGGCTTTAAAGAAAGCGCTGCCAGGGAGACAACCTCGAAGTTAAAAAAAGAGTGTCATTTATTTATGTTGAGTGCTTTTATAAAGTTTAAAAACAAAAAAATATATAGAGGGGAACCTAAAACTTTTTCAAAAAAAGAAGCGGTTGAAAGGTGATGCATTGCGGAAATAAGGGTCGACCTTGAACACTTGTGTTCATGCTTATGGAAACAATGTAGAATTTTTCATGGAAGTTTCTCATAAAAATAATTATCCCCTAGTACAATTCCATTGTATTATAAAAATAATGTGCCAAGAGTTTCCTTTAGGATGATTAGATTGCTTGTTGGTTTGTGCGGTGCAAAATAGAAACTTTGGCTGTAGTGCATGCTTTTTCATTTTTTACTAGAAAATCAAACTGTTCTGAAACTTTTTGCACAGTCTTGCTATACAAATTTTTTATTTTTCCTAATTGTTTCAGAATTTTTGGAGTTACAGAAGTATGGTGGATGTTCAAATCTTTACAAACTGTCCTCTTTTCACTGATTGCTGTTATAGCTTCATTACTTGCTTATGTTTAAATTCTTGTTGAAGCCTCCTTGACTTAGGGCCATAGAATTGTGATAGCATACAGTGGGTAATGTTTGTTTATAATTACAATAATGTTAGAGCAGTACATGATGGGATTTCATTGATCATATGCACTAACCCTGCCACTAAAAATTCGATTAAGTTTTGTGTGGATGAAGTGTTCGAAGATCGAGGAGGTCTCAATGTGAGGAGAAGGAGGAGAGGCAAGATCCCAAGCTTGGGGATGCCCAAGGCACCCCAAGTAAATATTCAAGGAGACTCAAGCGTCTAATCTTGCGCCGGAAGGCATCCCATCTTTCTTCAACAAATATCGGTATGTATTCGGATTCGTTTCGTTCACATGATATGCGTAAATTCTTGGAGCGTCATGTGCTTTTTATTTTTCTTTTAATAATGCACCATGCTGGTATGATATTGTCCTTGGTTGATTTGTAGAATGCTCATTGCACCTCAATTATATCTTTTGAGTATGGCTTTATAGAATGCTTCATGTGCTTCACTTATATCATTTGAAGTTTGGATTGCCTGTTTCTCTTCACATAGAAAACCGATGTTCACAGAATGCTCTCGTGCTTCACTTATGTTTGTTAGAGCATGATCTTTTGTAGAAAGAATTAAACTCTCATGCTTCACTTATATATATCTAGAGAGTCAACAGGAATTGGTCAATTGCATGGTTAGTCATAAAATCCTACATAAAACTTATGGATAACTGAATATGATATGTTTGATTCCTTGCAATAGTTTTGCGATATTGAGATGATAATATGTGGGAGGTACTAGTGGATGATCATGTTTAGTAAGATATTGGTGTTAAGGTTTGTGATTCCCGAAGCATGCGCGTATAGTCTCTTGTTATGCCGGGAAGTTGGAGCACAATTTATCCTTGATTGTCCTATCTTTGTGTGAAGGTCGGGGACGCGCGATGGTTAACTCCTACCAACCTCCCACCTAGGAGCATGCGTAGTATTACTTTGCTTCGAGGGCTAATAAATTTTTTCAATAAGTATGTGAGTTCTTTATGACTAATGTGAGTCCATGGATTATACGCACTCTCACCCTTTCATAATTGCTAGCCTCTCTTATGTCGCGCAACTTTCGCCGGTGCATAAACTTTATTAAACCTTCCTCAAAACAGCCACCATACCTACCTATTATGGCATTTCCATAGCCATTCCGAGATATATTGCCATGCACTTCCATCATATAGTTGACTTGAGCAGTCATTTTCATATTGCTTTGCATGATCGAAAGACAGCTAGCACGATATTTTCATGGCTTGTCTGTTTTTTGATATCTTTGCTATGCTAGATCATTGCACATCCTGGTACACCGCTAGAGGCATTCATTTAGAGCCATACTATGTCATAGGTATCGAGTTGTAATTTTTATTTCTTTTGAGATATAAGTAAATAGAAGTGTGATGATCATCATTATCCATTATTAGAGCATGCCCCAATGATGATAGGATGATGGAGACCATGATTCCCCCACAAGTCGGGATGTGACTCTGGGCGAAAAGAAAGAAAAAAAGAAAGAAAAAAAGAGAAAAAAAAAGGTCGCATGCAAATACCACACTTCTGCTTCAAAGTAGCACCATGTTTTTCATATAGAGAGTTTCATATGTTGTCACTTTCATATACAAGTGGTAAAATTTTTGTAGTAGAGATTGATGCATACCCACTTAGTTTCATATTGAGCTTTCATACACTTATAGCTCTTAGTGCATCCATTGCATGACAATCCCTAATCCTCACATTGATATCGATTGATGGACATCTCCATAATCCATTAGTTTGCCTGGTTGATGTGAGACTTTCTTCCCTTCTTTTGTCTACTATCACTGCATTCTATTCCACCTATATTGCTATATCCATGGCTTGCGCTCATGTATTGCGTGAGAGTTGAAAATGCTAAAGAGTGTTAAAAAGTACGAACCCGTTGCTTGGCTGACATAGAGGTAGTACATGATTTATACTTTGAGCTAGGAAGAGAGAGCATGACAAGACTATATGATTTGTAGGGATAACATTCTTTAGCATTTGATATTCTAAAAGACATGATTGTTTGTTGGGATGCCCGAGTATTGATGTCTTTATGTCAAATTGTAGACTATTGCTTTGAATCACTCATGTATTAATATTCATGCCATGACTAGATATATGATCAAGTTTATGCTAGGTAGCATTCCACATCAAAAATTATCTTTTTATCATTTACCTACTCGAGGACGAGTAGGAATTAAGCTTGGGATGTTGATACGTCTCCGTCGTATCTATAACTTTTTTATTGTTCCATGCCAATAATATTCAACTTTTACATACTTTTGGCAAGAATTTACATGATTTATTTGGACTAACTTATTAATCCAGTGCCCGGTGCCAGCTTCTATTTTTTGCATGTTTTTTTATCGCAGAAAATCCATATCAAATGAAGTCCAAATGCGATAAAAATTTACGGAGAATTATTTTGGAATATATATGATTTTTTGGAGGTGGAAGCAACGCAAATGGGGACCCGAAGGCCCCACAACCCACCAGGGCGTGCCACATTGCCCAGGCGCGCCTTGGTGTCTTGTGCCCTCCTCGAACGTTGGTTGGGGACCTTCTTCTATTGCAAGAAAACTAATTTATGGATAAAAATCGTGTTAAAATCTCAGCGCAATCGGAGTTACGAATCTCCGGGAATTTAAGAAACTGTGAAGGGCCAGGTCTGGGGGACGTGAAACACACAGAGAGATAGAGAGATAGATCCAATCTCGGAGGGGCTATCGCCCCTCCCATGCCATGGAGACCAAGGACCAGAGGGAGAACCTTTCTCCCACCTAGGTAGGAGGCCAAGGAAGAAGAAGAAGGAGGGGGGCTCGCTCCCCCTCGCTTCTGCTGTCGCCGGAGTGCCACCGGGGCAATGATTGGGACGGCGATCTACATCAAAAATTGATTGGCCTTGAACCCCTCGTTGGTTACCCCAAGTGGAAGGTGTAAGATGCAGTATTGTAGAAGTGTTTTCCCTTAGCAGGGATGCCAAGGATCGAATCCCCAGAGACTCCTAGGTTCAACAAGTAGGTGTCAATTGCTACGGCGCCAGATTAGTAGCAATCAACGTGGACCTGCACACAGATACAAATAACTTTGCTCCCAACGAGTACAGAGAGGTTGTCAATCCCTCCGGCCTTGTAGTTCACAAAGGATTAAAAGCAATGATAGTAGTGATAGATAGTGTTTTGCAATAGTAAATAATAACGGAAAGTAAATAGCGGATGTGATCAATGATGGTAATATGGACCGGAGTCTCATGATGTTCACTAGTGATGTCTCTCTCCCAAAAGACGATAAAACAGCTATGTGATGTAAACAAATTACAGCTGGGCAATTGACAGGACCACGAACGCAAACCAATGCTGACTACATTGCAAGAAAGGTTGAGGTTCAAAGCATGGGCGGTACTCCAAAGTAAGTAGACCGAAATCCATCAATATCTACTACTAATCATCCACCTTGAGATATCTATCCAGAACATCTCGCTGGTATTAAGTTGCGAGTCCCACCCATAGTGTAAACTCAATGCAACAGACAACTACATTAAAAGAACTTTGCGTAAAGTAAACAATCCTTGCACCCGCGGGCACAAGCACCGTTGTTTTCCCCCTTGTGGCAACAGCACATCCCCTAGACTCATGTTTCTGTCACTCAAGCTAGTCATCGAGGGGCATGAACCCACAATCAAGCATAACGTTCCCTCTTGGAGTCACTACCTATTACTCGGCCAAAGCAATAAATAACAACGGAGAACATGCAAGAATTACTTATGAACAAAAATATAAAAGAGGTGAATCAAATATATTACTCAAGATCAATCTGAACATAATCTCATAATCCATCGGATCCCAGCAAACTCAACATAGCAACAGCATAAGGATTACATAGGTGCCTCGATCATGTAGGGCAGCTCATGAGGGCTAATTAGCGAAGCACAAGAACGGGAGGAGAACATCACATAGCTACTGGTCATGGACTCATGGTCCAAGGGAGACTACTCACGAGTCATCCGGGAAGCGTCCATGGTGGTGGAGAAGCTCCCGGTGGTGATCCTCCCCTCCGGCAGGGTGCCGGGAAGAGTTCTCCTGGTGCTCCCGATCTTGGAAGCGGCGGCGGCGGCGGAACAGAGATGGGATCGCGAAAAGAGTTTTTTTCTGAGGGTTTCGGAGGACCCTTTAAATATATGCCAAAGTAGGGCATCGGGGGAGCTTCGGGGGGCCTAGGCGCCCCCCCCAGCGCGGCCCAGGGGGGGGAGGGGCGCCGCCAGGGCGCCTGGAGCCCTGGTGGCCCCCACCAGGCTGCCCTTCGGACGCAGAGTTGTTCCCGGAACGCTGATTTTTTATATAATTTTTCTGGATTTTTCTGGGCAGTTCTCGAAACGTGAAAACCTGAAATACAAAAACAGCCGAAAACAGAAACTGGCACTGGGGTGCACTGGATTAGTAAGTTAGTCCAAATATGATCAAAAATGTATGGAAGTGTATGAATATCATAGCAATATCACCCAAAAGTGGCGTGGAGCAAGCAGAAATTATAGATACATTTTGGACGTATCAACAATCTTGCTACCGTCCACACCAACTCTCACCCCCTCATTGCAGCGGTGTAACACCTCTTTCCCCCCGATGTAATCTCTACTTAAACATGGTGCTCAACTCCATATATTATTTCCCAATGAAGTATGGTTATCCTATGATGTTTGAGTAGATCCGCTTTGTCCTGTGGGTTAATCGTGATCTTGGTTGGTATGATTGTATATTTTATTTTGGTGCTGTCCTATGGCGCCCTCCGTTCTTGCACAAATGTGAGGGCCCCCCGTTGTAGGGTCTTGCAATATGTTCATGGTTCTCTTATGGTGCGTTGCGAGAGTGACAGAAACTTAAACCCAGTCAGGGGGTATGTCATATGGGAGTAAAAAGGACTTGATACTTAATGCTATGGTTGGGTTTCACGACCTTAATGATCTTTAGTAGTTGCGGATGCTTGCTAGAGTTCCAATCATAAGTGCATATGATCCAAGTAGAGAAAGTATGTTAGCACATGCCTCTCCCTCATATAAAATTGCAAGAATGATTACCGGTACTTGTTATCGAATACCTAGGGACAAATAACTTTCTTGTTGACAAAAGCTATCTACTAAACCACTAACAGATACGTCTCCAACGTATCTATAATTTTTGATCGTTCCATGCTATTATATTATCTGTTTTGGATGTTTAATGGGCTTTATTATACACTTTTATATTATTTTTGGGACTAACCTACTAACCCAAGGCCCAGTGCAAATTGCTGTTTTTTGCCTATTTCAGTGTTTCGCAGAAAAGGAATATCAAACGGAGTCCAACCGGAATGAAACCTTCGGGAGAGTTATTTTTGGAACAATTGCAACACAGAAGACTTGGAGTACACGCCAGGAAGCGAACGAGGAAGCCACGAGGGCAGGAGCGCGCCCGGGGGGTAGGCGCGCCCCCACCCTCATGGGCCACATGTTGCTCCACCGACGTCCCTCTTCCTCCTATATATAACTACGTACCCCAAAACCATCAGAGAGCACCGAAACCCTAATTCCACCGCCGCAACCTTCTATACCCGTGAGATCCCATCTTGGGGCCTATTGTAGAGCTCCACCGGAGGGGGAATCGATCACAGAGGTCTTCTACATCAACACCCATAATCTCTCCAATGAGTTGTGAATAGTTTACCACAGACCTTCGGGTCCATAGTTATTAGCTAGATGGCTTCTTCTCTCTCTTTGGATCTCAATACAAAGTTCTCCTCGATCAGCTTGGCGATCTATTCGATGTAATTCTTTTTGCGGTGTGTTTGTCAAGATCCAATGAATTGTGGGTTTATGATCAAGATTATCTATGAACAATATTCGATTCTTCTCTGAAATATTTTATGCATGATTTAAATATCTTTGCAAGTCTCTTTGAATTATCTGTTTCGTTTGGCCTACTAGATTGGTAGTTCTTGCAATGGGAGAAGTGCTTGGCTTTGGGTTCTATCTTACGGTGTCCTTTCCCAGTGACAGCAGGGGCAGCAAGGCAGGTATTGTATTGTTGCCATCGAGGATAGAAAGATGGGGTTTATACCATATTGCTTGAGTTTATCCCTCTACATCATGCCATCTTGCTTAAGGCGTTACTTTGTTCTTATGAACTTAATACTCTAGATGCATGCTGGATAGCGGTCGACGTGTGGAGTAATAGTAGTAGATGCAGAATCATTTCGGTCTACTTGTCATGGACGTGATGCATATATACAATGATCATGCCTAGGTATTCTCATAACTATGCGCTTTTCTATCAATTGCTCGATAGTAATTTGTTCACCCACCGTAGAAATCTGCTATCATGAGAGAAGCCACTAGTGAAACCTATGGCCCGCGGGAATATCTTCATCATATTAATCTTCCATCAACTATTTATCTTTACTTTACTTTTATTTTGCAATCTTTACTTTCAATCTCTATATCAAAAATACCAAAAATATTATCTTATCATCTCTATCAGATCTCACTTTTGCAAGTGGACATGAAGGGATTGACAACCCCTTTATTGCGGTTCTTATTTGTTTGTGTAGGTACGAGGGACTCGCGCGTGGTCTCCTACTGGATTTATACCTTGGTTATCAAAAACTAAGGGAAATATTTACGCTGCTGTGCTGCATCACCCTTTCCTCTTCGAGAGAAAACAACGCAAGCTCGAGAAGTAGCAAGAAGAATTTCTGGCACCGTTGCCGGGGAGATGTACGCAAAAGTCATATACCAAGTACCCATCACAAACTCTTATCCCTCGCATTACATTTTTGCCTTTCGCCTCTAGTTTTCCTCTCCCCCACTTCACCTTTGCCTTTTCTTCGCCTCCCATTTGCTTTTCCTTCGCCATGGCCGAATCGAGAAGGGATAAGGGTTCTCTCCCGGGTTTTAGTACTTTGGATAGCCCCTCTGTCCTCTCTAAGCTCATAAATAATGATGCCATGGAAAGCCCTACCGGGGTTATCAATGAGAGTTTGAATAATTTCGATGAAGATGATCCCCGAATTTTTCGTTATTCACTTGATGAGTCTTTGAAAGATTCTTGGGATAGGCTATTAAGGATCAGAGCCAGCTATGTGCTCCAATATCAAATTGAGATATACCTAAAAAGCTTTTATGTTGGCTTACCTTCTTCGTTCAAGCAAGTTTTAGATTCTATTTTTGAAGATTGTTTTCTTGAGGAGGATGCCATAGATACCTATGAAAAGATGAAAACTATATTTTGGCACCCCATGAGTGAGAAGGTTGAATCTACTTCTCTTTTGTGCTTTTATCAAAATGAAATTATCAAAGAGATGAAGGCTAGCTTAGATACGAATTTCCGTAGCGTGCTTAATCTCTCTTCCACAATTAATGGCCCTGTGCTTTCTCAAAATAGAAAGATAAATGCTATATATAAGAAATTCTCTCTTTTCTTTCCCAATACCAGAGATGGCAATACCTAGATCTATTCTTGTATCATGACTAGCTAGGGGCGTTAAACGATAGCGCTTGTTGGGAGGCAACCCAATTTTATTTTATTTGCTTTTGCTTCTGTTTAGTAACAAATAATGCATCTAGCCTGTGTTTATATGTGGTTTTGTGTTTTAATTAGTGTTTGTGCCAAGTAGAACCTTTGGGAAGACTTGGGTGAAGTTTATGCGATCTTGCTGTAAAAAACAGAAACTTGTGCGCTCACGAGATTAGCTACCATTTTTTACTGGAGAGTGCTTTTTAGTTGATTCTTTTTGCACATGATTAATAGACAAATTCCGCACGTCCAAAAAATTATTTCAGAATTTTTAGAGTTACACAAGTATTCGAAAGTTACATATTGCTACACATTGTTCTGTTTTTGACAAATTCTGTTTTTCGTGTGTTGTTTGCTTATTTTGATGAATCTATGAGTAGTATCGGGGGGTATGAATCATAGAGAAGTTGGAATACAGCAGGTTTAACACCAATATAAATAAATAATGAGTTCATTACAGTACCTTTGAGTGGTGGTTTGTTCTCTTATACTAACAGAGCTCACGAGATTTTCTGTTAAGTTTTGTGTTGTGAAGTTTTCAAGTTTTTGGGTAAGGATTTGATGGACTATGGAAAAAAAGTGGAAAGAGCCTAAGCTTGGGCATGCCCAAGGCACCCCAAGGTAAAATTCTAGGACAACCAAAAGCCTAAGCTTCGGGAGGCCCCGGGAAGGCATCCCCTCTTTCGTCTTCGTATATCGTTAACTTTACTTGAGACTATATTTTTATTCACCACATGATATTGGTGCGTCATGTATGATTTGAGTCTTTGCTATTTAGTTGACCACAATCATCCTTGATGTACACACCTTTTTAGAGAGATACACATGATTCGGAATTTATTAGAATACTCTATGTGCTTCACTTATATCTTTTGAGCTAGATAGTTTTGCTCTAGTGCTTCATTATATCTTTTTGGAGCACGGTGGTGGTTTTATTTTATATAAATTATTGATCTCTCATGCTTCACTTATATTATTTTGTGAGTCTTTTAGAACAACATGGTAATTTGCTTTGGTTATAAAATTAGTCCTAATATGATAGGCATCCGAGATGGGTATAATAATAACTTTCTTATAAAGTGCATTGAATATTATGAGAAGTTTGATACTTGATGATTGTTTTTAGATATGAGGATAGTGATATTAGAGTCATGCTAGTAGAGTAGTTGTGAATTTGAGAAATACTTGTGTTGAGGTTTGCAAGTCCCGTAGCATGCACGTATGGTAACTGTTGTGTGACAAATTTGAAGCATGAGGTATTTCATTGAGTGTCATCCTTTGTGTGGAGGTCGGGATCGCGCGATGGTTAACTCCTACCAACCCTTCCCCTAGGAGCATGCGTGTAGTACTTTGTGGAGGTATATTCTGAACATATCAATCTACAATCTACTTTACTTTTCCGCTTTTACTTTCTGTTCTTATATCAAAAAATACCAAAAATATCAAACTATCCTATCTATCATATCTCACTTTTGTAAGTGGCCATAAAGGGATTGACAGCCCCTTATCGCATTGGCTACGCAGTTCTTATTTGTTTGTGTAGAAGTGAGGGACTCGTGCGTGGTCTACTACTGGATTGATACATTGCAAAAACTGAGGGAAATACTTACGCTACTGTGCTGCATCACCCTTTCCTCTTCGAGGGAATACAACACAAGCTCGAGAAGTAGCAAGAAGAATTTCTGGCGCCGTTTCCGGGGAGGCTTACGCAAAAGTCATATACCAAGTACCTATCACAAACCTTATCCTTCGCATTACATTTATTTGCCTCTCTTTTTCCTCTCCCACACTTCACCCTTGCCGTTTTATTTGCTCTTCTTTTTGCCGTGTGTTTACCGTTCGCTTGCTTCTTGTTTGCTTGTGTGTTTGATTGCTTGCTTGTCACTATGGCTCAGAACAATACCAAATTGTGTGACTTCTCCAATACCAACAATAATTCTTTTATTAGCACTCCGATTGCTCCTATTACCAATGCTGAATCTTGTGAGATCAATGCTGCTCTTTTGAATCTTGTCATGAAAGATCAATTTAACGGCCTTCCTAGTGAAGATTCCGCTACCCATCTAAACAACTTTATAGATTTGTGTGATATGCAAAATAAAGGGGATACGGATAACGATGTTGTTAAATTGAAGTTATTTCCGTTTTCGCTTAGAGATCGTGCTAAAACTTGGTTTTCCTCTTTGCCTAGAAATAGTATTGATTCGTGGAATAAGCGCAAAGATGCTTTTATCTCTAAATATTTCCCTCCTGCTAAGATCATCTCTCTTAGAAACGATATTATGAATTTTAAGCAACTAGATCATGAGCATGTTGCACAAGCTTGGGAGAGAATGAAATTAATGATACGTAATTGCCCTACACATGGTTTGAACTTATGGATGATAATTCAAAACTTTTATGCTGGCTTGAATTTTTCTTCTAGAAATCTTTTAGATTCTTCAGCAGGAGGCTATTTCATGGAAACTACCTTAGGAGAAGCTATCAAACCCCTAGATAATATTATGGTTAATTATTCTCAATGGCACACCGAAAGATCTACTAGTAAAAAAAGTGCATGCTATTAAAGACATTAGTGTTTTGAGTGGAAAGATGGATGAACTTATGAATTTTTTTGTTGCTAAGAGTGCTTCTTCTGATCCTAATGATATGCCTTTATCCACGTTGATTGAAAATAATAATGAATCTTTGGATGTGAATTTTTTTGGTAGGAATAATTTTGGTAACAATGCTTATAGAGGAAACTTTAATCCTAGGCCTTTTCCTAGTAATTCCTCTAATAATTATGGAAATTCCTACAATAACTCTTATGGAAAGATGCCCTCTGAATTTGAAACTAGTGTTAAGGAGTTTATGAATTCGCAAAAGAATTTCAATGCTTTTCTTGAAGAAAAATTGCTTAAGATTGATGAATTGGCTAGAAGTGTGGATAGAATTACTCTTGATGTTGATTCTTTGAAACTTAGATCTATCCCACCTAAGCATGATATCAATGAGTCTCTCAAAGCCATGAGAATTTCCATTGATGAATGCAAAAAAAGAACCACTAGGATGGGTGCTAAAAGAGAGAATTATATAAAAGCGTGTTCTTCTAGTTATCATGAAAATAAAGATGAAGATCTGAAAGTTATTGATGTGTCTCCTATTAGATCCTTGTTTTCTAGTATGAATCTTGATAAAGATGGGATTGGAGACGAGTCTACTTTTATTACAAGGTATCCCAATGATTCTGAGTTTTTAGATCTTGATGCTAAAATTGTTAGTGAAGAGATTAAAACTTTGCATAGTGATGAACCCACTACTTTGGATTTCAAGGGATTCAATTATTATAATTGCTCTTTGATTGATTGTATTTCCTTGTTGCAATCCATACTAAACTCTCTGCATGCTTATAGTCAAAATAAAGCTTTTACCAAACACATACTTGATGCTTTGATGCAATCTTATGAAGAAAAACTTGAATTAGAAGTCCCTAGAAAGCTTTATGATGAGTGGGAACCTACTATTAAATTAAAATTAAAGATCATGAATGCTTTTCTTTGTGTGATTTGGGTGCAAGTGTCTCCACTATCCCAAAAACTTTGTGTGATTTGCTAGGTTTCCATGAGCTTGATGATTGTTCTTTAAATTTGCATCTTGCGGATTCTACCATTAAGAAACCTATGGGAAGGATTAATGATGTTCTTATAGTTGCCAATAGGAATTATGTGCTCGTAGATTTCATTGTTCTTGATATAGATTGCAATCCTTCATGTCCTATTATTCTTGGTAGACCTTTCTTAGAATGATTGGTGCAATTATTGATATGAAGGAAGGACATATTAGATTCCAATTTCGGTTAAGGAAAGGAATGGAACACTATCCTAGAAAGAAAATCAAATTACCATATGAATCTATTATGAGAGCCACTTATGGATTGCCTTCCAAAGATGGCAACACGTAAATTTATCCTTGTATCATGCCTAGCTAGGGGCGTAAAATGATAGCGCTTGTTGGGAGGAAACCCAATTTTAATTATTTTTTGTTTTTCCTTCTGGTTAGGAATAAATATTTCATCTAGCTCCTGTTTTGATGTGGTTTAATGATTTAATTAGTGTTCGTGCCAAGTAGAACCTTTGGGAAGACTTGTGTGAAGTTTATATGATCTTGCTGTTAAAAACAGAATCGTTAGCGCTCGCTAGAATGGTCACCAGATTTTGCTGGAGTGTGATATTTAGTTGATTCGTTTTTCAGATGATTAATACACAAATTCCTCACGTTTACCAATTTATTTCAATTTTTTTGGAGTTACAGAAGTATGCGAAAGCTACAGATTACTACAAACTGTTCTGTTTTTGACAGATTCTGTTTTTCGTTTGTTGTTTGCTTATTTTGATGAATCTATGAGTAGTATTGGGGAGTATGAATCATAGAGAAGTTGGAATACAGTAGGTTTAACACCAATATAAACAAAGAATGAGTTCATTGCTGTACCTTTGAGTAGTGGTTTGTTTTCTTATACTAACAGAGCTCACGAGATTTTTGTCTAAGTTTTGTGTTGTGAAGTTTTCAAGTTATGAGTATTGCTTTGATGGACTATGGAACAAAGAGTGGCAAGAGCCTAAGCTTGGGGATGCCCAAGGCACCCCAAGGTAAAATTCAAGGACAACCAAAAGCCTAAGCTTGGGGATACCCTGGGATGGCATCCCGTCTTTCGTCTTCATCTATCGGTAACTATACTCGGAGCTATATTTTTATTCACCACATGATATGAGTTTTACTTGGAGCGTCATGTATCATTTGAGTCTTTGCTTGTTAGTTTGCTACAATTATACTTGTTGGACACACCTTTTTGAGAGATATAAATATTGCCTAGGAATTGTTAGAACACTTTATGTGCTTCACTTATATCTTTTGAGTTGAATAATTTTTGCACTAGTGCTTCAGTTATATCTTTTAGAGCACGGTGGTAATTATATTTTGTAGAAATTGTTGATCTCTCATGCTTCACTTATATCCTTTTGAGAGTCTATTAAAACAGCATGGTAATGTGCTTTGGCTATGAAACTAGCCTTCACATGATAGGTATCCAAGATCAATGTAGTAAAAACTTTCACATTAAGTGCATTGAATATGAAGAGAAGTTGGATGCTTGATAATTGTTTTGAGATATGAGAAGAGTGATATTAGAGTCATGCTAGTGGAGTTATTATGAAATTGAGAAATACTTGTGTTAAAGTTAGTTATTCCCGTAGCATGCACGTATGGTGAACCGCTATGTGACGAAGTTAAATCATGAGGTATTTGTACAGTGTCACCCTTTGTGTGGAGGTCGGGGGCGCGCGATGGTTAACTCCTACCAACCTCCCCTATAGGAGCATGCGTTGATTGCTTTGTTTTGATGACTCGAATTTTTTTGCAATAAGTATATGAGTTCTTATGACTAATGTTGAGTCCATGGATTATACACACTCTCACCCTTCCACCATTGCTAGCCTCTCTTGTAGCGCGCAACTTTCGCCAGTACCATACACCCACTATATATCCTTCCTCAAAACACCCACTATATATCTTCCTCAAAACAGCCACCATACCTACCTATCATGGCATTTCCATAGCCATTCCGAGATATATTGCCATGCAACTTTCCACCGTTCCGTTCATATGACACGCTTTATGTTGTCATAATTGCCATGCATGATCATGTAGTTGATATCGTATTTGTGGCAAAGCCACCATGCATAACTTTTCATACATGTCACTCTTGATTCATTGCACCTCCCGGTACACCGCCGGGGGCATTCATATAGAGTCATACGTTGTTCTAGTATCGAGTTGTAATATCGAGTTGTAATTCAATATAAGTGTGATGATCATCATTATTAGAGTATTGTCCCATGTGAGGAAAGGCCGAACAAAAGAGAAGGCCCCTTCACACAAAAAAAGGGACAATTGCTACTATCTTTTTCCACACTTGTGCTTCAAAGTAGCACCATGTTCTTCATGATGGAAAGTCTCATGTTTAGTCACTTTCATATACTAGTGGGAATTTTTCATTATAGAACTTGGCTTGTATAATCCAACGATGGGCTTCCTCAAATGCCCTAGGTCTTCATGAGCAAGCAAGTTGGATGCACACCCACTTAGTTTCTTTTGTTGAGCTTTCATACATATTTAGCTCTAGTGCATACGTTGCATGGCAATCCCTACTCACTCACATTGATATCTATTGATGGGCATCTCCATAGCCCATTAATATGCCTAGTCGATGTGAGAATATCTCCCTCCTTTTTGTCTTCTTCACAACCACCACTCTATTCCACATAGTGCTATGTCCATGGCTCACGCTCATGTATTGCGTGAAAGTTGAAAGGTTTGAAAGAATAGGGTATGAAAAAAGTTCTTGGCTGAAACCGGGGTTGTGCATGATATGAATATTTTGTGTGATGAAGAGGGAGCATAGCCAGACTATATGATTTTGTAGGGATAACTTTCTTTAGCCATAGTATTTTGAGAAGACATGATTGCTTTGTTAGTATGCTTGAAGTATTATTATTTCTTATGTCAATATAGACTTTTGTCTTGAAACTTTCAGATTAGAACATTCATGCCGCAATTAAGAGAATTACATTGAAAACTATGTTGGTTAGCATTCCACATCAAAAAATCTGGTTTTATCATTTACCTACTCGAGGACGAGCAGGACTTAAGCTTGGGGATGCTTGATACGTCTCCAACATATCTATAATTATTTTTTTCCATGCTATTATTTATGATGTTTTGGATGTTTAATGGGATTTGTTATACACATTTATATTATTTTTAGGACTAACCTATTAACCCAAAGGCCCAATCCAGATTGTTGTTTTTTTGCCTATTTTAGGGTTTTACAGAAAAGGAATATCAGATGGAGTCCAAACAGAATGGAACTTCGGGAGAGATATTTTTGGAGCAAAATATGCACGGGAGACTTGAGAACCACAGAGTAGAGCACACATGGCGTGCACGAGGGCGGGGGGCACAGATAACCCTCAACCATAAGGGATCGAGATAGTCTTCGCGGGTAAGAATAACCCAATTTATAGATTCGACACACGGGGAGCCAAAGAGTATTTATAAGCTTTGACAGTTGAGTTGTCAATTCAACCGCACCTGAAATATACTTACTTGCAACAAAAGATAAGTGGTAACGGTGGTATGATAGTGATGGTGGTGATAGTAAAAGTAAACAGCAAAAGTAAATAGCAAAAGTAAGCAGCAAAAGTAGCAACTAGTAACCAGCAGGATTTAAAACACTGTAGGCTAGGGAGATGGATGGTTGGGCGCTGCATGGATGAGATATATCATAAATCTAACTTGGGGCAAGGCACACGGAAAAGTAATGATCATCTAGGCAGATATCAAACATTAGGCATGTATCCCACAGGTAGTTGTACGTGCTTGCAATAAGAACTTGCACAACATCTTTTGTCCTACCATCCCGCTACGAACGGGGCCAAAAGGAACTTATGGAGATTAAGGTGCTCCTGTCAAAGAGCACCAGAACAAAGCAATGAACTCAATGGATACATGTAATCCTCAAACTATGGACCATCCCCTTTGGTGTCCCAAGCTGTCAATTTTGGGATCGCCGGTTCCGGACCGTAATAGGTGCAAACAACTCATAGATAGGATCAAGAACACAAATATATTCATGCAAACACATATGGTTCAGATCTGAAATCATGGCACTCGGGCCCTAAGTGACAAGCATTAAGAGCAACAAGTTGAAGCAAAGATGATAAACACCATAGTAGATGATAGGCAACATGCCCCCAACAATCTGATGAACTATTACATGATCTAACTCATCCAATCCCTACCATCCCCTTTGCCTACAGCAGGGAATTACTCACACATGGAAGGAGAAGCCATGGAGGGAGGATGGAGTGGTGATGATGATGACGATGGCGACGATCTCCCCTCTCCGGAGGCCAAATCAGCCTCCAGATTAGCCCTCCCGAAGAAGAACGGAGGGTGGCGGCGGCTCCGCGACGGAAATTGGGAAAACGACTTCTGATCTGGGGTTTTCTCGTCACGGGATAAATACGGGTCAAAGTAGGGCACCAGGGGAGGTAGGGCCCGCCCAGGCGGCCTGGCGCGGCGGCCAGGGGTGGGGACGCCTGGGCAGGGCGCCTGGAGCCCCCCTGGCTGCCCTCTGGTCCATCTTCTCGCACAAGGTTGCTTCGGGTGCGTGGATTTTCTGTGATTTTTCGTGGAATTTTCTGAGACACCTAAAAATGCGTTTTCCTGCACACAATAAAACCATACAGGCAGCTCTGCTGAAAACAGCGTCAGTCCGGGTTAGTTTAGTTCAAATCATGCAAGAATCAGGTCAAAACAATAGCAAAAGTGTTTGGAAAAGTAGATACGTTTGAGACATATCAACTCCCCCAAGCTTAGCATATTGCTTGTCCTCAAGCAATTCAGTTCAACGAACTGGACGCGACAAAGAAAACTTTGACAAACTCTTTTGCTTCATTAGATGTATATAAGCATGTACTACGAAAAGAGTCTAGCAAGTATTGAAACAATGCTATGAGGACAATGCACGGAGCAATCCTTCTTTCAAGTGACCAATCACAAATACCTAGAAGTAAATAATATACTACTGAAAATTAAGACAAGATTACATTGCACATAGCTTGAACATACTAGAGTGGTATCTCGCTAGCCTCCATGAGTGAAGCAAAACATAAATGCAGAAACTCCTCCAGAGTTTTAAAGGAGACTAGAACTAAGAACTTCAGAATAAGTAATATCAAAAGCATGCAGAAGACAATGTAATACCTTGGGACAATGCACATTACACTCAGAATGACAATTATGCTCTCTTAGTTGGTGCTTTGAAGAAAGAAGGTGGAGACTCTCGAACCGTGGAATTTGATGGCGAGGTTGAAAACCCATGGTTGGAAACAAAGACTAAACATGTACCAGAGCTCTTGGTTTTGAAAACAGAGGTAAAAATGTTTTTGAGAGGTGCATATTTCGTCAACGAATGCTAGTAGACAACCCAATTACTTCTCGAGCTGGACAAGTTTCGAGGAACGGCTCCCGCACGGGGACGATCACATCCCCTTAATCTCCTTTGTTTATCACTGCCAAAAGTTTTCTGATTTCTCATGAACGAAGCATGAAGGAGGGTTTGTTTGTTGTATTATCTTTTATGAGCCGGGCGCACTCATGCCAGTTCCTTCTCGTATTAGGGGTTTGCAGATTAGACATGCAATCCCGGGGTGAAACTTGTCCAACTTAAAAAGGTCATGAATTAACTACTACTTCCTCATGAGCTAAAACAGAGGCACAAAAGAGAAATGCTTTTGAATAATTTCGAGATGGTACACGAAAGTCTTCGTTAGGAATGGCAAGTAAATACCATGTATAGGAAGGTATGGTGGACTCATATGGCATAACTGGTTTAAAGGTTTTTGGATGCACAAGCAGTCAGTCCGCTTAGTACAGGCGAAGGTTAGCAAGAGACTGGGAAGCGACCAACTAGAGAGCAATAACGGTCATAATCATGCAGAGCGACAAAGCAACATTGAATCGGGCATGAAAGTGATATAACTATTCTGAAACTCAAAGATCATCAAGGCAGAGCAGACTTTTTAGTCTTAAACATGTGTAAACATGTGCCAAGACAATCCAAGAATTCTCCAAAGGGAAATACCACCTTAGTATACCAAACTATGAACAGTGCAATGCATGTAAATCATTTCAATAACACATTATATACTCTAGCTATTTGAGACTAGCCACAAGAAAAGCATGAACCACTGGGAGAGCATTGTAAACATAGCACTATGTCGCTACAAGATGGTCTCTAGATTATAAGTACATGCATATGTACAAAAGTAGAAACAAGAAGACTTCATACCGGTTTTCCTTGTTGCTTCCCTTCAGTTGATCTTCGTCATTACTGCCTCGTCACCTGCACGATCGAACGTAGGAAATATAATTAAATGCCATCACGGACTCGAGCTGAACTCTGAAAACAAAGCAAACTAAAGAGAAAAAAGGAAATCTTTTTGGATTATTTCAAAGGTTGAACGAAAGCAAAAGAAAGAGAAAATCTTTTTGTTGTTTTTGCAAAGAAAGAAATAAAGAAGAGCGGGCAAAAACTTCGAAAAGATCAAAGTGAATAAAACGGATAATACAATGGAAAAGTGAGAAGGGCACGTACTCCCCCAAGCATAGGCTTTTGGCCTAAGTTGGTAGTAGCTACTGCCCCCAGGAGCCTCCTGCTCCGGGAGAATGCTGGTGAGTCCAAGGGTCGTAGAAGGATTCCGGCGCGTACACCGAACTCCTCGGATCCTCCCACGAAGAAGTGTCCATACTCCAAGCAGAGGAAGACACTTCACCAAACTGGGTAACGGTCTCCCCCTGAAAAGGTGGTAACTCGCCGTGCTCCTCCTCGTCGGGCACAACCCCCTTCATGGGGCTATGAAACTGATGCTGGGCCAGGAACTCATCGAACTGGATAACATCAAAGGACCATCCGTTCCTGCGAGAAAAATCAAACAAAAGAGGTGCAGGTAGACGGATCTCGCGTTCCGCGGTAGTTCCGAAACGCAAGATATAAACAAGGTTACGAAGCTCAGAAGTCATGGTAACAAACTTATGCCTTTTCATAGCAGTAAGATCAAAACTTAAATAAGTAAAAGGCTTATCATCAGGGTGTGGGGTGCCTTTAAGATATTCTAAAATAAGTGTGGCATAAACGCCACCAAATAAATCTCCCCTGTTACCGTTCATAGCAAGGCGTCGAGCAATTAAGGCACCCAAATTATAATCGAACCTCCCTGAGAGGGCGGTTGCCAGGATAGCAATATCCGGCGCAGAAGTGTTGCTCGTATTGTCACGAGCTAATACCCCTCTAGCAACATAATATGCAAAATACCTGAGGTGAGGGAATAAGATGCTAGAGATTTTTGACCGATGAATATCCCTCGTACCCATGCTGCAGAGAGAGTTGAAGACGGTTTTCAGCTCGGAGGGCTGAGAGGTCATCTTAGCCGTCCGCCCAACGTTTGGCACACCTATTATTTCACAAAACTTTCCCAAGGGCATGGTGATAAGATCATTGTAAATTTTAAACTCAATAGCACCAGTATCAGGGTTATATCTAAAACTGTTAATGAAACCGGAGGTGAGTTTTTGATAATGAGTAACACGGCATGTGACGAGCCGTGTCAGACCTGCATTAGCACAAAGACTATCAAACTCATCCTTGATTCCCGCAGCTTCAAGGAATTCATCACATGGAAACATCATAGCACGTGCTGGACTTGTGTCTTCCAACAACTCTAGGGGCACATGATCTTCATTGTAGCTCACCCTAGTAGTCGAGGGTGAGGCTGCGGCTCAAGTAACTCGATCGGAGTGCGCGGGCCTCTTCTTCTCAAGCCACCCCTTTGCCCTTCCTAACAAACTCATTTCTAAATTTTTTGGCAAATTACAAAAACAAAAAATTTAAACAAAGTGGGTTAAGGCAAACTACTCAACTCACTTACCTAAGGCATAAACTTGCATCAAAACTTGGAAAATAAATTTCTACACATGCATGCAAGCTCATCTACACAGCACCAAGAACTACTAAATACTCACAAATGAAGCCACCAATCAGAAATCTAATTGGAGGGGTGGAGGAGTTACATACCAGGTAGTATTTGTTCAAAATCTCAGCTCGAATGATAGGCTGTAGAGAGAGATCGAAAATCGCCTCCAAGAGCAGCAAGAACGCAAGAACAAGTGCAGAACTCGTGTTTTTGGAGAGAAAGAGAGAGAGAGGAAGAAGACTCACCTGGAGGGGGGTCTTGTGGGCCCCAGGCGCCCTATGGGCGCGGCCAGGGGGCAGGCCGCGCCAGCTGGCCGCCTGGGCCACTGGTGGCCCCCCCTGGTCAGCCCCAGGTACCTATGGGTCACTCCCGACATGGAAATTTTTATTTCTATTTTTCTGGAATTTTTCTGAAAACTTCACTGTTGAAAATTTTTCGAAGTTCAAAAAGCTGCAAGACTTTCTGAAAACTTAAAGTAGTGATTAGTATTGTGAAGCTTCAAAACATAAACACTTGGTATAGCAAGGAGAACAAAAACTAAAACAAATGAAAACATAACAAGCTCAACTTTTTATCTATATAAAACATGTTCACTGGTAAGGTTGATCAAGTCTTACCAACAAACAGGCGATATATAGAGCAAAAAGTCTCACCTCTTACGAAGTGATCATTGCACCTTTACTTTAATGGACATTGTCCCCACCATAATAGTTTTGTATTTGTGGTGCACGTGTAGTGGACAGTCCCATTCTCCAATCTTCAAGGTCTCGATATTTTCTATAGAGTTGAGGCCATGCCTCCTGCCGGTCTTCTTTGGAAAATACACCGTGTGTTCTTTATCATTCACATTGAATGTTACCTTCCCTTTATTGCAATCAATAATAGCACCTGCGGTGTTAAGAAAAGGTCTACCAAGAATAATGGACATGCTCCCATCCTCGGGCATGTCAAGCACAACAAAATTAGTAAGGATCAAACAATTAGCAACTTCTACAGGGACATCCTCACAAATACCTATCGGAACGGCGGTTGACTTGTCAGCCATCTGAAGAGAGATATCTGTAGGGATTAACTTCTCTAAACAAAGCCCCTTGTAAAGAGAGAAAGGCATAACACTCACTCCTGCTCCAAGATCACATAAAGCAGTTTTGACATAATTATTCTTTATGGAGCAAGGAATGGTGGGTATACCTGGATCACCAAGCTTCTCAGGAATCTTGCCACTGAAAGAATAGTTAGCAAGCATAGTATATATTGCTTCATTAGGAACTTTTCTTTTATTAGTGACAATATCTTTCATATATTTTGAATAGGGAGGTAACTTAATAGCATCAGTCAAAGGGATTTCAAGAAAAAGAGGTTTAATCCACTCACAAAACTTATTGTAATGCTCTTCTTCTTTAGATTTGAGGGACTTACCTGGAAATGGCATGGGTTTCTGTATCCATGGTTCTCTTTCCTTTCCATGTCTTCTTGCGACGAAGTCTTCTCTAGTGTATTTCTTGCGTTTGTCAGGTGCTTCTTCTTCTCAAACTTCAGGCGGATCATCATTATCCTTACCTTCAGGTTCGGCACCGTCTTCAGTCTCAGCATCGGAGATAGATACACTGTTGGGATCAACAGCTGGCTCTTCACTTATAATAGGATCATTGGAATTGTCAGCCTCCTTGTGTTTCTTCTTCTTCTTCTTTGGAGAGCCAACAATTTCTTCCTCCTGCATTTGAGAATCTTGCTCGATTCTCCTCGGATGCCCCTCTGGATAGAGAGGATCTTGAGTGCTAGTTCCTCCTCGGGTCTTAATCCCGAAGGCCTGCAAATCATCTTGTTTGGCATTGTTAGCAAGCAAATATTTTTGCACATTAGAAATTTGTTCAAGCTGAGTTTGAACCATATGAAAATGCTTCACAAGACATTTAACATCATTAACTGTTCAACCTAGAACATCAAGCAAACTTTTGATAGCAAGGGAATTATCATGCAATTGACTTTGTATCCTCTCATTAAAATGATTTTGTCTCATAATAAAATTATCAAACTCATCTAAACATTGATCAGGGGGCTTACCATGAGGGATGTCACTTGCGTTGAAATCTAAAAGAGAGTGTACCTCTACCATAGGAGGGTGAGTGGTAGGCTCACACAACTTCTCAATAGGGGGTAGATTCTTCACGTCTTCAGTTTTAATACCCTTCTCTTTAATAGACTTCTTTGCTTCTCGCATATCCTCGGGGCTTAGAACAAACATGCCCCTCTTCTTTGGTGGTGGAGGTGGTTCAGGGACGGACCAATCTTCATGGTTTTTGGCAATCCTGCCCATCAAATCCTCTGCATCGTCCGGTGTTCTTTTCCTGAAAACACAACCAGCACAACTATCCAAATAGGACCTGGATTCATCAGTTAGACCAGCATAAAATATATCGATTAATTCATTCTTAGGGACTCCATGTCCTGGTCTAGCCCGGATCAGACTACAGTACCTCCCCCAAGCTTTAGGGAGGTGCTCATCCTGCAGCTGTTTAAAGTTATAAATTCTTTGTAAAGCAGCATGTTGCATATGAGCAGGAAAGTACTTATCAACAAAAGAGTGAGCTAAGTCTTGAGGACTCTTAATGGAACCACATGGGAGTGAATCATACCATGTTTTAGCACCTTCCTTCAAAGAGAAAGGAAGAAGCTTAGTCACATAAAAGTTTCGTTTCTTCTCATCCTTGGTAAACAAGCCACCCAACTCAGTGAGTTTGGTCAGGTGTGCAATAACATCATCATTTTCTCTGCCATAAAAGGGGTCAGCTTCAACCATAGGTATAAGTGAAAGATCAACAGAGAAATCATAATCAGGATCATCGATGCATATAGGAGGTGTAGCAAATTCAGGATCAGGAACGGTCTTGTTCTTCAAGGAGTGTTTTTCAAGCAGCTTCTTAATACCTTCAGGGTCAGAGCCGGCAAACTCTGTCAGTTCCCTGCATAAATCATCATCAAGCATAATGTAATCATCATCAAGGAGTCTCTCCTTGAGTTTACTCAAATCAGGATAATCATAAGTTCCACCAATAGGGTAGCGAGTAATAGGAATTTCAATTCCAGATTTTTTTGCAGCAGCGGCGATCTGTTTCTCAAGAGCATAACCAAGTGAACTAATATCATCAAAAGTAGTAGAAGCATCAACAAGAGTATCGGACATAGTAACAGATTCAGTAGGAGCATCATGTGGTGGTGGTGAGGCAAACTTACTCATAACAGAAGTTGAATCAAGTGTAGCACTAGTGTTCAGAACAGTACCTCTTCTTGTAGTGGATAGTAAGATCGGAACCTTTGGGTCTCCTTTCTTACCCATAGTGGATGAAGTGCAGCAGGTAGGATACTTCAAGTAGACTTGTAAATATTGCTATGCTCCCCGGCAACGGCGCCAGAAAACGGTACTTGATAACCCTCAAGCGTAAGGGATCGAGACAGTCTTCGTGGGTAAGAATAACCCAATTTATAGATTCGACACACGGGGAGCCAAAGAGTATTTATAAGCTTTGACAGTTGAGTTGTCAATTCAACCGCACCTGAAATATACTTACTTGCAACAAAAGATAAGTGGTAACGGTGGTATCATAGTGATGGTGGTGATAGTAAAAGTAAATAGCAAAAGTAAATAGCAAAAGTAAGCAGCAAAAGTAGCAACTAGTAACCAGCAAGATTTAAAACACTGTAGGCTAGGGAGATGGATGGTTGGGCGCTGCATGAATGAGATATATCATGAATCTAACTTGGGGCAAGGCACACGGAAAAGTAATGATCATCTAGGCAGATATCAAACATTAGGCATGTATCCCACAGGTAGTTGTACGTGCTTGCAATAAGAACTTGCACAACATCTTTTGTCCTACCATCCCGCTACGAACGGGGCCAAAAGGAACTTTTGGAGATTAAGGTGCTCCTGTCAGAGAGCACCGGAACAAAGCAATGAACTCAATGGATACATGTAATCCTCAAACTATGGACCATCCCCTTTGGTGTCCCAAGCTATCAATTTTGGGATCGCCGGTTCCGGACTGTAATAGGTGCAAACAACTCATAGATAGGATCAAGAACACAAATATATTCATGCAAACACATATGGTTCAGATCTGAAATCATGGCACTCGGGCCCTAAGTGACAAGCATTAAGAGCAACAAGTTGAAGCAAAGATGATAAACACCATAGTAGATGATAGGCAACATGCCCCCAACAATCTGATGAACTATTACATGATCTAACTCATCCAATCCCTACCATCCCCTTTGCCTACAGCAGGGAATTACTCACACATGGAAGGAGAAGCCATGGAGGGAGGATGGAGTGGTGATGATGATGACGATGGCGACGATCTCCCCTCTCCGGAGGCCAAATCAGCCTCCAGATTAGCCCTACCTAAGAAGAACAGAGGGTGGCGGCGGCTCCGCGACGGAAACTGGGAAAACGACTTCTGATCTGGGGTTTTCTCGTCACGGGATAAATACGGGTCAAAGTAGGGCACCAGGGGAGGTAGGGCCCGCCCAGGCGGCCCGGCGCGGCGGCAAGGGGTGGGGCCGCCTGGGCAGGGCGCCTGGAGCCCCCCTGGCTGCCCTCTGGCCCATCTTATGGCACAAGGTTCCATCGGGTGCGTGGATTTTCTGTGATTTTTCGTGGAATTTTCTGAGACACCTAAAAATCCGTTTTCCTGCACACAATAAAACCATACAGGCAGCTCTGCTGAAAACAGCGTCAGTCCGGGTTAGTTTAGTTCAAATCATGCAAGAATGAGGTCCAAACAATAGCAAAAGTGTTTGGAAAAGTAGATACGTTTGAGACGTATCAGGCGCCCCCCTATAGGGCATGCCCCCTGCCTCGTGGGCCCCATGTCTGGCCCCCGGTTCCCTCCTTCTTTCTATATATACCTACGTACCCCGAAACCATCAGAACAACAGAGAAAACCCTAGTTCCACCGCCGCAACCTTCTGTTCCCGTGAGATCCCATCTTGGGGCTTGTTCCGGAGCTCCGTCGGAGGAGGGATCTACCACAGAGTGCTTCTACATCATCATCATCGCCTCACCATGAGTTGTGAGTAGCTTACCACAGACCTTCGGGTCCATAGCTAGTATTTAGATGGCTTCTTCTCTCTGTTTGCATCTCAATACCAAGTTCTCCTCGGTCTTCGAGGAGATCTATTCGATGTAATCTCTTTTTGCGGTGTGTTTGTCGAGATCCGATGAATTGTGGGTTTACGATCAAGATTATCTATGAGAAATATTTGGTTCTTTTCTGAACTCTTTATGTATGATTATAATATCCTTCCAAGTCTCTTCGAATTATTGGTTTGGTTTGGCCTATAGATCTACAGTTCTTGCAATGGCAGAAGTACTTGGCTTTGGGTTCAATCTTGCGGTGTCCTTTCCCAGTGACAGTAGGGGCAGCAAGGCACGTATTGTATTGTTGCCATCAAGGATAAAAAGATGGGGTTTATATCATGTTATTTGAGTTTATCCCTCTACATCATGTCATCTTGCTTAAGGCGTTACTCTGTTCTTATGAACTTAATACTCTAGATGCATGCTGGATAGCGATCGATGTGTGGAGTAATAGCAGTAGATGTAGTATCGTATCGGTCTACTTGTTTAGGACGTGATGCCTATATCTAATGATCATGCCTAGATAGTCTCATTAGTATTCGCTTTTCTATCGTTTGCTCGACAGTAATTTGTTCACTACTAGGAAAAGGGCTATAGATGGAACTGATACTAATGGCGCACCGGACAAGCAGTGCGCCATTAGAATATAGTAATGGCGCACCAGCAACAGATACGCCATTAGAGCTCGAACTACTAATGGCGCACGATGTCCAGAGTGCGCCATTAGTATCAAGAAGTTTTTTTTTTGAACAAGCGCGCCTGTACAAACATACTAATGGCGCACCTGGGGAACGTGCGCCATAAGAATCTACATACTTATGGCGCACAGTGGTGCAGTGCGCCATTAGTATTCCCCCATCCATACCCCCCCACCGGCCGGCCGCACCCTCCTCTCTCTCCCTCGCCAGATCTCCCCCCTCTCCACAACGCCTCTCTCTCCCTCCAGCGCCGCGCCGCCGCCCCCGCGCCACCCCCGCTGAGCCGAACGCCGCGCCGCCGACGCCCTCGACGCCCGCGCCGCCGACGCCCTGGACGCCCGGAGCTACGCCGCCGCCGCCCACGCCCCGGCCTCCCCCGACTCTGCAGCAACGCCGCCGCCCGGAGCTACGCCGCCGCCGCCCGCGCCCGCGCCCCCGACTCT
>LR738715.1:796785823-796808723 GCA_902687465.1 Secale cereale
CCCCCGACTCTGCAGCAACGCCGCCTTGACGCCCGCGCCCCCGACGCCCCGGCCTCCCCCGACTCTGCAGCAACGCCGCCGCCCGGAGCTACGCCGCCGCCGCCCGCGCCCCCGACGCCCCGGCCTCCCCCGACTCTGCAGCAACGTCGCCGCCCGGAGCTACGCCGGCGACCACTCCATACGCAGGTAGCCATCACTCCTCCCTCCTTCCTCTCTAATCACCACCAGAAAGTAAATTTTTTTGTATTTCTGCCATTTTCGTTGAAGTACGCGGTTGAGAACAAAATTTAGGTCACTTGGATAAAAATTTAGGTCACTTGGATCAAAATTTGATTAGCCCGGTTGCTTAAACTAGCTCCTGATTATTGTTCTCATGAAGATGATGATATACTGATATACCTTTAAGATTCGAGCTTGCTCTTCAATGGTAGTCATTAGCAGGCATGGCATGGTATCTCCTCCTTCCTTGTGCACAACAGTCCAGTAAGGGCAGCAAGGAAATTGGTTGCAAACCTCGTAAGGGCAGCAAGGAAATTAGGTGCTCTGCTGGTAGAAGATGCAGAGGACGCTACTCTAGTAAGTCCAGTAGCGACAGAAATGTGCAAAAATGCCAGGCTTGATTCCTTCCAGTGCCCAAGGGGATAAAATTCTTGCTTAGCAAATGTGAAATGAATGCCGCCGATTTTGAAAGCATCCATCACTTCCAGATAACAAACTGCACCTGAGAACTGACTGCCTGCTTATTGTCCAAACAACTAGTAATCTTGATCATCAACACTTGAGATTCAACTTAATTTGGGCAGCATCAGGCTGAAATAATCATCCGAGGCATTGAAATTTGAGCCCTGCAAAAATGCAACATTGATTAAACTAGCTATTTGTCTGTCCAAAGTAACCTTGATCATCAACAGGCTGGGCAGGCAGATGCAAATAGTACAGTATTCGTACATACAAATAGAACTGTATTCGTAAATACAAATAGTATGCGACTCAGGCTGCAGGTGGAACTCACTTAAAACTACATGTATATCTGGGTGATACACCAAGGTGTCCCAACAAGGCAACAACCACCTAAAACTTTTGTGGGCATAAGCTTGCTGTTAGCTTGGTTGCAGTTTGGAATAGATAATTATAACTACTACTTTCTTCTGAAATTAAACCTGTTAATATAGAAACCTCGCAAGGCAATAATTAATTGATTAACAATCTTAGCTGAAATCACCATCATAGCATAAAGTAGAAACTGATTAAATCTTGACCCAATGTTTCCTCAGAAAAGCTTGAATTAGCAGAATGAACTACCACATCAGTCTATATGGCCAACTTTTGGAATTGTATGTTGTCCACATTGCGTTGTGCCACCTGAATATCATCCTCCTTTCCATCTGCATTATAGGCTAAAGCAATGTTGAGGAGGCCCTGACCAATTGGTGGCACTGGAGCTCCTTGATTAACCTCTTCCCTAGTATAGTGAGTAATAGAAAATAAGCTATCAGAAAAAGATACAGTTGTAGTGATGCTACTGTCTGGGGCCCCATCTTCTGGTAATGTAGGAATTTCAACTTGATGTTTCTGAGGTTGGATTGGTTCTGGTTGGGGAAAAGCCGAGTGCTGATCTTGTTCTTCTTGCTCCTCACAATCATTCGAGTCTCCATTTTGAGCATGAATATTATGGATAGGCATTGGCTGAAATCCTGGAAAGTCATTAGCATGTTGAGGCACAAGGTGTGGGTCAACACCATCAGGTGGAATAGGGTCTTCATTAGCAGGCCCACCACCCAGCATTTCTTCCAAAAGGACTTCAACAGAACAAGTCCAGGACTCCTCTTAAAAATGCTCCCCCTCAGACCATCTTGTGCTCTTTCGAATGTCAATAAGCTCTAATTTTTTGGTGGAATAGATTAAACTTACTGTATTTCCAAACATTGCTTATTAGATGCCATGCCCTAATTTTTTGGTGGTGTTTTAGGATAAAGATCTTACACTTTTTGAACTCATTTAAAATGAGTTTATAGAGAGGATAGTAATCAGATTGTGAGGATGGTATGTAGCAGAACTAGTGCAAAAGTGTTGACAATGTTAGTCCTTATGAGCCTAGGATGGTGCCACAACTAGCTTGTCTAGGTACATATTTTTAGTTTATAAAGTTTAATCTCTTTGAAACATAGGAAATGTCGTCTTCCGACGAAGATAGGATCCCGGAGTGCTCCTGGTGCGGTGACGACCGGGGTCTGTGCGACAGGCCTCACCTGGTAGACGGTCGTTACTTCAGTATTAAGCTCGACGAGACCTTCAATGTCGAAACGGTACGCAACGACAAGTCTTGTTTCGTAATTAATTAAGCACGATTTCTAGCTACTTCAACGTGTAAGTAATTAATTTTCTTCTTTTACATGCAACTAGTTTATCCCGTGTCATGCAAGACGCTATGTCTTGGAGAGGATGGGATTTGAAGATCATGAAACTTCGGAGACAAAGCAAATTCAACTAAGGACCATGCATAATGTTGATTTAGAAGTGGATTTGTACAATTCAGATAACGTAACCACTTTTGGTTGCAAGAATTGGGAATCATTTTGCAAGATATATGGTTTTTATGAGGGTATGCTTCTCACCATGGATCTTGGTAATCCGGATTCCATCGCCGAAGATGATTTGGACATTTGGGTCCTTGTTGACGATATGATTCCAATTCTACCGAGAAGTGAGTTTATCAAACATAGTTATTTAGTAATTTATATTGTTTATTTCAAAATAGTTGACAACTTATTTCCATTGATAGGTTATTTTGATTATTCAAATAATGTGAGGATGATGCTAGACAGAACCTACTACACCCCTGGCTCAGAATGTACTTATAAGGACAAAGAGCAGATCATCTTCTTTTATTCCTTTCTTCTGGATTACATTCAACATCGCAATATTGATCCACAATATAGTCAATACGTCCCACTAGTGCACGTCTTGAACTACGTTAATATCAATGGAGATACCATGGTAAGATTTTTGTACTATTACGACATTCGTGCATGTTTTGCATTAGTTCTTCTCGAACTGAACTACAATGCTAACTACGAAGTCTTACTATATGTTTTGCAACAGATTCTCCCTAGTGATTGTGTGCCTCTTGTCATGTTTCAATCTGGTCAACTACAAGTTTTAAACATTCTGCCAGGTGAACCTACAAATCACATGTGTCCATATCGGATTTCTTCTAAAAATGAAGGAATGAGAATCAAAGAATGGCGAAAAATAACAAAAACTCGTAAGGAGGTACTTGGAAGCAATAGAGTGAGAAGGGCAAGAAATGGAGACAAGATAATCTGCGTTCTTCATAATGGCCCTTTAAATCTAATTGATTTAGAGACAAACGCCATCTTGTTTTATGCCATTTTATCTTAGAAAAATGCTACGTAGTAGAAGTTGTATGGTCGATAATGATGTGTAAGACTTATTATTTAATACCTATGTTGAGTTTTTATTATTATTATGATCGATGATGCATGATGCTAAGTTGTTCTATGAGCTATTATATACTCCCTCCGTTCCGATTTACTCGTCGTGGTTTTAGTTCAAATTTGAACTAAAACCACGACGAGTAAATCGGAACGGAGGGAGTAGATTCTAATAGTTTCGATGTGCGTACCATATATGTTGGCTCCACGAGAAATTATATTTATATATATGCATAACCTATGCAAAAAAACAGAAAAAAAACCTAATATTCATACTAATGGCGCATCACAGCAGAGTGCGCCATTAGTATGCCAAAGCACCTGGCCCCTGGGAGGCATACTAATGGCGCACCACTGTGCATACTGATGGCGCATCAGTGGTGCGCCATTAGTATACCAGATACTAATGGCGCACCAGAGGTGCGCCATTAGTAAAGTATACTAATGGCGTGCTAGTAATGGCGCACCACCAATGCGCCATTAATGGCCAAACTAGATGCGCCATTAATAGGCCTTTTCCTGGTAGTGGTTTACCCGGCGTAGAATACCGCTATCATGAGAGAAGCCACTAGAGAAAACTATGGCCCCCGGGTCTATTCTCAACAGATCAATCTACAATCTACTATACTTTTCCGCTTTTACTTTCTGTTCTTATATCCAAAAATACCAAAAATATCAAACTATCGTATATATCATATCTCACTTTCGTAAGTGACCGTAAAGGGATTGACAACCCCTTATCGCGTTGGCTACGAAGTTCTTATTTGTTTGTGCAGGTAAGAGGGACTCGCGCGTGGTCTCCTACTGGATTGATACCTTGGTTCTCAAAAACCGAGGGAAATACTTACGCTACTATGCTGCATCACCCTTATCTCTTCGAGGAAATACAACGCAAGATCGAGAATTAGCAAGATCCCATCTTGGGTCCTGTTCCAGAGCTCCATCGGAGGGGGAATCGATCATGGAGGGCTTCTACATCAACACCATAGCCTCCCCGATGAGTTCTGAGTAGTTTTCCACGGACCTTCGGGTCTATAGTTATTAGCTAGATGGCTTCTTCTCTCTCTTTGGATCTCAATACAAAGTTCTCCTTGTTCTTCTTGGAGATCTATTCGATGTAATTCTTTTTGCGGTGTGTTTGTCGAGATCGGATGAATTGTGGGTTTATGATCAAGATTATCTATGAACAATATTTGATTCTTCTCTGAAATCTTTTATGTATGATTTAAATATCTTTGCAAGTCTCTTCGAATTATCAGTTTGGTTTGGCCTACTAGATTGGTAGTTCTTGCAATGGGAGAAGTGCTTAGCTTTGGGTTCTATCTTGCGGTGTCCTTTCCCAGTGACAGCAGGGGCAGTAAGGCACGTATTGTATTGTTTCCATCGAGGATAAAAATATGGGTTTTATATCATATTGTTTGAGTTTATCCCTCTACACCATGTCATCTTGCTTAAGGCGTTACTCTGTTCTTATGAACTTAATAATCTAGATGCATGCTCGATGGCGGTCGATGTGTGGAGTAATAGTAGTAGATGCATAATCGTTTCGGTCTACTTGTCACGGACGTGATGCCTATATACAATGATCATGCCTAGATATTCTCATAACTATGCGCTTTTCTATCAATTGCTCGACAGTAATTTGTTCACCCACCGTAGAAATCTGCTATCATGAGAGAAGCCACTAGTGAAACCTATGGCCCCCGGGTCTATCTTCATCATATTAATCTTCCATCAACTATTTATCTTTACTTTACTTTTGTTTTGCAATCTTTACTTTCAATCTCTATATCAAAAATACCAAACATATTATCTTATCATCTCTATCAGATCTCACTTTTGCAAGTGTCCGTGAAGGGATTGAAAACCCCTTTATCACGGTTCTTATTTGTTTGTGTAGGTACGAGGGACTCGCGCGTGGTCTCCTACTGGATTGATACCTTGGTTCTCAAAAACTGAGGGAAATACTTACTCTACTGTTCTGCATCACCCTTTCCTCTTCGAGGGAAAACAACGCAAGCTCGAGAAGTATCACTACCTTATATGTACTTTTATCTAAATAGCCCCTACTTTGTTTTTACGTGCTCTTTATTATCTTGCAAAACTATCTCAAAGTACTTCTAGTTTCATTCTTGTTCTAGGTAAAGCAAACGTGAAGTGTGCGTATAGTTGTATCGGTGGTCGATAGAACTTGAGGGATTATTTGTTCTACCTTTAACTCCTCGTTGGTCTCGACACTTTATTTATTGAAAAAGGCTAAAAACGATCCCCTATACTTGAGGGTTATGAAGATCTTTTTCTAGCGCCGTTGTCGGGGAGTTATAGCATGGGGTGAATATTCTCGTGTGTGCTTGTTTGCTTTATCACTAAGTAGTTTTATTTTCTGTTCTAAGTTGTTCTCTATCTTTAGTCATGGATATGGAACACAAAACACCAAAAAAATTCGTTGTACTTGCTGCTCATGGAGATGGGGAACCTCCTAAAACCCTCGATGCTCGTTATGTGAAGGATAGTATGCACTACTTTGATAATCCTGAGAAAACCCCATTTAACTATATAATGGGAGTAATGTTGGATCAACGTGAATACCTTAGGGTTATCGCTTGACTCATAAAGGGAAATTGTTATGGGATCAAATTCATATGTTGCATTGGTATGCTTATAATTTATGCTTGAGATATGATTATACTTGTTGCTCTAGGATGAATGCTCCACATCTTCCCTTTTCATGTGACTTCAATGATAATGAAACCTTGGCTTCTTATTCTAATGGTATATATGATAATCATGATGTGGAACAAATAGAATAATCTGTTGCTTTTAAGGGTGCCTGAGAAATTAAATGTTTGATTGAAGAGTATGATGCTACTCTCTACAAATCTGAAATTTTTGCCATACTTAAATATTGCTATGATAATTATGCTTCTAATGCTTGTATTAAACCATATATTGAGGACTCCTCCGCTGTCCAAGAAAAGACTAATATTTTGCACGAGTCTATGGAAGAAGAAATTAATGACATTGTGAGCTCATCTATTATCTATTATATATAAAAGGTGCTTGACGGGGTCACCAGAAAAAAGAGAAATATACCAGAAAATCCCACAAAAATCAGAAACATCCAACAATTTATTTTGTAGACTAAAATATTACAACCGTTAGATGTATTTTAAGTAAAATAATTACCCACCTTTGCCATTATGAAGAAAACGCTTCGTTCATACCACCTGTGAATAAAATCATGCAATTTAAAAAAACATGATGTGACGTGCATGCATAGGACTTTTCTAAAAAAACTACATCGAAAGAAAAGCTACACGCATGAATGCACAACGTGGGTAGTTTTTTTTGTATATATGCATGCCAGACGTGCATGCATAGGACTTCCTAAAAAAACTACATCTAGATGAATGATGTGGGCCCTAAAAAATGACTTGCATGCATAGGACTTCCTAAAAAAACTACATCTCATCCTTTATATATGCATGCATGCATGCATGCATACATGCTTCCCTTAATATATGGACGCATAAAAAATCTACATGCCTTCCTATATGCATGCATGCATTAATTCCTTGACACTATATGATTGCATGAAAAAACCAATTGCATCACCCTAATTGAGTCCTCTAGCCATGTTCCTCACACTTCCACCGGTGATGATATACGGCCCATGAGGGTGGAAGGAAATCCTTTGGCGCACAAACTTAACGCCACAAATAAACATGAAAGGAAATCTACTCAATTATTTTGCATATAAATTTTCACCACCAATCAACATGGTTACATATATTGTATGAAAGTGTGCATGATTATTCATTTTTCTTTTTAAATAACAAACATTGAATCCATGCTCTAATGATGAATCCAAATCAAAACTTACATGACAAAGAGCTTATCATTTTAAACCTGATCTGCTCTGTGAATGCGATGGGTGTGGGCAACTCCTCCAACTACTTCAATCCCATGATGAGAGCCTTTGTTATTTTGATTTTAACACAATTAATATTTCATTTTATTAACTAATAATAAGTAATTATTACATTATACATTAAGACCGTTGCCATATATTAGTTACTTTCTTCGATGTTGAGCACAAAGGAAGATAAATTTGTTTTGTTTTTTTGTTTTTTGGAGCCTTTGTTATTTTGTTTTTTTGGAAGATAGATTTGTCATTTGAAAGTCGTTCGCCTTTTATGCACAAATTTCCCTGATCGGTGAAATTATGTATTAGTTGATATCTTCTCATGATTGCCACTACAAACAGTGATTCGAAACTTGCTGAAATTTCTTTAATCACATAACATCGGTGAGACTTATGTTAAGTATCTATTAACACTATCTCCTTTACACAAAAACCGTATTAAAACTTGATGTGAAAGGAAAGAAGCTCATGTTCAAGTCTGTAAAGAGAAAAGATTATTCATCTTTTATCAATGATGTGTTCCAGATTTGTTTCCCCACAGAAAATAAAAATATATGATTTGTCATGTATATTCTTCACTAATATCTACAGAGTTCCGACAATTGATTTTATATGCTCCGAATATAGGTGCAAGATTCTCCTAGGTTGGATAGAATATGTATTGTTATTTCCTTCATTCTTCTAAATGAGCAACATGACACTGTCATGCTACATGTATCATAAGCTTTACTTCACAACTCCTATATTTAATCTTTCTAACTAATCGATTGCAAATATTACATTTGCCATGATTATATGGAAAATGCAGGCTTTATCTTCGATTTATAGATGAAAGCTCAGTATAATAAATTGTCTCCATATTAATATTTGAAAAGAACCAAACTTTAAAAATTGTTTGCACAGTTTATTATCTTTTCATACAGATATCGACACTTCGAACGGATGCTTAGTTTGTCAACATTCTCCGCATGTGGTGTAGTTTCCATTCACTTATAAAATCAAGGTTGAGTAATGCAACTTAGGAAAACTAGTAATGGCAGTTAGCTTGGTGCATTGATACTAAACTGTAACTTCTATGTGAATGTAATTGCTGTGGGCAAAGTTTGTTGATTCATTTGGGCCATGAAAATGCTCATACATGGAATCCACAGAACCTAGAGATCATCTTTTTTGACAAATGGTGGACTTTATTTTCTCAAAATGGACAATCAAGAAGATAATGGTTAGGATGCATAAAAAATCATGGCATAAAATAGCAAAGTCATATAAGACCAAAGCTATGTGTGTACGCAAGGAAAAAAATAAAGCAATCAGATAAATATTGGCAAACTATGACTTTTTACCATATCCACACCAATCATTTCATGACATAGCACAGACAAGAATTTCTTTAGTGGCCTAATGAAACCCACTTTATATGCAATTTCTCCAACCTATAGATCATATGAGCTATTCATTTTTTTTAAACTGTAACATTTCAATATCTATGAAACCATAATTTTACTTCTTGGATGCCTTCAATACTTTATAGGCGATGCCCTCGCAAATAGAAAATTAAGAAATAGGCTAGAAAATACCACAATAATCAGAAACATCTAGCCTTTAATTTCCTATGTATAATAATCTTAACCGTTAGATCCACCTTAATGTTGAATAATTTACCCACCAATGCCACCATCTAAATTATACACCACATTCCCCTAAAAAATCTTGTACGCCAGGTTACGTGGCCCTTCAAAAGATTGTGGTCCTCATATATCTAATAAAAAAAGATTGTCGTCCTCATAATCCATGTGAAACTTGCGTTTGAGTCTTCCTGCCCAAGAAAAAAAGGTTGATCTGTGGCGTGGAATCATGTGCGTTTCCAGCTGACTGAGGAATTGGTCAGCCACCATGCTATTCCTCCTCAACAAATCAAGATGAATCCGCAAGCTGCAACATGGATTGATATGCGTTGCCAGCCGGTCCACGAATTGGTAAGCCGCCATGCTATTCCATATACATTGCCAGCTGGCCGAGAAATTGATCAGCTCACCATGCTGAACTAAGATCGATCTGTGATTCCTATGTGGCCAGAAAATTGATCAGCTAGCCTGCTCAAGGAAAGGAATCAAGATCAATCCATAACGTGGATCGATAGTTTGATATGTGTTCCCTGCATGCGTTCACAGCCTACGGAGGAACACGTCAGCTGGCCGTGGTAGCATACCCATGGAGACAAGATCGATCGGCAGCATGGAACGATGTTTGCTGGTGCGTTTCCGGCCGGCCGAGGAATTGATTAGCTGATCGTGCTAGCCTCAGAAAGGAATGAAGATAAATCTTTGTTTCCTGCAGGCGTTTGTGACTTGTGGAGGTGATTATCTTTTACTTATCCAGACGTGCTAGAATCCCCAAGAAATCAATCAATATGCCTGCCTTACTGGATTGAGAGATCAATCTGCATTTCCTCCATGCGTGTTTTCCATATGGCAGAGGCATTGATCAGCTAGCTTCTCTATGGTGTGCTAAACCTCCTTAAGATATTAATCAATTTGCTTACTATATATACTAGCGAGCTTCACTGGACACCAAGTGTCTTTTACCAAGCAACAGGAAACCAGTGACGTGATCTCATACAGGAGGGTGTGAGATCATGGAAAAGTAATTAGGTTTTGGAACTTCGGACCAGTGCAAACGCCGGAAGGGTCGTCAACCACAAAAGCCGCACCTTGCAACAAGTCAATGGACAAGGGAGTAGGTATAATCAAAGATGAAGTATAAAGTTGTCATCCGGGGCTACATATATATTAAACTGAAGTATCGGTGCTGACCTGTTCTGGTCACTCAGAGCAATGTTCGCTCAGGGACAAATGACAGAGATCATGGTGTGCCTACATGCATGGCGTACTGGTCATCTCATTGTATTTTAAGAGGATATAAAGATTGTACACATGTTTTGTCCATACGTGGCAGTAGGTAGAAAGAAAAGTATACAACCTCGAAGTCGCCAACATCAAACGAGCGCATACACGATGCAGTTGCCGTTGGCAGGTCTAAGGCGTAAATGGTAGGAGTCACAATAGCAGCGTCGCTTGAAGTTGTTTAACGGAAATAACTTCATGCCTCGATCGACCGTTTAGCTTAAAGCTACGTTTTATTTGGAACTGCTCTTATATTCATTCTTTAGTAATCATATGATAGTTTTCTTGTAGAGATACAGACTTCACTTTTTCTAAAGTCAATTAGATGTATATGTGTGTACGTAGACATGTTTTCTAATGCCTGTCCATAGTTGAAACTTGAAAGTCGTTTAATACAAGATCATATTAACTTCTAATTTTGCTTGTAACGTGTGTGCTGCCATTTCAAAAATATAAATACACGTGGTCTACTTGAAATTATGATTTTCTACACTTAATCCAAAATCACGTTAAAAATTCCACCCTTTTTTCATATATTCATCATATAATAACTGGCCTCTACACAAAATACACGTACAAAGCTCCGGTCGGTGAAACCGCTCGGTATCAAACTACAACTAAAGAAGGCTTACCAGTGATGCTCCTACATAATATCAGCCAAGTGCCAGGTTATGCAATTTGGAAGAAGATTCCACAGAGTAATAACATGAAACACTTGTGGGACAAGAGGTACATATTCCAATATATGTAATAATATCAGTGCAAGGCTGAGACAATCTCTAAACAAGGTAGGGCTATGTCAGCCAGAACCGTTTATTCCCATATGGTGAGCTTTCCATAGCACTCTGAAGAGTCACGAGAAACGGCAAATTCTAAGCAAAGGTAAACGACAAAGATAGCAAATCAAGTGAAGTGGTCAAGCAGTAAAGGCAATATATAATTTTAGAGCATATACATCTTGCTTGCTTTAATATTAAATATGTGATCCCGTATGCTTATGGTGTCTTATAGTATCTCTATCGGATAAAATTAAATTTCGGATTCAGAATCATTGACATACTAGGAAACATCAATACTCTTTATTATATTATATTTAATGCTTATTATACAGTGCATGCATATAGTGGGACAACATTCATGTGTCAATATAATTTATCTGTACCAGAACGCAACCAACCCTGTTTTTATTCAATTACTTTATCTTTATTTTATGGAAAAATTAGTACTATTTAGTATAGATAACAGTAAATATAATTAGCACTTCAAATTGTTTGATATGCATGCCAGCCCCAAGCCAGGAAAATATGAAAAAGTCTTATCGCGAGCAACAACCCATTACATAATTGTTTGAATCCAGACAAATTTTGATAAATTTGTGCATAAAAAATCACATACCACTTCAATTTTTTTTCGTTAGGTAAAAACGATTCAAAAAACATATATACCACAAATCACCTAAAATACAATTGGTTCTCTAATAATATAAAAATTATACCTAACAGTAACTCTAATTTTGTTAAATCAAATAAAGATATTGCCTGTGCAGTTGGGCATGCCACTATGCTAGATTAAACATGCCTTATTTAATAGCACAACAAAAATTATATATGTGAGAGTGTTAATCTAATGCCACAAATAACATTTGTGTTTAAAAGTGAGAATATGGTGTCTTACAGAGTGAATTTATTCATGATTTTAGATATAAAACTATTTATTGTATGATATCTAAATAGATGTTGGGATTGGTCAAAACAAAACAACATGACTAGATTTCCGATCAAACATATTTCATCATTAACAGAAAATGTATTTGTTAGAACTAATTCTCAGAATTCTCAATTTTTTGTCTTATATGATATCATCTATGTTGGAACGAACTGAGTAAAAGAGGCATGCATATACTAGGTAAGATAAAAGTATTCGATGGCCAGCATGTCAATGCGGATGAGTTATTTTGATGCATGCAATATCAAACACAAACTAGCACCCGGCATGAGGTCTAAACTTTAATTCAGTGAACTAATATATTGGCACAAAGAAATGAACATACAACTGACAATATTTTATACGAAGCCATAGAAATATATTTGAAAATTTCATTATACTAAACATGATGACCTCGGCTCAAATTCAATAAACCAAAAATGATGCCCTCCCTCGCCCGTTTAGTATTCTCATAAATTTGCGGTGATTAGAACTATATTTTTTCAAATCACATAATAAGTAAATAAATGTAACTAGATATAGATAATTTTCACATACAAATTTATTTGTCAATTACAAAAGCTAACACACTTAATATAAAATTTTGTTCGGCAAAGTCTTATGCTTGTAAATTTCATCAAATGTGGTCTCAATTTCAATTCAACAAATCTAATAATATGATATCATTATTCCACATTCTAAAGTTCTAGCCCACGCATCAAGCGGGCCACTCTGCTAGTTGGATGAAAAAGATGAGAAGGAGAGCGAAGAAAAAAAAGAAGGAAGAATGGATTAGCTACCGGTGCCCACCTTTTGATGAGAGTAACCCCTCAATTCATACATTGTCTAATTTCCCTTTGTGCTTACCGAAGGATGAATGCTATGATAATTGCTATGATCCCGTTGATTCACTTGAAATATCCCTTTTTGATGAATTTGATGCTTGCTATGCTTGTGGCCAAGATGCCAATATGAATTATGCTTATGGAGATGAACTTGTTATAGTTCCCTATGTTAAGAATGAAATTGTTGCTATTGCACCCACACAGGATAGTCCTATTATCTTTTTGAATTCTCCAAACTACACTATATCGGAGAAGTTTGCACTTATTAAGGATTATATTGATGGGTTGCCTTTTACCGTTGCACATGTTGTTTTTGATGAATATAATATGCATGTGCTTGCTGCTCCTACTTGCAATTATTATGAGAGAGCAACTACATATCTGCCTCTTTATGTTTCCAACACGATAAAATTTCAAGAAACTGCTTATACTATGCGTTGGTCTTTACTTGATGTGCATGAATTGTTCTCGTATGACATGCCGATGCATACGAAGAGAGTTAGACTTCGTTGTTGCATGACACATATCAGTTTGAGCTCACTACTAAATGCCAAATCATTGCTAGTGAAAATTGGCTTTGATATACCTTGGGATCCGTGTGGATTCATTACTTGAGCACTTTATGCCTAGCTTAATGGCTTCAAAGAAAGCGCTGCCAGGGAGACAACCTGGAATTTAAAAAAAGAGTGACATTTATTTCTGTTGAGTGCTTTTTTAAAGTTTAAAAACAAAAAATATATAGAGGGGAACCTAAAACTTTTTCAAAAAGAGAAGCGATTGAAAGGTGATGCATTGCGGAAATAAGGGTCGACCTTGAAAACTTGTGTTCATGCTTATGAAAACAATGTAGAATTTTTCATGGAAGTTTCTCTTAAAAATAATTATCCCCTGGTGCAATTCCATTGTATTATAAAAATAATGTGCCAAGAGTTTCCTTTAGGATGATTAGATTGCGTGTTGGTTTGTGCGGTGCAAAACAGAAACTTTGGCTATAGTGCATGCTTTTTCAATTTTTTTACTAGATAATCAAACGGTTCTGAAACTTTCTGCACAGTCTTGCTATACAATTTTTTTTATTTTTCCTAAAAAAATTCAGAATTTTTAGAGTTACAGAAGTATGGTGGATGTTCAAATCTTTACAAACTGTCCTATTTTCACAGATTGCTGTTATAGCTTCATTACTTGCTTATGTTTGAATTCTTGTTGAAGCCTCCTTGACTTGGGGCCATGGAATTGTGATAGCATACAGTGGGTAATTTTTGTGTATAATTATACAATAATGTTACAGCAGTAAGTGATGGGATTTCATTGATCATAGGCACTAACCCCGCCACAAAAAATTCGATTAAGTTTTGTGAAGTGTTCGAAGATCGAGGAGGTCTCGATGTGAGGAGAAGGAGGAGAGGCAAGATCTCAAGCTTGGGGGTGCCCAAGGCACCCCAAGTAAATATTCAAGGAGACTCAAGCGTCTATGTTTGCGCTGGAAGGCATCCCATCTTTCTTCAACAAATATCGGTATGTTTTCGGATTCGTTTCGTTCAAATGATATGCGTAAATTCTTGGAGCGTCGTGTGCTTTTTATTTTTCTTTTAATAATGCACCATGCTGGTATGATATAGTCCTTGGTTGATTTATAGAATGCTCATTGCACCTCACTTATATCTTTTGAGTATGGCTTTATAGAATGCTTCATGTGCTTCACTTATATCATTTGAAGTTTGGATTGCGTGTTTCTCTTCACATAGAAAACCGATGTTCGCATAATGCTCTCATCCTTCACTTATGTTTGTTAGAGCATGATCTTTTGTAGAAAGAATTAAACTCTCATGCTTCATTTATATCTATTTAGAGAGTCAGCAGGAATTGGTCAATTGCATGGTTAGTCATAAAATCCTACATAAAATTTATGGATCATTGAATATGATATGTTTGATTCCTTGCAATAGTTTTGCGATATAGAGATGATAATATGTGGGAGGTACTAGTGGATGATCATGTTTATTAAGATATTGGTGTTAAGGTTTGTGATTCCCGAAGCATGCACGTATAGTCTCTTGTTATGCCGGGAAGTTGGAGCACAATTTATCCTTGATTGTCCTATCTTTGTGTGAAGGTCGGGGGCACACGATGGTTAACTCCTACCAACCTCCCTCCTAGGAGCATGCGTAGTATTACTGTGCTTTGAGGGCTAATAAATTTTTGCAATAAGTATGTGAGTTCTTTATGACTAATGTGAGGCCATGGATTATACGCAGTCTCACCCTTTCATAATTGCTAGCCTCTCTTGTGCCGTGCAACTTTCGCCGGTGCATAAACTTTATTAAACCTTCCTCAAAACAGCCACCATATCCACCTATTATGGTATTTCCATAGCCATTCCGAGATATATTGCCATGCACTTACATCATATAGTTGACTTGAGCATTCATTTTCATATTGCTTTGCATGATCGTGAGACAGCTAGCACGATATTTTCAAGGTTTGTTCGTTTATTGATATCTTTCCTATGCTAGATCATTGCACATCCTGGTACACTGCCAGAGGCATTCATTTAGAGTCATACTATGTCATAGGTATCGAATTGTAATTTTTATTTCTTTTAAGTTATAAGTAAATAGAAGTGTGATGATCATCATTATCCATTATTAGAGCATGCCCCAATGATGATAGGATGATGGAGACCATGATTCCCCCACAAGTCGGGATGAGGCTCCGGACCAAAAGAAAGAAAGAAAAAGAAAGAACAAAAGACAAAAAAGAAAGAAAAAAGGGGGCATGCAAATACCACACTTCTGCTTCATATAAAGAGTTTCATTTGTTGTCACTTTCATATACTAGGGGGAATTTTTCTGTTGTAGAGTTTGATGCATACCCACTTAGTTTCATATTGAGCTTTTATACACTTATAGCTCTTAGTGCATCCGTTGCATGACAATCCCTACTCCTCACATTGATATCGATTGATGGACATCTCCATAGTCCATTAGTTTGCCTAGTTGATGTGAGACATTCTTCCCTTCTTTGTTCTCCTATCACCGCATTCTATTCCACCTATATTGCTATATCCATGGCTTGCGCTCATGTATTGTGTGAGAGTTGAAAATGCTGAAACGCGTTAAAAAGTACGAACCAATTGCTTGGCTGACACAGAGGTAGTACATGATTTATACTTTGAGATGGGAAGAGAGAGCATGACAAGACTATATGATTTGTAGGGATAACGTTCTTTAGCATTTGATATTCTGAAAGCCATGATTGTTTGTTGGGATGCCCGAGTATTGACGTCTTTATGTCAAATTATAGACTATTGCTTTGAATCACTCATGTCTTAATATTCATGCCATTACTAGATATATGATCAAGTTTATGCTAGGTAGCATTCCACATCAAAAAATATCTTTTTTATCATTTACCTACTCGAGGACGAGTAGGAATTAAGCTTGGGATGTTGATACATCTCCGTCGTATCTATATTTTTTTATTGTTTCATGCCAATATTGTTCAACTTTTACATACTTTTGGCAACAATTTATGTGATTTATTTGGACTAACTTACTAATCCAGTGCCTGGTGCCAGCTCCTGTTTTTTGCATGTTTTTGTATCGCAGAAAATCCATATCAAATGAAGTCCAAACGCGATAAAAATATATGGACAATTATTTTGTAATATATATGATTTTTAGGAGGTGTAAGCAATGCAAACGGGGGCCCGTAGGCCCCACAACCCACCAGGGCGCGCCACAGGGCCTAGGCGCGCCCTGGTGTCTTATGCCCTCATCGAACGTCAGTTGGGGCCCTTCTTCTGGCAAAAAAAAAGCTAATTTATGGATAAAATCTTGTTAAAATCTCAGCGCAATCGGAGTTACGGATCTTCGGGAATTCAAGAAACGGTGAAGGGCCAGATCCGAGGGACGCGAAACAGAGAGAGACAGAGAGACAGGAACAATCTTGGAGGGGCTCAAGCCCCTACCATGCCATGGATACCAAGGACCAGAGGGAGAACCCTTCTCCCACCTAGGGAGCAGGCCAAGGAAGAAGAAGAAGAAGGAGGGGGCTCTCTCCCCCTCGCTTCTGGTGGCGCCGGAGTGCCACCGGGGCAACAATCGGGACGACGATCTACATCAACAATCTTGCTACCGTCCACACCAACTCTCTCCCCCTCCTTGAAGCGGTGTAACACCTCTCCCCCCCTGTAATCTCTACTTAAACATGGTGCTCAACTCCATATCTTATTTCCCAATGATTTATGGTTATTCTATGATGTTTGAGTATATCCGCTTTGTCCTATGGGTTAATCATGGTCTTGGTTGGGATGATTGTATATTTTATTTTGATGTTGTCCTATGGTGCCCTCCATTCTCGCACAAACGTGAGGGGCCCCCATTGTACGGTGTTGAAATATGTTCATGGTTTGCTTATGGTGGGTTGCGAGAGTGACAGAAACTTAAACCCGAGTAGGGGGGTATGATGTATGGGGGTAAAGAGGACTTGATATTTAATGCTATTGTTGGGTTTCACAACCTTAATGCTCTTTAGTAGTTGCGGATGCTTCCTAGAGTTCCAATCATAAGTGCATATGATCCAAGTAGAGAAAGTATGTTAGCTCATGCCTCTCCATCATATAAAATTGCAAGAATGATTACCGGTACTTGTTACCGATTACCTAGGGACAAATAACTTTCTTGTTGACAAAATGTATCTACTAAACCACTAACATATTTGTACTATTATCTAAACAGCCCCTACTTTGTATTTACGTGCTCTTTATTATCTTGCAAAGCTATCTCAAAGTATTTCTAGTTTCATACTTGTTCTAGGTAAAGCAAACGTTAAGTGTGCGTAGAGTTGTATCGGTGGTCGATAGAACTTGAGCGAATATTTGTTCTACCTTTAGCTCCTCGTTGGGTTCGACACTCTTACATATCGAAAAAGGCTACAAACGATCCCCTACACTTGTGGGTTATCGGGGACTCGGAACAACTTTCGGTCACCAAATCATATAACTCATATAACATTATATCGTCAACGAACGTTAAGCATGCGGACCCTACGGGTTCGAGAACTATGTAGACATGACCGAGACACCTCTCCGGTCAATAACCAATAGCGGAACTTGGATGCCCATATTGGCTCCTACATATTCTACGAAGATCTTTATCGATCAAACCTTTTTGACAACATACGTAATTCCCTTTGTCCGTCGGTATGTTACTTACCCGAGATTTGATCGTCGGTATCTATATACCTAGTTCAATCTCGTTACCGACAAGTCTCTTTAATCGTTCCGTAATACATCATGCCATGACTAACTTATTAGTCATTTGCTTGCAAGGCTTATATGATGTGTATTATCAAGATGGCCCAGAGATACCTCTCCGATACTCGGAGTGACAAATACGAATCTCAATTCATGCCAACCCAAAAAAAACACCTTTGGAGATACCTGTAGAGAATCTTTATAACCATCTAGTTACGCTGTGACGTTTGATAGCACACAAGGAATTCCTCTGGTATCCAGGAGTTGCATGATCTCATAGTCAAAGTAATATGTATCTGACATACATGAAAGCAGTAGCAAAAACTGTACGATCAAATGCTAAGCTAACGAGTGGGTCTTGTCCATCACATCATTCTACTAATGATGTGATCCCGTTATCATATGACAACTGATGTCTATGGTTAGGAAACCTTAACCATCTTTGATCAACGAGCTAGTCTAGTAGAGGCTTTCTAGGGACACGATATTTGTTTATGTATTCACACATGTATTTAAGTTTCCGGTCAATACAATTCTAGCATGAATAATAAACCTTTATCACGATTAAGAAAATATAATAATAACCATTTTATTATTGCCTCTAGGGCATATTTCCATCACTATCTGGTTCTTCTTAGGTAAGAACCGATTCCAAAACTTCCTAGCCAATTCGGCGGGCTATTGAATTACGTGGCAGAGGTCTTTGGCATTCGGAGGTCGGACATAGGTGCCCTGGAAGTTCTCTCTAAATGCGTCTTCGTGCTATTCCCAGCTTCCGATAGATTTTTCGGGCAAGCTATTAAGCCAATGCCTTGCCGGTCTCTTAAGATTCACGGGTAGGTATTTTTATGGCGTGAAGAACATCTCCTCTGGCCATGTGAATGTGCAGAAGGAAATCTTCGATCCATACAGTCGGGTCAGTTGTTCCATCATATGCTATGATGTTTACGGGTTTAAACCCTTCAGGAAACAGGTGCTCCATGATGTCATCTGTGAAACATATCGGATGTGCGGGCCCTTGGAAACGAGGAGCCTTGTGCAGCATATCGGTCGGCATCCGAGCATAGTTTTGTTCCGAAGAACTTTTGTTCTTGTCCAACTAGGCATCGTAGCCGACTTGACCGGCTAGTGTGTGCCCTCGCGATCCGTATATGGATCGTGCGGGGTCGAGAATTGCCTTTAGCTGAGTTCACAAGTCGAATGTCTTGGGGTATTAGGCTAGCTCCTTGCCATAACAACGAGGTATTATTGGGGGGCGGGGGGTTGTACGGGCACCTGCCGGCTTGTCTCGCCCCCTAGGACGACGATCAGGTTGATCAGACCAGTCTTGCTTCACTGGCACGTTCTCGGCAACTTTGTCGTTAAATTCTGCCAGCAACTTTCTTCCCGATAAGGACTTGAGTTGGCTCTCGCGTCATGCCTCGAGTTTTTGCTCGACGGCGAGAACCTCGACCCATTTGTCGTTAAGTGTACTTTGGTCGCCATGAAGCCGCTGCTATTTCTTCTTCATGCTCCGGGCCGTTGCAATGAGGCAGCGTCGAAAGCTCTCCTATTGTAACGGATCTTGGGGGACAATGAAGTCCTCGGGTTCGAGGCTACCGTCCTTCTCGGATTCTGGGAGGTAATCACTATCTCCCTCGGACCCAAGTTCTTCAGGATCCCCGTTATCGGACACTTCAGCGAGAATGTCAGCATGTGCAGGCACGACATTGGTGTCGTTGCCGAGGTCATTAGGGTTATCGATGTCGTCCTCGCCTACAGCTCTCGAGTGGACAATCTCTTCTTTCTTTGTCGGTGCCCTTGGGTCATATCCTGGGAAGTCGGTGTTTCGAGGAGTCTCGTTTACCTTCCTTGTCATCCTTGGGATCTGACGTCTCCTTAGGGGTATCGACCATATAGACGTCGTGAGTGGAGGTCGCGGCCCACTTACCGGTATACGGAATGTTTCCAACATATTCCTCCATGTATGTTGCCTCTTCAGAGGCGTAGTCGAGAACGTCGGTTAAGTCTTCGACCGTAGCGACTTGGTGGATGGTGGGTGGGTAACAAATTTCCATGGTATTGGCTTTACATCCGATCTTGTCGTAGACAGAGGTCTTATCATAGATCAAAGAGTGCTGTTCAACCCTTAGCGGCATCTCTTCGGCCTGGAATACACCGAAGAGTTGTCTTTGGCCTGAGGTAGGCTGAAGAGTTCCTTTTCGGCCTAGTGGAGGCCGACGGGGTGATAGTTTTGAGTCTTTTATTTAACGCATACATTTCCGAATTTGTTATAAAAAATAATATTGGTTTTAGAGATAAAAATCCCAAGACCGGCCACCCGAGGCCGCCTTGGAACAATACAGAGAACCAGAGGACAACGCGCCGAAACCCCCTTGCTGGAGCACTTGGATAGCTTGGCGGGGTTGCCCCTATGATCTTCCCCAAAATAGCCATGCGAGTCGCCAAAGCGTGAGAGCAGGGACATGCACCCTTTCGCCATCCATCACCTTCTCAACTCGCTCCACAACCCACCAGGGATTTATTTCAGGATTTCCGGAAATGCGCTTTCAGTGGGAGGAGACGGTCCCGACGACGACAATGCGTCTATGGTGACTTCATAAATATCAAGATGATATGCCGGCCCAGTCTCTCGGAGATGCTCGTAGAGGTATTGTGTGCGTATGTGCATTTATAAGGGTGAGTGTATGTGCGTATGTTGGAAAATGTTTCACACTAATCCTACGGTGTGGTTTGCTGCCTATGGGTCGCGATCTTTTTTCTTTTTTGGAGAGCACGTGTTGGTGGCCCCAAGCACTACACTAGATCGATGTCCTCCATTCGTTTCTTTCTTCCTGCCCTGGACGCCATCCTTCTTCTTCTCCAGCTAGCCACAACACACACACACACCATAAACTTGAGTAGCTGGATAGCATCCCTAGCTACAAATGGTGCACGGTGTCCAGGGGGAGGTGCCGCCACGAATGGCAAGCTTGGCGACCGCGAGCGGCAAGAACGGGTTGATGCTTTACCCGAGTCACCCACGCCCTGGTTTTTGCTACATGCTACAAACCACATCGTAAAGTGCTACAACCGACTTCCCACATTGCTACAACCGGCACTCCATTTTTCTTCATCGCGCAAACGACATTGTAGTGTATTCCCTACAATCGATGCCACAGCTTGCTACATCCAGCGCCGTGTTTTGCTACCACCAGTCCCCCACACTACTACAACCGGCATCACATTTCGCTACATTGTGTAAAATGGCGTCGCCGATTTTGCTACAATGAACATCACGTCCTGCTACATCAAGTGTCGTGTTTTGCTACGATCGACACGGCGAGCTGCAAGCGGTAGCGCCGCAAGCTGCGATGGGCTAAGTGACGAAATGATATTTTTTGCTGGAACCGAGGCATGAATTTGCTGGAACCAGCGAGCCGAGTTGCTGCGACGGTGAGCGACGAAAAACGACGATGACTTTTTTACTGCAACCGTTTTTGGGATTTGCTACGACGGGCGGGCGTTTTTGCTGCAACCAGCAATTGATGGAGCTGGTACACTGCGAGTTCGTCCATGGAGGCGTGGAAGGGGTGGGACGAGGGTGGAGCCGCGTCTGGCCGACGGCGGATCTATGCAGTTGGGGATGAATTTGCATATGTCGAGTTGTGGGGTGGCAGGCGAGCGCCACGGTTATCCTTTTTTTCTCCAAGCCTTTGCGGAAAAGGTGGGTCTAGCATGTGCGCTAATCAGGTTGTTAGTACGCGCTCGATTGAACGCTAGGCAGCCTACCGGCCGAAATTTATGGGCGCTTGCGTCTGTATTTTGTAAAAAAAAACTCTCTTCCTTAATACTGGTAGGTATGGAGATATAGACATAGATAGATTACTAGCAAATATTCCCGTGCGTTGCAACGGGGGACAAAAATATTATGCGCTAGCCAAATAAATATGACTCAATACCCTGACATATGAGCGTCTTTTATTTTAACATAGTGGCTCACCATGTTGCCATTTATTTTTCTCCCCTCCCCCGCTGATGATGATCGTGATATCCACATGCATTCGACATGGTAAATTTCAAGGCTATGAGCTTGCCACTGCACACCACACTTCTCATTATCTTGCGGAAGGTAATGTTTAGAAGTTCGAAAAATCACATCGATCATGAACTACTCCCAAGGCCTAGACATATAAAGACTTCCGAAAACTAATCAAATCCTAGATATATAAACTTCTGAATCGGTGAACATTTTTTCAAATCAACAATCAATTTTTTATTTTTTATTTTCTCAAAAAAAATATGGCGAACATTTGTTGAAATGCATGAACATCTTTTGAATTCATGAACACTTTTGTACTAACCAAACATTTTGTAATCGATGATTTTTTTTTAACAATTGAGGAACAAACTTTAGAATTTAAGTTTTTTAGTTATCTAAAAATTTCCTTAAATTTCATAGATTTTTTCTTCAGATTAACAAATTTCAAATTTTGCGTCTTTTTTAGTTTGAAAATTTTCAAAAGTTTCACTGACATTTTTTTTCAGATTCCCGAATATGTTTAGTATACATGATCATTTTTTAAAATTCATGTACAAATTTTATTTCCCGGCCATTTTTCTCATACTGTGATTTTTTTATAACTTGCGAACAGTTTCGCAAAACCACAACGTTATGTGAATCCGCAAAAAATTTATGATTTCCTAAACACTTTTGTCACATACTCCCTCCGTCCCAAAATAAGTGTCTCAACTATGTACTAGCTCTAGTACAAATTTGTATTGAGCTGAAGACACTTATTTTGGGATGGAGGGAGTACATTTGTCGGTTT
>LR738715.1:796815831-796863062 GCA_902687465.1 Secale cereale
GGGGGTGCCCGGAACCCCTTCCAGTGACCCGATTCCATCCCGGTACGTCTCGAAACACTTCCGGGGTCCAAATACCATCGTCCTATATATCAATCTTTACCTCTCGACATTTTCGAGACTCCTCGTCATGTCTGTGATTTTATCCGGGACTCCGAACAACATTTGGTCGGAAGGAAATATGCCCTAGAGGCAATAATAAAGTTATTATTTATTTCCTTATATCATGATAAATGTCTTTTATTCATGCTAGAATTGTATTAACGGGAAACTTAGTACATGTGTGAATACATAGACAAAACAGTTTGCCCCTAGTATGCCTTTACTAGACTAGCTTATTGATCAAAGATGGTTATGTTTCCTAGCCATAGACATGAGTTGTCATTTGATCAACGAGATCACATCATTAGGAGAATGATGTGATGGACAAGACCCATCCGTTAGCTTAGCACTATGATCGTTTAGTTTTACTGCTATTGCTTTCTTCATGACTTATACATGTTCCTATGACTATGAGATTATGCAACTCCCGAATACACGAGGAACACCTTGTGTGCTATTAAACGTCACAACGTAACTAGGTGATTATAAAGATGCTCTACAGGTGTCTCCAAAAGTGTTCGTGGTGTTGGCATAGATCAAGAATAGGATTTGTCACTCTGAGTGTCGGAGATTATCTCTGGGCCCTCTCGGTAATACACAATATAATAAGCCTTGCAATCAAATGACTAATGAGTTAGTCATGAGATGATGCATTACGGAACGAGTAAAGAGACTTGACGATAATGAGATGGAACTAGGTATTGAGCTACCGACGATCGAATCTCGGGCAAGTAACATACCGATGACAAAGAGAATAACGTATGTTGTTATGCGATTTGATTGATAAAGATCTTCGTAGAATATGTAGGAACCAATATGAGCATCCAGGTTCTGCTATTGGTTATTGACTGGAGATGTTTCTCGATCATGTCTACATAGTTCTCGAACCCGTAGGGTTCGCACGCTTAACGTTTGATGACGATCGGTATTATGAGTTTATGAGTTTTGATGTACCGAAGGTAGTTCGGGGTCCCGAATGAGATCGGGGACATGACGAGGAGTCTCGAAATGGTCGAGATGTAAAGATCGATATATTGGACGACTATATTCGGACATCAGAAAGGTTCCAAGTGATTCGGGTATTTTCGGAGTACCGGAGTGTTACGGGAATTCACCGGGGAGTATATGGGCCTTATTGGGCTTTAGGGGAAAGAGAGAGAGGAGGCTGCGCTCCCCCAAGGTTTAGTCCGAATTGGACTAGGGGGAGGGGCTACGCCCCCTCCTTCCTTCTCTTCTCTTTTCCCTTTCCTTCTCTCCTACTTTTACTACTTGGAAGGAATCCTACTCCCGGTGGGAGTAGGACTCCCCAGGGCGCGCCATAGTAGAGGGCCGGCCCTCCCCCTCCTCCACTCCTTTATATACGGGGGTAGGGGCACCCCATAGACACACAATTTGATCAGTTGATCTCTCCCAACCGTGTGCGGTGCCCTTTTCCACAGAAACACACCTCGGTCATATCGTTGCAGTGCTTAGGTGAAGCCCTGCACCGGTAGCTTGCTCATCTCCGTCACCACGCCGTCGTGCTGATGAAACTCTCCCGCGAAGTTCTACTGGATCAAGAGCTCATTGGACGTCATCAAGCTGAACGTGTGCTGAATGCGGAGGCTCCGTACGTTCGGTGCTTGATCGGTTGGATCGCGAAGAAGTTCGACTACATCAATCATGTCACTAGACGCTTCCGCTCCCGGTCTATGAGGGTACGTAGACACACTCTCCCCTCTCGTTGCTATGCATCTGGTAGATAGATCTTGCGTGATCGTAGGATTTTTTTTGAAATACTACGTTCCCCAACAGTAGCATCAAGAGCCAGGTCTATGCGTAGATGATATGCACGAGTAGAACACAAGTGAGTTGTGGACGATACTAGTCATACTGCTTACCAGCATGTCATACTTTGATTCAGCGGTATTGTTGGATGAAGCAGCCCGGACCGACATTACGCGTACGCTTACGCGAGATTGGTTCTACCGACGTGCTTCGCACACATGTGGCTGGCGGGTGTCAGTTTCTCCAACTTTAGTTGAATCAAGTGTGGCTACTCCCGGTCCTTGTGAAGGTTAAAACATCACATACTTGACAAAATATCGTTGTGGTTTTGTATGCGTAGGTAAGAACGGTTCTTGCTAAGCCCGTAGCAGCCGCGTAAAACTTGCAACAACAAAGTAGAGGACGTCTAACTTGTTTTTGCAGGGCATGTTGTGATGTGATATGGTCAAGACATGATGTGTGATACGTTATTGTATGAGATGATCATGTTTTGTAAAGTTACCGGCAACTGACAGGAGCCATATGGTTGTCGCTTTATTGTATGAAATACAATCGCCATGTAATTGCTTTACTTTATCACTAAGCGGTAGCGATAGTCGTGGAAGCAATAGTTGGCGAGACGACAACAATGCTACGATGGAGATCAAGGTGTTGCGCCGGTGACGATGGTGATCATGACGGTGCCTTGGAGATGGAGATCAAAAGCACAAGATGATGATGGCCATATCATGTCACATATTTTGATTGGATGTGATGTTTATCTTATTATGCTTCTTATTTTTCTTAGTACGGCGGTAGCATTATAAGATGATCCCTTACAAAATTTCAAGGTATAAGTGTTCTCCCTGAGTATGCACCATTGCGAAAGTTCGTCCTGCCAAGACACCACGTGATGATCGGGTGTGATTAGCTCTATGTTCACATACAACCGGTGTAAGCCAGATTTGCACATGCAGAATACTCGGGTTAAACTTGACGAGCCTAGCATATGCAGATATGGCCTCGGAACACTGGACCCCGAAAGGTCGAGCGTGAATCATATAGTACATATGATCAACATAAGATGTTCGCCATTGAAAACTACTCCATCACACGTGATGATCAGGCATGGTTTAGTTGATTTGGATCACGTGATCATTTAGATGACTAGAGGGATGTCTATTAAAGTGGGAGTTCTTTAGTAATATGATTAATTGAACTTTAATTTATCATGAACTTAGTCCTGATAGTATTTGCAAATTATGTTGTAGATCAATAGCTCGCGTTATAGCTCCCCTATGTTTTTATATGTTCCAAGAGAAAAACTAAGTTGAAAGATCTTAGTAGCAATGATGCGGACTAGGTCCGTGATCTGAGAATTATCCTCGTTGATGCACATAAGTATTATGTCCTTGATGCACCGCTAGGTGACAGATCTATTGCCGGAGCAGATGCAAACATTATGAACGTTTGGCAAAGCTCAATATGATGTCTACTTAATAGTTTAGTGCACCATGCTTTACGGCTTAGAATCGGGACTTCAAAAAGGTTTTCAACTCCACGGAGCATATGAGATGTTCCAAGAGTTGAAATTAGTATTTCATACTCATGCCCGTGTCGAGAGTTATAAGACCTCGGACAGTACATTGCCTACAAGATGGAGGAGAATAGCTCAACTAGTGAGCATGTGCTCAGATTGTCTGGGTACTACAATTGCTTGAATCAAGTGGGAGTTAATCTTCCAGATAAGATTGTAATTGACACAGTTCTCTAGTCACTATCACCAAGTTAGTAGAACTTCATGATGAACTATAATATGCAAGGGATGACGAAAGTAATTCCCGAGCTCTTCACGATGCTGTAATCGGCGTAGGTAGAAATGAAGAAAGAGCATCAAGTGATGATGGTTAACGAGACCACTTGTTTCAAGTAAAGGGCAAAGGGATAGAAGGGGAACTTCAAGAAGAATGACAAGCAAGTTGTCACTCCCGTGAAGAAACCCAAAGCCAAACTCAAGCCTGAAACTAAGTGCTTCTACTACAAAGGAAATGGTCACTGGAAGTGGAACTGCCCTAGATACTTGGTGGATAAGAAGGATGGCAAAGTGAACATAGGTATATTTGATATACAAATTATTGATGTGTATTTTACTAGTGTTCATAGCAACCCCTGGGTATTTGATACCAGTTCAGTTGCTAAAATTAGTAACTCGAAACGAGAGTTGCAGAATGAACAGAGACTAGTTAAACGTGAAGTGACGATGTGTGTTGGAAGTGGTTCCAAGATTGATATAATCATCATCGCACACTTCCTATACTTTCGGGATTAGTGTAGAACCTAAATAAATGTTATTTGGCGTTTGCGTTGAGCATGAATATGATTTGATCATGTTTGTTGCAATATGGCTATTCATTTAAAGTCATCGAATAATTGTTATTCTATTTACATGAATAAAGCCTTCGATGGTCATACACCCAATGAAAATAGTTTGTTGGATCTCGATCGTAGTGATACACATATTCGTAATATTGAAGCCAAAAGATGCAAGGTTAATAATGATCGTGCAACTTATTTGTGGCACTGCCGTTTAGGTCATATTGGTGTAAAGAGCATGAAGAAACTCCATAGTGATGGACTTTTGGAATGACTTGATTATGAATCACTTGGTGCTTGCAAACCATGCCTCATTGGCAAGATGACTAAAACTCCGTTCTCCGGAACAATGGAGCGAGCAACATATTTGCTGGTAACCATACATACTGATGTATGTGGACCGATGAGTGTTGAAACTCGCCGCGGGTATCATTATTTTCTGACCTTCACTGATGATTTGAGTAGACATGGGTATATCTACTTGATGAAGCACAAGTCTGAAACATTTGAAAATTTCAAAGAATTTCAGAGTGAAGTAGAGAATCATCGTAACAAGAAAATAAAGTTTCTACGATCTGATCGTGGAAGTGAATATTTGAGTTACGAGTTTGGTCTTCTTTTGAAACAATATGGAATAGTTTCACTACTCACGCCACCTAGAACACCACAGCGTAATGGTGTGTCCGAACGTCGTAACCATACTTTATTAGATATGGTGCGGTCTATGATGTCTCTTACCAATTTACCACTATCGTTTTGGGTTATGCATTAGAGACAGCTGCATTCATGTTAAATAGGGCAACATCTAAGTCCGTTGAGATGACACCTTATGAACTGTGGTTTGGCAAGAAACCAAAGTTGTCGTTTCTTAAAGTTTGGGGATGCGATGCTTATGTGAAAAATCTTCAACCTGATAAGCTCGAACCCAAGTCGGAGAAATGTGTCTTCATAGGATACCCAAAGGAGACTGTTGGGTACACCTTCTATCACGGATCTGAAGGCAAGATATTCGTTGCTAAGAATGGATCCTTTCTAGAGAAGGAGTTTCCCTCGAAAGAATTGAGTGGGAAGAAACACTACTAGGAAAAGGCATGCTAGTGGCGCACCACTTTTGCCTAATAATGGCGCACTAGTGGTGCACCACTAGCACCACACCATTAGATTTTTTTTACTAATGGCGCACCCCTAGTGCGCCATTAGTATCTGGTTCACTAATGGCGCACCAGGCAGTGCACCATTAGTATGTACCTCTGTGCGCCATTAGTATGCCTCCCAGGGGACCATATGTACCCATGTGCTTTGGCATACTAATGGCGCACTGATGGGTGATGCGCCATTAGTATCATCTGGACAGTTCGCCATTAGTATCTTGAGTGGTGCGCCACCACTAGTAGAAAAAGGGTCAAACGTGAAGCACATTAGTGCCGGTTTGAATTTGAGCCGGCACTAATGTGTACATTAGTGCCGGCTCCAACGGCTAGCCAGGCCGCTCTCATTAGTACCGATTCGTGGCGAACTTTTAGCACTTGTTCGTGCCACGAACCGGTACTAATGAGAGTGGTGGCAGGATGTTGTCAGTCTGGGGCCCCTCCAGCACCTTTAGTACCAGTTCTTGGCACGAACCGGTGCTAAAGGTGGTCGTACATAAACCCTTCGTCCACCCGAGCTCGCTTTGTTCTTCCCCTTTCCCCTCTCCTCTCTGTTCTTCCCCTCTTCCTCTCGAGCGCATCACACATTTTGCCCAAAATTTGTCAAGATTTGAAGGCCCCCATCCATTCAAATGGTCACAAAGGTTAGCAACTTTGTCCTTTCATCTCTCATTGCTAGATTAGCTCTTGCAATGCTTTATATAGTGATTAATTTGTGAGTTTAGTAATTTGGGAGGAAATATATGTGCTAGTCTTTGATTTATATGCAATTTGAGGTCCAAAATAACACTTAGTTTGCATATGTAGGAGAGGTTAAATTTAGTTGAAAGAGAAAACGAGTACTTGAAAGAAAATTTGAAAAGAATTGAGGACGAGAAGATGGAATTGGAGTTGCATGCTGCCGATGTCGTCGATGATCACAAGATCAAGATGGAGAAAATGCGCTTGAAGATTAGAAAGATTAGAAAATATGCCATCGATAGTGAGGCTTGGTATCATTATGCTTTTGGATCAATTGTTACCTTAGTTGCGATCTTGATCGCATTTGTTGTTGCATATAAATGCTTTATCTAGAGAGTTATTTGTTTGTTGCATTTAAGTGTTGTATGAACTTTATGTATGAACTTGTATTAAGTTGGTGTTTTAGGTGCTGTGTATTGAAGATGAGCCGACAATGGATGTACGATGACCGATGCTCTCCCGAGTTCATTAATGGCGTGCAAACTTTTCTGCTTGCGGCTGAGGCAAACAAGCAGGCGGATGGTTTTATGCCTTGTCCATGTGTTGTTTGTAAGAATGGTCTAAATTACTCTAAGTCAAGAACCATTCACGTCCACCTGTTTAAGTCCGGTTTCGTGCCCCACTATAATGTTTGGACCAAGCACAAAGAAAGAGGGGTTATGGTGGAAGACAATGAAGAAGAAGAGGACGACGACAGCTATCCTGGCCATGGGTTCCTTGAATATGATGATACAACAATGGGGGAAGAAGCTGAGCCGGTAATGCGGGAAGAAGCTGAGCCGGCAATGCGGGAAGAAGCTGAAGAAGAGGCATCAGATGAGCCCGTAGATGATCTAGGTCGGGCCATTGCCGATGCAAAGAGAAACTGCACAAGTGATTTGGAGAAGAAGAAGTTGCAGCGCATGTTAGAGGATCAGAAAAAATTGTTGTACCCGAATTGTGTAGGTGACAAGAAAAAGCTGGGCACCACACTGGAATTGCTGCAATGGAAGGCAGAGAATGGTGTATCTGACAAGGGATTTGGAAAGTTGCTGGTAATGTTAAAGGATATGCTGCCAAAGGACAACGAATTGCCCGAGAGTACGTACGAAGCAAAGAAGGTTGTCTGCCCTCTAGGGTTAGAGGTGCAGAAGATACATGCATGCCCTAATGATTGCATCCTCTACCGCGATGAGTACGAGAATTTGAACGCTTGCCCGGTATGCGGTGCATTGCGCTATAAGATCATCCGCGATGACCCTAGTGATGTCGAGGGCGAGCGCCCCAGGAAGAAGACTCCTGCCAAGGTGATGTGGTATGCTCCAATAATACCACGGTTGAAACGTTTGTTCCAAAACAAAGAGCATGCCAAGGCGATGCGATGACACAGAGAAGACCGTAAGAAAGACGGAAAGTTGAGAGTACCCGCTGACGGGTCGCAGTGGAGAAAAATCGAAAGAAAGTATGGGAAGGAGTTTGCAGATGACGCAAGGAGCGTATGGTTTGGTCTAAGTGCAGATGGCATTAATCCTTTTGGGGAGCAGAGCAGCAACCATAGCACCTGGCATGTGACTCTATGTTTGTATAACCTTCCTCCTTGGTTGTGCATGAAGCGGAAGTTCATTATGATGCCAGTGCTCATCCAAGGCCCTAAGCAACCCGACAACGACATTGATGTGTACCTAAGGCCATTAGTTGAAGAACTCTTAAAACTGTGGAATGGAACATGTGTACGTGTGTGGGATGAGCACATGGGGGAAGAATTTGACCTAAAGGCGTTGCTGTTCATGACCATCAATGATTGGCTGCTCTCAGTAACCTTTCAGGACAGACAAACAAGGGATACCGCGCATGCACGCACTGTTTGGACGATACCGACAGTATATATTTGGCTAATTGTAAGAAGAATGTGTACCTGGGACATCGTCGATTTCTTCCGAGCAGGCATTCCGTAAGAAAGAAAGGCAAGCATTTCAAAGGTGAGGCGGATCACCGGACGAAGCCTCCCCACCCTACTGGTGCTGATATGATATGGTCAAGGATTTGAAGGTGGTCTTTGAAAAGGGTCCTGGTGGACAACCTGTTCCGAATGACGCTGACGGACGCGCACCCATGTGGAAGAAGAAATCTATATTTTGGGACCTGCCCTATTGGAAAGACCTAGAGATCCGATCCGCAATCGACGTGATGCACGTGACGAAGAATCTTTGTGTGACCCTGCTTGGCTTCTTGGGCGTGTATGGGAAGACAAAAGATACACCTGAGGCACGGGAGGACCAGCAACGTATGCACGGAAAAGACGGCATACATCAGGGTCATGCAAGCTACGCTCTTACCACAGAAGAGAAGGAAATCTTCTTTGAATGCCTACTCAGCATTAAGGTACCGTCTGGCTTCTCGTCGAATATAAAGGGAATAATAAACACGGCAGAGAAAAAGTTCTAGAACCTAAAGTCTCACGACTTCCACGTGATTATGACGCAACTGCTTCCGGTTGCATTGAGGGGGCTTCTACCGGAAAACGTTCGATTAGCCATTGTGAAGCTATGTGCATTTCTCAATGCAATCTCTCAGAAGGTAATCGATCCAGAAATCATACCAAGGTTAGAGAATGATTTGGTGCAATGTCTTGTCAGTTTCGAGTTGGTGTTCCCACCATCCTTCTTCAACATCATGACGCACGTCCTAGTTCACCTATGCGACGAGATTAACGTTTTGGGTCCTGTATTTCTACACAATATGTTCCCCTTTGAGAGGTTCATGGGAGTCTTAAAGAAATATGTTCATAACCATGCTAGGCCAGAAGGAAGCATCTCCAAGGGCCATCACAATGAGGAGGTCATTGAGTTTTGTATTGACTTTTTTTTGACCTTAAGCCGATTGGTGTTCCTGAATCGCGGCATAAGGGCACACTGGATGGAAAAGGCACACTAGGAGGGGAACAAATGATATGTATGGACGGACATTCTCTCACTGAAGCACACTACACAGTTCTACAGAATTCCGCCTTGGTGGCTCCGTATATGGATGAACACAAGAATTTGCTACGCTACAAACACCCGAAGCGGTCTGATGACTGGATTACACGTGAACAAACCAGGAGTTTCGCCAGCTGGTTGCAGACACGTACCATGCATGACACCTCTATTGAAGATGACCTGTACTTGCTGTCCCAGTTACCATCTTCGAATATAATGACTTTCAAAGGGTACGAGATAAATGGTAATACATTTTACACGATCGCCCAAGATAAGAAGAGCACCAACCAAAATAGTGGTGTCCGCTTTGATGCAGAAACCAAGACGGGAAAGGAAACATATTATGGTTATATACATGACATATGGGAACTTGACTATCGACGTGGTTTGAAGGTCCCTTTGTTTCAGTGCAAATGGGTCAATATGACACGAGGCGAGGAAACGGAAGACCCGCAGTACGGAATGACAACAGTGGATCTCAACAATCTTGCGTATGCAGATGAACCATTCGTCCTAGCCAATGATGTGGCACAGGTTTTCTATGTGAAGGACATGTCTACCAAGCCAAGAAAAAGAAAAGATAAGGAAGCGAATGCATCGTACGATGAGCCAAAGCGGCACATAGTTCTTTTTGGGAAGAAAAACATCGTGGGAGTGGATGACAAGACAGACAAGTCAGAAGATTATGAAAAGTTTGATGAAATTGCTCCATTCACAGTGAATATTGACCCGAGCATCCCGTTAAATGATGAAGATTTTCCATGGTTACGGCGCAAAGGGACACACGCGAAGAAAAAGTTTCACACCCAAAGATCTGGGATGTGATCGGCTTCACTATCATCACTTTCTTCTATGTTTCACACCCAGAAGGGAAACTCTGTAATAGTTAGGGTAGTTTTGTGTTTTGGCATTTGAAACGCGAAGAAATTTTATGTGCAAACAAATTCTTTCATGCCTTTATTGATTTTTAAAGTTAAGTTATTCACAAACTAGTGGTTCACACTAATTTCAAATAATTCAAAATTTGAACTATTCAAATTTGAAAACTACGGGAACTAATAGAAAGTTTGTAATTTTTTGTACCTAAAGCAAAAATATTCACAAAGAAACTCTAAATACACAAAAAAACTCAAAAATAAATAAAGCAAAAAAAAATAAAAAAAGCCCGCCTACTAGGATGCACTTCGTGTACAAAATGGACAATCTCTTTCGAGGTATCAGGGTTTAGGACGAAAACTCATATGTTACAAAGGCATTGCATTTTTTTGAACTTTTTTGAACTCCAGACTTGTTGTGTGTTCAAAATGAACCATTCAAATCCACAGAATCAATTATCAACCCTTTCTGAATTCATTTGGTATTTTTCATTCATTTACTGATTTGTTTTTAGAGAGCTAAATAACCGTGAAATTGAAAAGCACTACAAAATGAACTCTGAAAAGGTTGAAACTTGGCATGGTATCATCATTTGACCCACATGGCATGTGCAAAAAACTAGAGAGGGTCACGGAAAAAATTCGATGCACTATTTGAACTCCAGACTATTTTTACGTTCAATATGCATCATTCAAAGCGACGTCATCAATTTCCAGCACGTTCTGACATCATTTGCCATTTTCAGTCATTTATCGATTTGTTTAGAGAGCTAATTGACCGTGAAATTGAAAATCACTACAAAATGAACTCTGAAAATGTTGGAAGTTGGCATGGTATCATATATTCACCCGCATAGCATGTGCAATAGAGTAGAGAGGGTCATGGCAAAAACTGGACGCACTTCATGTACAAACTCGACAATCTCTTTCGGAGTATCAGGGTATCGGACGAGAACTCATCTGTTACACGGGCACTTCAATGTTTTTTAAACTTATTTGAACTCCAGACTATTTTTGCATTCAGTATGCAGCATTCAAAGCGAGGTCATCAATTTCCAGCATGTTCTGACATCATTTGCTGTTTTTCAGTCATTTACCGATTTGTTTAGAGGGCTAAATTCTACAAAATGAACTCTGAAAATTGAAAATAAATAAAACATAAAAGACAAAAACTATATAAAAAATTGTTGGGGCGCTGCCCAGTGGGCCTGCCAAACCTAGGGTGTGCATATTCAGACCCAGAAGGCCCAGCAGGCTCATAGAGCAGCGCGCCATAGTTAGGCCCTGAAGCCTGATATATAGAGATGTTCGAAGCAGCAGCCGCTGCTGGGTTTATAAACCAGTGCGGCTGCCCTTCGCTAGGCGAGGTGGGACTAAACATTGTGCACCGCCGGTGAAAGCGCAGAACCATTAGTACCGGTTGGTGGCTCCAACCGGTATTAATGTGTGGGCCTTTAGTACCGGTTGGTGGCTCCAACCGGTACTAAAGGGGGCTTCACCTAGCGAAAATTGTCCTTTAGTACCGGTTTGAGCCACCAACCGGTACTAAAGGCCCCTCTTATATATATGGCACTTACAAAAAATTCAGTTTCATCGACCACCACTTCTTCTTCAACTGCTTCGCGCGACATCGCCGCTGCCGCCGCGCCGTCGCCCATCGAGTGCCGCCCTCGCCGCCCCCGCCGCGCACCGTTGCCCCCGCTGCCCGTTGTCGCCGTCTCGCGCCACCGCCCCCGTCATCGCCGTCCCCGTCGTCGTCGTCTCGCGTTGTCGTCCCCGTCGTCGCCCCGGCCCACCGCCCGTCGTCGCGCCGCCCCCTTTGCATCGCCGTCTCGCGCCGCCGCCCGTACGCCGCCACCCCCCGCTCGTACACACACACAAATACACACACACACACTCATATACACACACACACATACACACACACACATATTATTTTTTACTTATTTTCTGTTTTCTGTAGTTTAGATTAATGTTAGATGAATTACGTAGATATATACGAATGTGTTAGAATGTTAATGTTAGATGAATTATATGGAAAAGCTGTTAAATATTAATGTCAATTTTAGATGAATTAGCTAGATATTAATTAGGTATATATATGAGATTTGAACTAGTTGAATTAATATAACTAGTTTATTTTTAGTATGAAAATTAATAGAACAAGTTTATTTTTAGTATGAAAATTTAGGTATATGAGATTATTTGAACTAGTTGAATTAATATAACTAGTTTATTTTTAGTAAATGCGGAGTTGAACTAGTTGAATTAGTAGAACTAGTTTATTTTTAGGTATATGAGATTTGATGGTCTAATTAAAATATTACTATATATAGCTACTTTATATATTTTAGTAAGAAATTTAATAGAACTAGTTTATTTTTAGAACCACTAGGATGCGTGCTAAAAGAGAGAATTATATAAAAGCGTGTTCTTCTAGTTATCATGAAAATAAAGATGAACATCTGAAAGTTATTGATGTGTCTCCTATTAGATCCTTGTTTTCTAGTATGAATCTTGATAAAGATGGGATTGGAGATGAGTCTACTTTTATTACAAGGTGTCCCAATGATTCGGAGTTTTTAGATCTTGATGCTAAAATTGTTAAAAGTGGGAGTGAAGAGATTAAAACTTTGCATAGTGATGAACCCACTACTTTGGATTTCAAGGGATTCAATTATTATAATTGCTCTTTGATTGATTGTATTTCCTTGTTGCAATCCATACTAAACTCTCTGCATGCTTATAGTCAAAATAAAGCTTTTACCAAACACATAGTTGATGCTTTGATGCAATCTTATGAAGAAAAACTTGAATTAGAAGTTTCTATCCCTACAAAGCTTTATGATGAATGGGAACCTACTATTAAATTAAAATTAAAGATCATGAATGCTTTTCTTTGTGTGATTTGGGTGCAAGTGTCTCCACTATCCCAAACACTTTGTGTGATTTGGTAGGTTTGCTTGAGCTCGATGATTGTTCTTTAAATTTGCATCTTGCGGATTCTACCATTAAGAAACCTATGGGAAAGATTAATGATGTTCTTATTGTTGCCAATAGGAATTATGTGCCCGTAGATTTCATTGTTCTTGATATAGATTGCAATCCTTCATGTCCTATTATTCTTGGTAGACCTTTCTTAGTACGATTGGTGCAATTATTAATATGAAGGAAGGACATATTAGATTCCAATTTCGGTTAAGGAAAGGCATGGAACACTTTCCTAGAAAGAAAATCAAATTACCATATGAATCTATTATGAGAGCCACTTATGGATTGCCTTCCAAAGATGGCAACACGTAAATTTATCCTTGTATCGTGCCTAGCTAGGGGCGTAAAATGATAGCGCTTGTTGGGAGGAAACCCAATTTTTTTGTTTTTTTGTTTTTTCCTTCTACTTAGGAATAAATATTTTTTTGATGGAATGACAGTAGGAGAGGCTCCTACTGTTTTTGTATATATATGATGTAAGGTGTTACAGATATGTTACAAGTTGCATTACATTTATGTGGACATCCTACCCCTTTCCTCCCCTTCTCTCAAGGAGTGGGGGGGTGAGGTTTAGGTGAGCACAATGTAGTATCTACTCAAAAACAGCCAAGTGAGATTGGGGGGGGCTAGGGCAGAGAATTACAATAGGCAATCACAGTGGTCTTCTGAGCCTCTTTTACTCTGTATTGGAGAAGGCCAAAATCTTCCTTCAAGCGTGTCAACCAAGAGGCTGTGCTGGGGTTGATCCTTCTGAAGTGTTTATTATTGCGCTCTTTCCACAGACTCCACGCCGCCGTTAGAAAGATTTCCATGAAGAGGGGTCCAGGTTCCTCCTCATTGGTTTGGGCGATCAAGTCTAGCCTGGAGTCAAAGGCGGGCCAGTGCATATCATTTTTTCCCAGCAAGCTTTGCTAAATGGGCATGTGAAGATCATGTGGTCGACCGTTTCTTCGATATTCTGTCCACATAGGAGATAGTCAAACACATCCCCAATGTCATAGTGTCGTCGTTTCAGCATGTTCCTTATGTTTAGTCGATCAAGTAGCATCAGCCATCCGAAGACTTTAATTCTCATGGTGCATTTGGATCGCCATAAAAGTTGGAAGGCTGGGTGTCGTGGGGTGTGTCTGAAACAGAATTTTTAGTAATCAGCGGCTTTGAAGTCTGTTTTCCCCCAGGTATAGTACCAAACGTCGGTGGAGGACGTGGAGGGGCTCAGGTGATTGGACAGATGCTGTAAGTTGCGAACTTCCCTGAGTGCTTCCGGGGAGAGGGGCAAATGAAAGATATCATGTAATGACGTGCTCTCCAAGAAAGCTTTGATGGATATATCTTCGTCTATGGCAAAAGAGAAGGCCCGGGGATGCGATGTTTCCAGGATGGTGGGCAGCCAGAGATCTTTCCATATGAGAGTTGTTGTCCCATCAACCACTTGTACACAAGAAATCCCACGATATTGGGGTGTGAGTTTGAGTATGTCATGCCACCAGAAGGATCCCACCGAATCGAGAGCATGAGGGATTTTGTCTTGATAGTAGGTGTCCCAGAGGAGATGTACCCATGATACATCTAGCTTGTTGTAAAATTTATGTAGGAATTTCATGAGGAGGGCTTCATTTTGGAGTTTTATATTGAGGACCCCCAAGCCTCCATGTTTCTTTGGTTTGCAGACCAAATCCCAGGCAGCCAGAGAGTTGCACTTTTCTCCATGTTCAGTCATCTTATTCCAAAGACACCTGCGCCTGATCTTATCTAGCATCTCAATTACTTGGGAGTTTATCTTGAGCGTGCACATGGCATAGATGAGCAAGGAAGTGACAGTTGCATTCAACCATGAGAGTCTCCCTCCATATGGCATCATGGAAATCGTAGCGGTGAGTCTCCGTTCGGTACTGCATACTAGAGGCATTAGGTCTTGGACAGTAGGTTTTGAGGTACCCATGGGCAGACCGAGGTACGTAAAAGGCATGGTGCCAATCGAGCAACCAAAAATATTAGCAAGCTCAATGGCAGAATTGCTGTCAAGATTGATAGGGATAAGAGTGGACTTGTCAAAGTTAATCTTGAGACCAATGGAAATTGCATAGTCTGATAGGATCTGCTTGATCGTTGCCGCTTGTCTAGGACATGCAGGTAGGGCTAGGATCATGTCGTCAGCATATTGGATAACCGGATAATCCGTTTGGCCAGGGCAGGGAAAAGGTAGGTTGATTCTCCCTTGCATGAATGCTTGGTTAATGTCAGCTTGTAGGAGGTCGGCCGCGAGGATGAATAGTAGGGGGAGAGGGGATCACCCTGGCGTACGCCGCTTTTCTACTAAAATTGTCGGCCCTGTACACCATTGACTAGGACAAAGGATCTCCCTGTGGAAAATATACCTTTGATCCATTTAAGCCATTTATCGTTGAATCCCATGTGTCGCATGATGTTGATCATGGGATCGTGACCAATTGTGTCAAAAGCTTTTGCAAAGTCCAATTTGAGAAGGATGATTTTTTCCTTCGAAGCTTGGCATTGATGGATATATTGGAAGGCCCAGGCAAGGCAGTCTTGGATGGTCCGACCTTTTAAAAAACCATATTGATTGTGGTGCACTAGTTGTAGGATTACCTTTTGCAGTCGATTGGCCATGAGTTTAGTGAGCATTTTGAGGTAGCAGTTGAGTAGTGTTATCGGTCTAAAGTCACTGACTGACGCCGGTGAATGAACTTTGGGGATCAGAGTAATAAGTCCATCGTTGATGCTTGTAAGATCAAGGTCCCCAGCATGGAATTGGGAGCAAAGAGCATAGAAGTCATGTTTGATCACGGGCCAACAGCTTTTGAGAAATGCCCCATTGAATCCATCAGGGCCGGGGGCTCGATCGGCAGGCATTTCTTTAATAACTGCGTCTATCTCTTGGTGTGAAAAAGGGTCGGTGAGATGATCCAGGTCGTTGGAGCGTTGTATGAGTGTAGGTAGGTTAAATTTCATCTCAGCAGGTGAAACGGTGCCTAGGCGGCTTTTGTAAGTCTGAAAGAGCAGGGCTTCTTTGCTGGTATGATCTTCTACTTGGTTGCCCTCGTCATCCAATAAGCATGCAATGTTGTTGTCTCGGTAGCATTCAGTGGCCACAGCCTGGAAAAATTTCGTGTTTTCATCGCCAAACTTAACCCAGCTAATGGTACAACGTTTCTTCCAGTAGAGCCTCTGGTATTGCAATAGCCGTACGGTGTGTTTCTTGAGGATGATACTGAAGTTGTATTCACGGGTAGTAAGAGGCCTTCTGTTCTCTAGTTCATCAAGATGTGCCAAAAATTGATTACAGTTGTCAATGGAAATCTTCAAGCGTGAAATGTTCTTGCTCCAAGTCTTGAGAGCATGTCTGAGCCTTTTGAGTTTATGGCATAGCACAGAGGCTGCATTGGACAAGTGAACCGGTTTGCTCCAAGAGGCCTGCACCACATCCATGAATCCGGGGTGTAAGATCCAGTATGATTCGAATCTGAAAATTTTGCTGCGTGGGATGTTGGTTTCAATCGTAACAATGCAAGGAGTGTGGTCGGATACATGTTTACCGAGGGGTTTAACCAGTGTGTTGGGGTAGACCCGAGTCCAGTGTAAGGACGTGAAGAACCAATCCAATTGAACAAGGAGTGGGTCGATCTGCATGTTACTCCAAGTATAGGTGCGACCTTTTACTGGAAGTTCTAGAAGGTTTTGCATGCGAATAATATCTTTGAAAGTAAACATGTCCTGAGTATTACCGCCAGGTTTGTTACGATTATCAGGAGCACGAATATAGTTGAAGTCACCAACTAAAAGCCAATCTTGTGTCGGAGGTATATCTAGGTCGTATAACCAATTGGTGTAAGTTGTGCGATCGTCTCCAGAACATGGCCCATAGATATTCGCTAGCGTCCATGTTTGTTGAGATTGTGTACTGGTGAAATTGATTACTAGCGCAAAAGGCACCGAAAATAGAACTGAGCCCGAAAACATCAAGCTCTTCCATATTGTAATAATACCACCCGAGGCACCACGCGAAGGCACAAAAGCAAAACGATCGAATTGGCGTGGACAACAAGATTTGATAAAAGCCAGATCAAACAAGGTTTTTTTAGTTTCTTGTAAACAAACGATCACGCACCCACTAGTAATGATCGCATTGTGAAGCGCTAAATGTTTGGGGTCATAATTAAGGGCTCGAATGTTCCAAGAGAGGACATTCCACGAGCGCAAAAGTGACATAAGATCGCCGGCAGATTAAGTAGAGGGGGAAGCCTCAGCGCCTCGAGCTTCAGTAGCTTCAGAGGTTTGAGTGCCAGACGAAGTCTCTGCAGGAGTTGGTGCTGCTAGGAGAGCATCTTCAGTTAACTCTTCCGCTGGGATTGCGCACCTGTAGATGCCATTATCTTGCAGTGTTGAGATTGGAGTTGGTGGGGGGATGTCTTCAGAAACCTGCCTGGAGTGAAGAGCTGAGGATGAGCCTATTTCAGGTATGATTCTAGGCTTAACCTTGGAGATGGCCTTGCGACTGTCAGTGGGCATATGAACCTTAAAACCCTTGTATTTAGTAGATCTAGTGCTGCGACGAACCTCCACAGTGGAGATGGGTACCACAGTAGCTTTGGGGCGACAGCCACAGGCTGCCACTGGCGCAGGCTGCACCTCATGGTTGGAAGTGGCAGTGTGGAGATCAGCGTGTGGAGTGTTGATTAGGTCAGAGGTTGGAGCATCAGACTCAACCATGCTTGGGGCAGAGGGTAGTTGGGTCGCAGGCAGAGGATCATCAGCCAAAACAAGCAAGTCTTCAGGGGTACCTATCACATCTTCAGAGCCGGGCATCTGCTAGGCTTCTCGCCCCTCGTTGGTTACCCCAAGTGGAAGGTGTGAGATGTAGTGATGCGGAAGTTCTTCCCTTGGCAAAGATACCAAGGATCGAATCCCCAGAGACTCCTAGGTTCAACAAGAAGGTGTCAACTGCTACGACGCCAGATATTAGCAATCAACGTGGACCTGCACACAGATACAAATAACTTTGCTCCCAACGAGTATAGAGAGGTTGTCAATCCCTCCGGCCTTGTAGTTCACAAAGGATTAAACGCAAGTGATAGTAGTGATAGATATAATTGCAATAGTAAATAATAGCGAAAAGTAAATAGCGGATGTGACCAATGATGGTAATATGGACCGGAGTCTCATGATGTTCACTAGTGATGTCTCTCTCCCAAAAGACGATAAAACAGCTATGTGAGGTAAACGAATTACAGCTGGGCAATTGACAGGACCATGTGCGCAAACCAATGCTGACTACATTGCAAGAAAGGTTGAGGTTCAAAGCATGGGCGGTACGCCAAAGTAAGTAGACCGAAATCCATCAATATCTACTACTAATCATCCACCTTGAGATATCTATCCAGAACATCTCGCTGGTATTAAGTTGCGAGTCCCACCCATAGTGTAAACTCAATGCAACAGACAACTGCATTAAAAGAACTTTGCGTAAAGTAAACAATCCTTGCACCCGCGGGCACAAGCACCATTGTTTTCCCCCTTGTGGTAACAACACATCCCCTAGACTCATGTTTCTGTCACTCAAACTAGTCATCGAGGGGCATGAACCCACAATCAAGCATAACGTTCCCTCTTGGAGTCACTACCTATTACTTGGCCAAAGCAATAAATAACAACGGAGAACATGCAAGAATTACTTACAAACATAAATATAAAAGAGGTAGATCAAATATATTACTCAAGCACAATCTGAACATAATCTCATAATCCATCGGATCCCAGCAAACTCGTCATAGCAACACCATAAGGATTACATATGTGCCTCGATCATGTAGGGCAGCTCACGAGGACTAATTAGTGAAGCACAAGAACGGGAGGAGAACATCACATAGCTACTGGTCATGGACTCATGGTCCAAGGGAGACTACTCACAACTCATCCGGGAGGCGTCCATGGTGGTGGAGAGGGTCCCGATGGTGATCCTCCCCTCCAGCAGGGTGCCGGGAAGAGTTCTCCTGGTGCTCCCGATCTTGGAAGCGGCGGCGGCGGCGGAACAGAGATGGGATCGCGAAAAAAGTTCCTCCCTCAAGGGTTTCAGGAGACGCTTTAAATATATGCCAAAGGGGGGCATCGGAGGAGCCTCGGGGGGCCCAGGCGCCCACCCGGCGCGGCCCAGGGGGGGCGCGCCGCCAGGGCGCCTGGAGCCCTGGTGCCCCCCCCCCCCGGCTGTCCTTCGGGCGCACGGTAGGTTCTGGAACGCTGATTTTTTATATAATTTTTATGGATTTTTCCTGGCAGTTCTCGTAACGTGAAAACGTGAAATACAAAAACAGCCGAAAACAGAAACTGGCACTGGGGTGCACTGAGTTAATAGGTTAGTCCAAATATGATCAAAAGTGTATGGAAGTGTATAAATATCATAGCAATATCACCCAAAAGAGGCATGGAGCAAGCAGAAATTATAGATACATTTTGGACGTATCAACATCCCCAAGCTTAATTCCTGCTCGTCCTCGAGTAGGTAAATGATAACAAGAATAATTTCTGTGGTGACATGCTATTAACCATATAGGACTTTTTCATAGTCATATGACAAAAGCTTACTGAGACAATGAATCTATAGTAATTAAGTTGCCTCATGAGAAAATCACAAAGAACTGAAAGTTTTACAATATGATACTGAAACATCAAATAGATTTGCATGAACATGATGTGCAAATATGATAAAGTGATATCTAGCTTGCCCCCTTTAGTGAAGCAAAACATATATGCAGGGGCACCTTCAAGGTTTAAGTGATGACTAGATACAATGATTTCAAAATAAACGATATCACAATCATGCAAAAGACAATGCTACTTTGGGACAATGCACATTACACTCAGAATGACAATCATGCTCTCAATAGTTGGTGCTTGAAGAAAGAAGGTGGAGACTCAACATAAAAGTAAAAGAATGGCCCTTCGCAGAGGGAAGCAGGGATTACTCATGTGCTAGAGCTTTTTATTTTGAAAACATAGAAACAATTTTGTCAACGGTAGTAGTACTTCATATGTGTTATGCATAAGACATCTTATAAGTTGCAAGCCTCATGCATCGAATACCAATAGTGCTCGCACCTTGTCCTAATTAGCTCGGATTTCTATGGATTGTCATTGCATTACATATGTTTTAACCAAGTGTCACAAAGGGGTACCTCTATGTCACCTGTACAAAGGTCCAAGGAGATAGATCGCATTTGATTTCTCATTTTTGATAGATTTCAACTTGAGGACATCCATACTGGGACAACATAGAAAATAGATAATGGACTCCTCTTTAATGCTTAAGCATATTCTCATAAGAGATTGAGGATTAATGTCCAAGCTAAAACTTCCACCATGATACATGGCTTTGGTTGGCGGCCCAATGTTCTTCTCTAACAATATGCATACTCAAACCATTCAACCCATGGCAAATCACCCTTACTTCAGACAAGACGAACATGCATAGCAACTCACATGATATTCAACAAAAGTGTAACAGTTGATGGCGTCCCCAGAAACATGGTTACCGCTCAGCAAGCAACTTATAAGAAATAAGATACATAAGCAACATATTCTTTACCACAATAGTTTTTCAGCTACTTTCCCATGAGCTATGTATTGCGAAAACTGAAGGTTTTAAAGGTAGCACATGTAAATTTACTTGGAGTGGCGGTGAAATACCACATATAGGTAGGTATGGTGGACTCATATGGCATAACTAAATTAAAAGGATGTGGATGCACAAGCAGTCAGTCCGCTTAGTACAGGCGAAGGTTAACAAAAGACTGAGGGCGACCAACTAAGAGAGCAATGACGGTCATAATCATGCAGAGCGACAAAGCAACATTGAATCAGGCATGGTAGTTATATCGCTACTCAGAAACAAAAGATCATCAAGGCTTGACAGACTTTCTTTACAGTCTTAAATATGCATGAGCATACGCCAAGTCAATCAAAATAAATTCTCGAAGGAAGATATTACTAAACCATACCACATCATTGGCAAACAAATCATGTTGGTACTCCAATAACACATTGGGAATCCCCCAGCTATTTGAGACTAACCACAAGAAAACATGAACTACTAAGCGCCATCATGCACGTAGCATCTTTATCATAGACATATCAACCAATGCAACGCAAGCAAACTCTCTTAATAAGGTGAGCATGGTAATTAAAGAGAGTTCAAGCAACCAACTAAACAAAAGCTCTTTGAAAAGATAAGCATGAAAGCTAATAGCTGAACATGATAGTAGCTATTAAAAGGCAAAGAACACACACAGCAAGGATAGACATGAAAATTCTATGTTATGTTCTAGGTAGAAGTGGAGTGTGTTTCTCTCCCACATAAAGAAAGCTGAGTTCCGACTCAATATGAAAAACTAAAGAAAACTAAAAGCAAGACGCTCCAAGCATAGCACATAACACATGAAGTGATTAAAATATAGTGGAACGAGAGACGAACTGATAATGTTGATGGAGAAGGGGATGCACGGGGGCATCCCCAAGATTAGACGCTTGAGTCTCCTTGAATATTTCTTGGGGGTGCATGGGGGCATCCCCAAGCTTGAGCGCTTGACACTCCTGAATCTTTTTATCATCTTCCCTCGCACACTTGAAAACTCCCTTCATACATAACTCATCATAATCTGATTAGCGAGGTTAGTACCCATAATAAAATAATTATACCTTTCTGGAAATAAATATATTCTTGAAGGCCTACTGTTTCTCAAGATTGCCAAAAGGTTTTTGCAAAGGAAAAGCAAGCTCTTGGTTTGCAAAATGAAGGAAAAGCAAAATAGGACAGAATCTGTGAAAAACAGAACAGCAGGTAGTAATTGATTTGTTCGGGGCACTTATGCAACTCTAATAAAAAAACTCAGAACAGACGCACGAAAGACAATTATATAGAGAACGCTGTCGAAAAAATTCAGACCAAAAAGATGATCTGGTGATTTTATACGAATTTTTCTATCCAAGGACAGAATCTGTTTCCTGGACAGCACCTCACAACTTTTGAACTTTCTAGCAATCAGAGGCTACACTTGGCACAAAATTGAAAAGCAAAGATACAATGATGATGCTACAGTAGTAACAACATCAAGACACAACAAAAGCAAAATAAATTTATTCATGTGGGCTGCCTCCCAAAAGCGCTTTCTTTTATGCCTTTAAGCTAGGCACAATGCATATGGATCAAGTTTTATCAAGAGTAAAAGAATAGCTAGCCCGTACAACGGACTCAAAAGGTAACTTGATCCTCTTTCGAGGGAAGTGTTCCATCCCTTTCTTGAGAGGAAACTGAAATTTTATATTACCCTCTTTCATGTCAATGATAGCATCAATGGTGCGCAAAAAAGGACGTCCCAAAATAATTGGACAAGAAGGATCACATTCAATATCCATAATAGTAAAATAAACAGGAACATAATTATCATTGACAACGATAAGAACATCGTCGATCCTCCCCAAAGGTTTCTTTATGGAAGAATCAACGAGACGAACACCAAAAGAACAAGAATCATAAAGTTTCAATTTAAGCATATCATATATTCTTTTGGGCATAACAGAGGTACTAGCTCCAACATCACATAATGCATAGCAAGAGAAGTCATTCAATTTAATTTTTATCATAGGATCCCAACCATCTTCTAGCTTTCTAGGTATGGAGGCTTCTACTCTAAGTTTCTCCTCCCTATCTTTGATGAGAGCATTAGTGATATGCTCTGTGAAGGCAAGGTTAAGCGTGCTAGTGCGGGGATCTCTAGAAATCTTGTGAAGGAAATCAATAACTTCGGTAAGAGTGCAATTATCAAAATCAAGGTCACTAGCATCAAGTAAGGTGGTAGTGGTGTCCTTTAGGTTCACATGTTTGGTAGTTTCTATAGTCATAGCATCACCATTAATAGGTCCAATGGGACCAGGAGTACATTGGGTGCTAAGAGTTTGGATATCCTCAACAACTTGGATAGTAGCAACAGTGTGGTGGGTAGGAAGGCTCTTAATTCTATCCTCTTCCTCCCTTTCTCTAGCCCATCTTTCTTTAAGTTTAGCCATCATCCTAATATTTTCATTAATTTGCACTTGGGTAGCATTAATAGGAGTGACCTTCCTCTCCTCAAGAGGAGAAGTTTTAATTTTAAGCAATTCTATCTCATTGGCTAAATGGTCTACCTTCAAAGAGAGATCATCTAGTTTATGTAGTTTTTCTTCTACACTCTTATTAAAGGCTTTTTGGGTAGTGATGAAATCTTTAAGCATAATCTCTAGTTCAGTATTGGAGTTCTTGGTACTAGGATAAGCACTGTTGTTCCCATAAGAATTAGTGGGGAACGGTCTAGGATTGCTACCAAAATTACTCCTATAAGCATTGTTGTTAAAATTGTTTCTAGAGATAAAGTTCACATCTACTTGTTCTTGAGCAATCAAAGAATTTAAAGGAACATCACGAGGATCAACAGAGGATTGCTTCGAAAGTAGAGACATGATCAAGTCAACTTTTTCATTAAGGGAGGAAATTTCCTCGACAGAGTTTACCTTCCTACCTGTTGGAGCGCGTTCGGTGTGCCATCGGGAATAGTTGGTCATCATCTCATCGAGAAGCTTCGTGGCAGCACCAAGTGTAGTTGACAAAAATGTTCCTCCCGCGGCCGAATCTAACAAGTTCCGCGAGGTAAAGTTCTAGCCTGCATAAAAAGTTTGGATAGCCATCCAAGTAGTCAAACCATGAGTAGGGCAGTTCTTGATAAGAGATTTCATACGTTCCCAAGCTTGGGCAACGTGTTCATTATCCAATTGTTTAAAATTCATTATGTTACTTCTCAGTTGGATAATTTTAGCAGGTGGATAGTATTTTCCAATAAAAGCATATTTGCACTTGTCCCATGAATCTATGCTATTTCTAGGCAAAGACTGAAACCAAATTTTAGCTCCTCCTCTCAAGGAGAAAGGAAAAAGCTTAAGCTTAACAATGTCACCGTCTACTTCTCGGTACTTTTGCATATCACAAAGTTCAACAAAGTTGTTCAAGTGTAAAGCAGCATCATCTCCAGCACCGGAGAATTGATCTTTCATAACTAGATTCAGTAAAGTAGGTTTAATTTCATATGAAGGTGCTGAAGTGGCAGGTGTAGTGATAGGTGTGCTGATAAAGTCATCGTTGTAGTGACTAGTGAAGTCACACAACTTGGTGTTCTCGGTGGAACCCATAGTAGCAAGCAAGCAAGATAACTATTTTTGTGATTTTCGATAAAAAGGTACTAAAGCAAAAACTGAAAGGTAAACTAACAAGACTAAAAGCAAAGGTAAAAGATAGCGTGCAACTCCCCTATCTTGAAGAGTGGAGTCCCCGGCAACGGCGCCAGAAAAACTCTTGCTAGGCTTCTCGCCCCTCGTTGGTTACCCAAAGTGGAAGGTGTGAGATGTAGTGTTGCAGAAGTTTTTCCCTTGGCAAAGATACCAAGGATCGAATCCCCAGAGACTCCTAGGTTCAACAAGAAGGTGTCAACTGCTACGGCGCCAGATAGTAGCAATCAACGTGGACCTACACACATATACAAATAACTTTGCTCCCAACGAGTACAGAGAGGTTGTCAATCCCTCCGGCCTTGTAGTTCACAAAGGATTAAACGCAAGTGATAGTAGTGATAGATATAATTTCAATAGTAAATAATAGCGAAAAGTAAATAGCGGATGTGATCAATGATGGTAATATGGACCGGAGTCTCATGATGTTCACTAGTGATGTCTCTCTCCCAAAAGACGAGAAAACAGCTATGTGAGGTAAACGAATTACAGCTGGGCAATTGACAGGACCATGTGCGCAAACCAATGCTGACTACATTGCAAGAAAGGTTGAGGTTCAAAGCATAGGCGGTACGTCAAAGTAAGTAGACCGAAATCCATCAATATCTACTACTAATCATCCACCTTGAGATATCTATCCAGAACATCTCGCTGGTATTAAGTTGCGAGTCCCACCCATAGTGTAAACTCAATGCAACAGACAACTGCATTAAAAGAACTTTGCGTAAAGTAAACAATCCTTGCACCCGCGGGCACAAGCACCATTGTTTTCCCCCTTGTGGCAACAGCACATCCCCTAGACTCATGTTTCTGTCACTCAAACTAGTCATCGAGGGGCATGAACCCACATTTAAGCATAACGTTCCCTCTTGGAGTCACTACCTGTTACTTGGCCAAAGCAATAAATAACAACAGAGAACATGCAAGAATTACTTACGAACATAAATATAAAAGAGGTAGATCAAATATATTACTCAAGCATAATCTGAACATAATCTCATAATCCATCGGATCCCAGCAAACTCATCATAGCAACAGCATAAGGATTACATATGTGCCTCGATCATGTAGGGCAGCTCACGAGGACTAATTAGTGAAGCACAAGAACGGGAGGAGAACATCACATAGCTACTGGTCATGGACTCATGGTCCAAGGGAGACTACTCACAACTCATCCGGGAGGCGTCCATGGTGCTGGAGAGGCTCCCGATGGTGATCCTCCCCTCCGGCAGGGTGCCGGAAAGAGTTCTCCTAGTGCTCCCGATCTTGGAAGCGGCGGCGGCGGCGGAACAGAGATGGGATCGCGAAAAAAGTTCCTCCCTCAAGGGTTTCGGGAGATGCTTTAAATATATGCCAAAGGGGGACATCGGAGGAGCCTCGGGGGGCCCAGTCGCCCCCCCCCCGGCGCGGCCCAGGGGGGGCGCGCCGCCAGGGCGCCTGGAGCCCTGGTGCCCCCCCCGGCTGTCCTTCGGGCGCACGGTAGGTTCTGGATCGCTGATTTTTTATATAATTTTTTTGGATTTTTCCTGGCAGTTCTCGTAACGTGAAAACCTGAAATACAAAAACAGCCGAAAACAGAAACTGGCACTGGGGTGCACTGAGTTAATAGGTTAGTCCAAATATGATCAAAAGTGTATGGAAGTGTATAAATATCATAGCAATATCACCCAAAAGAGGCATGGAGCACGCAGAAATTATAGATACGTTTTGGACGTATCAGCATCGAGCTGGGAAGGGCAGTTGCAGCAGGCTGAGGAACTTGAGCATTATTCTCCAGTGGCAGTTCCTGAAGGATCACAGACGAAGTAGGCAGACTGTCCAAGCGGATGATGTTGTGGTCTGCAGAGGCCGAAACTGATACTGAAACTTCCAATCTTGCAGGTCTCATACCAAATGCATTTCTCCAAGGGCCAATGGAGGCAAACGCTGGCCGGAGGGCATCAAAGAGGAAAGTATTCAGTCTCTGCCTAGGAATTGGGTTATCGATCAGCAAAGATAGCAGATTGGATCCTTGAGAAGACAGCCCAAATTGTACTCCACGGTCATGCAGAACAATTGAAATAGAGAGTGATTCTGTTGGCATTGGGGGATCCACAGTCGGGAGAGAGGGCTGGGGCAAAATGATCAGCGCAGAGTTGTCAGAGCTGTTACCTTCGTTAGAAGAAGAGAATGAGTCATTCCAAGCTTGTGTGGGGCTATCAGTAAGGTTATTCTCAGGAATGATGCCATCTTGGAATGTCAGACCTTGAGCTGCAAGCCACGCTTGATAATTGATCAAATGCGGTGGCAAAGGAGGTAGAGGCAGAGCTGGCGGTTGTGGCCACGCACCCCATCCAGCGTTGGCATTAGCATTGGTAGCATTGTTGGCATCATCATTGGGGCCAACAGGGGCTGTGTTCTGAACCAACCAGTTGTGAACTTGCTGCTGATAGAGCTGTTCGGCAGTGAGTTCAGGGCCGAATTGCGGGTGGGGGTTGCCATCGGGCGGCGGAGGATCTTCGCCTGCAGGCAGAACTTCAGGAAGCAGCCCATTCCAATCCTTGCTGCGGAGAATAGTTACCTGAACGGTCCAGCAGTCCCGGGCTCCTCCAAGCTACCAAACGACGAAGCTTGTTGGGATCAGACGCAGGCGGAGCACTCGGGCCTTGATCATCATGTACCTTCTGTCCTGGCGTGGATTGTACCAATGCACAAGAGATCCATATCCACCCAGAGCTTTGGTGATGTAGTAGTCAGTCTGGTAATCGTAAGGAAAGCTGAAGAATAGTAACCAAACCTCAGGGCCAAAGGAGGTAGTACGGCGATTCAGAGCTTCATTGTATGGAACAAAGGTGATAAGAAGATCTTCATCTTCGAGCTCAATGGGGGTGTTCACGGCCGTATCACGCATGAAAGAATCCACAAATCCAAAAACCCCAATACCAAACAGATGGTCGCTGACTTCAGTAGTAAAGAGCTGAGATGCATGAAGCTGACCTACAATGGCATTGCGGATGGAGGCGCGATGGTGGAGGGGGACGTACTCACTTGCCTCGGCGATGGCCAAGAAATCATGGTTGAGCAGCGGGATTGGGCCAACAATCATACCGCTACGAACCACGCGGTCCGCCGGCCCCGGCTCAACGGCAAATCCCGGAGGAAGGAACGGGATGGGGTTCAGAGGGAAGTTCGCCATGGCCAAGGTGGAGGTCTGCGAGCGTGGTGGAGTTTGGTCAGTGGGCGGTAATGGCGATGGGACTGGGCAAGGGCGCGGCGGTTGGAAAAACGAGGAGGAAGGTGGAGCGTGAGGGGCAGGAGTGGAAAGCCCTGGTAATTTGGGAATCCATTTCCATCTTTGGGCGCGGAGGCGTTTGCGGCAGGATTTAGCCACGTGTCCATAGAATGCACATGCAGTGCATCGGACGGTGGCTCTGGGGTGCGGGTGCGAGCTAGCAATGGGTGGAGGGGGGCAGGGGAACTAGTTGCCTCGGTAAGGATTTTAGTCTCTAAAACAGGCTCAGTAATTTGGGGAGACTTACCAGTGTTGGGGCAAAAAATTGCCTAGTGATCAGGTGCGGCGCAGTTGATGCAAATCAATATGGCATGGCAAGAAATCTTATTGTGGCCCCATTGTAGACAGCGTGAGCAAAGGGAGGCCCAATTAGTGGATAGATTAATAATATCCTACAGAGAGTATTGGGCTTGGGCCAAATCTGCCTTGTGCTTGGCCTGATGGATGGGAGGCCAGGAAACATGATTGGGAGCATATTTGAGAGCCGAAAGAAGAAAACAGCGGCAAGGGTGGGTATGGAGTATTCAGGGGGCAATTAAATGCTCCTAGCCGGAGAAAATTCGGTGATTGCTTATCCTCCAATTCTGCCTCAGCCATAAAGAGCTCCATTAAGGCGATATGATCAATGTTATCCGAGAAAACTGCGCGGGATAATGGAGCATTATTTTCTTCTGAAGGTGGTGAAAAAGATCCAAAATGAATATGAGCAGTCTTGTGATCATGGGGAAGAATTGGCACACACATAGATGATGAAGAAGCCTCAAAAGCATTCTTATTGGAGAAAACCATATGAGATTGCGAGACTACTTTGGACGAAAAGATCTTCTCGGCTCTGTGAGACCTGGCATTGCTGTCATCGCATAAAAAATCCACTTTAGGTTTGATAGCCATACGTCGACGCGCCGAAATGTTAGATAATACCACATCTGCATGCCAACCCGCAATGTGGGAGGGGACTCTGGGAGAATTCCTTTTAAAAAGATGAAAATGGCATATGAAATCCGGCCAAATACGATCTTTGAGCTTGTAGATAAAGTGCCCCACTTTGTTGTTTGCCACAGAGAAACGAAAGAAGCGAGGTCTGATTTGTAATACATTGAAACCGGTACTGAGGCCACCGATGCAACATTGGAGAGCAGTACCCACCGATTCCACCGTCAGAGGGAAGGAGGCAGAGGAGAAAGAGACCACCAAAAATAACTCCTTGATGTCATGGGAAGGCGAAAAATGGTCCGTAGAACCAAAAATTCTTCTCACCTGATCGGCCAGGGCTATGCCTGGTGCAAAATCCCAGTGTAGGAGGCCTTCCATGGATGGATTAGATGGCTATAGGTCGCCATTGTTGGTGGACAGCAGGTGGAGAGGGGAGGGAGGAGAGGGAGGAGAGGGAGGGGGTGGGAGAGCCATCATTCTTTTCCCTTAAAAAAAGATACATTGATTAGGAATAAATATTTCATCTAGCTTCTGTTTAGATGTGGTTTCGTGATTTAATTAGTGTTCGTGCCAAGTAGAACCTTTGGGAAGACTTGTGTGAAGTTTATATGATCTTGCTGTTAAAAACAGAATCATTAGCGCTCGCTAGAATGGTCACCAGATTTTGCTGGAGTGTGATATTTAGTTGATTCTTTTTGCAGATGATTAATAGACAAATTCCTCACGTTTACCAATTTATTTCAATTTTTTTGGAGTTATAGAAGTATGTGAAAGCTACAGATTACTACAGATTGTTCTGTTTTTGACAGATTCTGTTTTTCGTTTGTTGTTTGCTTATTTTGATGAATCTATGAGTAGTATTGGGGAGTATGAATCATAGAGAAGTTGGAATACAGTAGGTTTAACACCAATATAAACAAAGAATGAGTTCATTGCAGTACCTTTGAGTAGTGGTTTGTTTTCTTATACTAACGGAGCTCACGAGATTTTTGTCTAAGTTTTGTGTTGTGAAGTTTTCAAGTTTTGAGTATTGCTTTGATGGACTATGGAACATAGAGTGGAAAGAGCCTAAGTTTGGGGATGCCCAAGGCACCCCAAGGTAAAATTCAAGGACAACCAAAAGCCTAAGCTTGGGGATGCCTAGGGAAGGCATCCCGTCTTTCGTCTTCATCTATCGGTAGCTATACTCAGAGCTATATTTTTATTCACCACATGATATGAGTTTTACTTGGAGCGTCATGTATCATTTGAGTCTTTGCTTGTTAGTTTGCTACAATTATACATGCTGGAAACACCTTTTTGAGATATATAAATATGGCCTAGGAGTTGTTAGAACACTTTATGTGCTTCACTTATATCTTTTGAGTTGAATAGTTTTTGCTCTAGTGCTTCTCTTATATCTTTTAGAGCACGGTGGTAATTATATTTTGTAGAAATTGTTGATCTCTCATGCTTCACTTATATCCTTTTTAGAGTCTATTAAAACAGCATGCTAATGTGCTTTGGCTATGAAACTAGCCTTCACATATTATGTATCCAAGATCAATGTAGTAAAAACTTTCACATTAAGTGCATTGAATATGAAGAGAAGTTGGATGCTTGATAATTGTTTTGAGATATGAGAATAGTGATATTAGAGTATGCTAGTGGAGTTATTATGAAATTGAGAAATACTTGTGTTAAAGTTAGTGATTCCCGTAGCATGCACGTATGGTGAACCGCTATGTGACGAAGTTAAAGCATGAGGTATTTGTACAGTGTCATCCTTTGTGTGGAGGTCGGTGGCGTGCGCTGGTTAACTCCTACCAACCTCCCCTATAGGAGCGTGCGTTGATTGCTTTGTTTTGATGACTCGAATTTTTTTGCAATAAGTATATGAGTTCTTATGACTAATGTTGAGTCCATGGATTATACACACTCTCACCCTTCCACCATTGCTAGCCTCTCTTGTAGCACGCAACTTTTGCCGATACCATACACGCACTATATATCCTTCCTCAAAACACCCACTATATATCTTCCTCAAAACAGCCACCATACCTACCTATCATGGCATTTCCATAGCCATTCCGAGATATATTGCCATGCAACTTTCTACCGTTCCGTTCATATGACACGCTTCATATTGTCATATTGCCATGCATGATCATGTAGTTGATATCGTATTTGTGGCAAAGCCACCGTGCATAATTTTTCATACATGTCACTCTTGATTCATTGCACATCCCGGTACACCACCGGGGCATTCATACAGAGTCATACTTTGTTCTAGTATCGAGTTGTAATTCAATATAAGTGTGATGATCATCATTATTAGAGCATTGTCCCATGTGAGGAAAGGCCGAACAAAAGAGAATGCCCCTTCACAAAAAAAGAAGAAAAAAAGGACAATTGCTACTATCTTTTTCCACACTTGTGCTTCAAAGTAGCACCATGTTCTTCATGATAGAAAGTCTCATGTTTAGTCACTTTCATATACTAGTGGGAATTTTTCATTATAGAACTTGGCTTGTATAATCCAACGATGGGCTTCCTCAAATGCCCTAGGTCTTCATGAGCAAGCAAGTTGGATGCACACCCACTTAGTTTCTTTTGTTGAGCTTTCATACATATTTAGCTCTAGTGCATCCGTTGCATGGCAATCCCTACCCACTCACATTGATATCTATTGATGGGCATCTCCATAGCCCATTAATACGCCTAGTCGATGTGAGAATATCTCCCTCCTTTTTGTCTTCTTCACAACCACCACTCTATTCCACATAGTGCTATGTCCATGGCTCACGCTCATGTATTGCGTGAAAGTTGAAAGTTTGAAAGAATAGGGTATGAAAAAAGTGCTTGGCTGAAACCGGGGTTGTGCATGATATGAATATTTTGTGTGATGAAGAGGGAGCATAGCCAGACTATATGATTTTGTAGGGATAACTTTCTTTAGCCATAGTATTTTGAGAAGACATGATTGCTTTGTTAGTATGCTTGAAGTATTATTATTTCTTATGTCAATATAGACTTTTGTCTTGAATCTTTCAGATCAGAACATTCATGCCGCAATTAAGAGAATTACATTGAAAACTATGTTGGCTAGCATTCCACATCAAAAAATCTGTTTTTATCATTTACCTACTCGAGGACGAGCAGGAATTAAGCTTGGGGATGCTTGATACGTCTCCAACATATCTATAATTTTTGATTTTTCCATGCTATTATTTATGATGTTTTGAATGTTTAATGAGATTTGTTATACACATCTATAATACTTAAATAGTTCATCCCCACTAAACTAATTCTCTCAACATGCAAGCTATCCACATCAACAGCCTTGCCACATCAGCGTTTTGTTCTATGCTTACAAGAGGGACCCACCATAATAGAGAACTGACACATTAGCATTCAGTTACCAGCGAACGGACACACCACAAGCTGACCATCCACGTCTTTCTTTCTCACAAGCTGACCATGGACGTCTGTCTCCCATGTCTTCCTGCCTGTTTACATTCTTTTCTTTAACGTAGCATGTTTACATTCTCTGGTGATTCTATTGCTCTCCCCATCTATTTTTCTTCCCTCTCCCATTCGCATCCAGTCCCAAATCTTTGGAGTTCCATGAATACATCACCTCTTTGCTGCCTCCACGGTGATGTGGTCTCATCCGACTTCACCGACCCTGCCACCGCCGGATTCAGCATCCAGAAGTTATGTTGACCCCTGCCAATGCCGGATTCAATGGTGAGGAGCTGCGCCAACCTTTATGCCACCAGACTCCGTCGCCATTCCTTCCTTACCATCCTCAGGTCTGAGTAGATACCTTTGCATCGGATCTTACCGTCCCCTACCACCACTGGATTCAACAGCAAGTCGGCACATCAACCCCTGCCTCCATCTGATTTGATGGTGTGGAGCTGCGCCAACCTGTTATGCAACTGAGTTCCATCCGTCTCGCTCCCTCCCCATCTTCAAAACGTTACCAAGATGGATCCCAAAGAAGAGGTGAGAAAAAGGGTGCGATTTTCTTTTTCTTTGCGTCGTTGGAAGATTTGTTGAGTGTTGTGGAGTCATGAGCATTTAGCAATTGATAAGGTGAGAGATCCTTTCTATAAACGGTTGTATTCAGAATTTATCCATTGGACATTACCCAATTAGAGACAACCAAGTAATTATGCTTTCTTAATTATTGGTTCAGTCCCGAGATTACCAACAAACTAGATAATTGGATTAGCATGGTTTGACACGTCATTCCTTCTTTTTTTAGTGGATGTTTAAAGGGAAAAAATAGGCCTGAAAAAATTGTTACTAATAATATAGCAGAGGACCAACAATCCAGTACAGTAGCAGGTAATGTTGTATACTTCTCAAAACTCGACGGTATTTCTACACTGTAAAACTATATTCGCAGCAGCTACATGCGACAACATCTTGGGCTATAATAGCTAGACAATTTAAATCCCCAATCATTCTCATGTTGTCTGTGAAAATGTTTTAATCAAAGGCCTTTGATATTGGAACCAGATTGCGGTCAAAAATAATTCTGGGTAACCTTTATGATCCACCATATCTACTTAGTATGTCCTTAGAGTATGCTGCAATCAGTTATAACAAGTTCATTCGTTCATGTAGTAGTCTCATGTTTTGCAATTTCGGAACAGGAGTTCACTAAGTTTTTCTTACGTATATCAGTTTCTACCTAGCACCATCTGAATAATATCTGGTGTCTCTTCTTTATAGGTATATATGTTCATAATCTTCTTTCCCGTACAGGCTTAAAATGTGTCATACATATTGCATCGCGGTCCTATATCCTTACCTTGATGTATACACATCCGAAATTCATGCTTTCTCTTAATTCCCAATTTCTTGACCCCTTTTACATATTGAGTCTGCAGGTCATAGATCAAAGCTTCTCAATACTGCCGGAACAAAAATTGAAGCATGCATATATAGTTGCCAACCATGGCATATTTTCTGCTATGTACAAGATGTCTTTCAGGGAAGTATTATTTTTCATGGTTCTGGTCATCTGTTTTAGATGTACCTATATGCGAAGATCTGGAGCTATATCTTGCCGTTCAACAAATTATGCATAGTAAGTTGATTTGTATATAAGGAATCTGCTTATCCATTCATTTTCTTATATTTCACCATCCTGTTTTTTTGCTGGTGTTTGTAGTAGAATCAAGTTCGCATCATTGCGAGAGAAGCTAATTTGCTTCTGGGTATGCATCTATCTTCATACAATAAATCAAGTTTACTTAAATGCATTTCATTATTTATATAAATGTATATTCAATGTATGCCAGAATATCCTCATTACCTCATGTCGTGTTGTAAGTGTGTTTGTGTGCAAAGAAGATGTGTCCATAACCATACATGTAATTATTGTTGGAATGTTGTATTAAAGCTTTGCAGATTGAATATCTTACTACAATTGTTTAATTGGTTTGTAAAGCTTCCTGAAATTTCATGAAGTATGACAATAACTTATTTTGTATTTTGCAACGGTGGTTTACGTGAGCTCAAAAACATATGACCTAGTGATAAAATTGATTTTATTTCTTATCTCTTTATTTGTCCTCTACAATACATATTGTAAAATTTTATACATAACATCCCGCAGCAACGCGCGGGGTATTTATCTAGTTTATATTATTTTCAAGACTAACCTATCTATAATACCTAAATAGTTCATCCCCACTATCTTATTTCTCTTGACATGCAGCCTATCCACATCAACAACCTTGCCACATCAACATTTAGTCCTATTTATCTTGGTAATGCAGCTCACCACGTCAGCATTTCTTATAGAAAAAAATGTACTTCGACTATCTGGTAACCGAAGAGGTCTCTTCGGCCTTCAGTAACCGACGAGTCAGTCTACAACCGATAGAACGAAGCCCAACAGGCCCATCGCTTCGTCTCTTCGCATCTCTTATTACTCTTATCTGTATGATGGCAGCAGACCAAGCGGCACGACGCCTTCAACGACCACCCACCACCGGGTGGTGCCCCTCATCCCATAGGAGATTCGGTACAGGGCCGCCACCGCCACTGTCTCCGACCAACAAGGATTCAGCTCCATGGATCCAGGCGCACCGGCCAGTTTTCCACCGAGAGGACGACCTCCACCACCGCCCCGCTACCCTGCATCCTCAACGCGCACAACCCCGGCCACCTCGACAACTCCGCCTCCTCACGGGCAACCCCCACCAGAGTCCTACAACTCGGAAGTGACGCCACTGCCGCCTCTCAGTGACTTCCCTTGCACGCTCCAAAATTTCCCTTAAATCAGGGAGTGGCATTGCTCCCATCGTCTCCATTATAAAGTTGGTGTCTGCACCTTTGCTCTGAAATCATGTCACAGAGATTAACAGGTGGGTTTTGGTTAGGCGCATCTTGGATGCAGATCTTTCTTGAGGAACATAAGGGAGACCAGGACAAAAATCCAAAGAGGGTCAATGGTGACTTGGTGAGGCACCAATTAAGCATGTACCTGCAGGAAAGTCAACGAGATTGATGGGGCGAACCTGAATCACTGTTGTTGAAATGCATCTTCTGTTGGTGTCACGCGTGGTGGCCAGATCTATGACCTGTTTCAATCCCCTTTTCCTACCAGGTTATTCCTTATCCCTCCTCCCAGACTTCCTCTACGCTGCTGCTTCTTTAAGGTATCCTACAATTGCCTGTACATTAGTTATGTTGTGCCTCCCTTGAATTTTTTCAGAGACGAGTCGAAGTTAGAATTATGATTCGCACGTGTGTGTTATCATATTTTCCCCAAACTTAATTTATAAGCAAGATATTGGTTACATTGATTGTATATAAGCCACTTTGTTACAACAGTGCCAAGGTTCGTTGACGACCATAACTAAATTAGCTGATCACATTTCTGATAAATATTCTTATAGAACACTTCTGTTTATAAGAGTAGGAAAATATATAGATGTCCCAGATTTTTCTTTTCACATGGTTCCGCTGTTCAACGAGGTCATGGATTTCCATGCAGACCACCACACCGATCATCACCACCTATTATAATCTCCCGACCAGCTTAGTGGATGATATTGAGTACTGCCACATGTACACCACTTAATAGAGGTTAATTAGGTTCATGAAGGCCCAAAAATCTTCAGTCCTATGGTATGATATGTGTGAATTTTCTACAATTAATTTGGTCATTCTTTTCAAGCTAAACATGTTTTCATTAGTTAGTTCATGTAGCAGTTCATATTTTGGGATTTTGGAACAGAAGGAGTTCAGTAAATTTATAATCATATTTATCTTATGGATTCTCAGCTATCTATGCACCTTGGGAGTAATTTCTTTTGTCTCATCTTCATAGGTATGATATATGCGATCTCTTAGCATTATAAACGGTTAAGGTCTGACATACAATAGCATTGAGCTGCAGTCCTCTATCCTTTACATTGATGCTCCCATGAGGAGGTAAACGTGATAGCAAATTCATGATATTTCCCAGTTATCTAATCCCTGTTCACTGTTAATTTATTGAGTCTCAAGGTCATTTCGATTATGCATGTAATTTCTGCTTGATATTTAAACATTACCAATTGGGTATTTGGATTGAGTGATCAATACTGCCATGGTTCGTGACCACCCAATTACTAATTTTGTTGAGAGAAGCTTTGATCTATACTTTTATTATTGCTTTGCCTGTCCTCTGTGCAGATTCTTTTCTAATGTCCATCAATGAGTTGTGATCAAAATATAAGCAGACATCTTACTAACCGTACACTATTTTTATCTAGCATTTTTAGTCCGATATATGTATATTCAAGAAGCTTGCAAATTGCAAAAGCTTTTTCCCAGCCCTAATACTCCACTACCAATTGTATTTTGCCCACGTTTGTGTTCTTCCAATTTATGGCTATGTTATTCATACATTTCTGTAACAAGTTCATCTCTCTTTTGTATCAACTACCATGTATGTCCCTCAGAGTAGCATGTAACATATACATGTGATGCTAACACTGGTGCAACCAAAGATCATGCATACAGACTTGCCAACACATGGTGTATTTATGGGTATGTGTAGGTCGTCTTTCAAGCAGGAAAAGTATTTTTTTGTTGTTTTGGTCGTTTGTTTTAAATTGATATGCATTTACGGAATTTGGTTACCCATTTAGTTTATTTAAATTTTGCTATAATGTTTCGTTGTACATACGTTTGTAGTACAACCAACTTCGGATAATTCTAAGAGAAGTAAATTATATTCTTTTTCGATTGCAACTATATATATTCTTTCTACGATATACCAAGTTTACTTACATTGGTTATTTTAATATGTATATTTAAAGTTAACCAGAATTTCCACATCTCCTATGTGTCCTCTAAGAATGCACCTCATGAATCTTGAGTATTCCATACTGATATCCCGCAGCCACGCGCGGGGGTATCATCTAGTTAACCCAAAGGCCCAATCCAGATTGTTTTTTTATGTGTGCCTATTTTAGGGTTTTACAGAAAAGGAATATAAAATGGAGTCCAAACAGAATGAAACTTCGGGAGAGATATTTTTGGAGCAAACTACGCACGGGAGACTTGAGAACCACAGAGTAGAGCACACGTGGCGTGCACGAGGGCGGGGGGCGCCCCCCAATAGGGCACGCCCCTGCCTCGTGGGCCCCACGTCTGCCCCCCGGTTCCCTCCTTCCTTCTATATATACCTACGTACCCCGAAACCATCAGAACAACAGAGAAAACCCTAGTTCCACCGCCGCAACCTTCTGTTCCCGTGAGATCCCATCTTGGGGCCTGTTCCGGAGCTCCGTCGGAGGAGGGATCTAACACATAGTGCTTCTACATCATCATCATCGCCTCACCATGAGTTATGAGTAGTTTACCACAGACCTTCGGGTCCATAGCTAGTATCTAGATGGCTTCTTCTCTCTCTTTGGATCTCAATACCAAGTTATCCTCGGTCTTCGAGGAGATCTACTCGATGTAATCTCTTTTTGCGGTGTGTTTGTCGAGATCCGATGAATTGTGGGTTTACGATCAAGATTATCTATGAGAAATATTTGGTTCTTTTCTGAACTCTTTATGTATGATTATAATATCATTGCAAGTCTCTTCGAATTATTGGTTTGGTTTGGCCTATAGATCTATAGTTCTTGCAATGGGAGAAGTGCTTGGCTTTGGGTTCAATCTTGCGGTGTCCTTTCCCAGTGACAGTAGGGGCAGCAAGGCACGTATTGTATTGTTGCCATCAAGGATAAAAAGATGGGGTTTATATCATGTTATTTGAGTTTATCCCTCTACATCATGTCATCTTACTTAAGGCGTTACTCTGTTCTTATGAACTTAATACTCTAGATGCATGCTGGATAGCGATCGATGTGTGGAGTAATAGCAGTAGATGCAATATTGTTTCGGTCTACTTGTTTAGGACGTGATGCTTATATATAATGATCATGCCTAGATAGTCTCATTAGTATTCGCTTTTCTATCGTTTGCTCGACAGTAATTTGTTTACCCGCCGTAGAATACCGCTATCATGAGAGAAGCCACTAGAGAAAACTATGGCCCCCGGGTCTATTCTCAACAGATCAATCTACAATCTACTTTACTTTTCCGCTTTTACTTTTTGTTCTTATATCCAAAAATACCAAAAATATCAAACTATCCTATATATCATATCTCACTTTCGTAAGTGACTGTAAAGGGATTGACAACCCCTTATCGCATTGGCTGCGAAGTTCTTATTTGTTTGTGCAGGTAAGAGGGACTCGCGCGTGGTCTCCTACTGGATTGATACCTTGGTTCTAAAAAACTGAGGGAAATACTTACGCTACTGTGCTGCATCACCCTTTCCTCTTCGAGGAAATACAACGCAAGCTCGAGAAGTAGCAAGAACCCATCTTGGGTCTTGTTCCGGAGCTCCACCGGAGGGGTAATCGATCATGGAGGGCTTCTACATCAACACCATAGCCTCCCCGATGAGTTCTGATCGAGTAGTTTTCCATGGACCTTCGGGTCTATAGTTATTAGCTAGATGGCTTCTTCTCTCTCTTTGGATCTCAATACAAAGTTCTCCTCGTTCTTCTTGGAGATCTATTCGATGTAATTCTTTTTGCGGTGTGTTTGTCGAGATCGGATGAATTGTGGGTTTATGATCAAGATTATCTATGAACAATATTTGATTCTTCTCTGAAATCTTTTATGCATGATTTAAATATCTTTGCAAGTCTCTTCGAATTATCAGTTTGGTTTGGCCTACTAGATTGGTAGTTCTTGCAATGGGAGAAGTGCTTGGCTTTGGGTTCTATCTTGCGGTGTCCTTTCCCAGTGACAGCAGGGGTAGTAAGGCACGTATTGTATTGTTTCCATCGAGGATAAAAAGATGGGGTTTATATCATACTGTTTGAGTTTATCCCTCTACACCATGTCATCTTGCTTAAGGTGATACTCTGTCCTTACGAACTTAATAATCTAGATGCATGCTCGATGGCGGTCGACGTGTGGAGTAATAGTAGTAGATGCAGAATCGTTTCGGTCTACTTGTCATGGACGTGATGCCTATATACAATGATCATGCCTAGATATTCTCATAACTATGCGCTTTTCTATCAATTGCTCGACAGTAATTTGTTCACCCACCGTAGAAATCTGCTATCATGAGAGAAGCCACTAGTGAAACCTATGGCCCCCGGGTCTATCTTCATCATATTAATCTTCCATCAACTATTTATCTTTACTTTACTTTTGTTTTGCAATCTTTACTTTCAATCTCTCTATCAAAAATACCAAAAATATTATCTTATCATCTCTATCAGATCTCACTTTTGCAAGTGGCCGTGAAGGGATTGAAAACCCCTTTATCGCGGTTCTTATTTGTTTGTGTAGGTACGAGGGACTCGCGCGTGGTCTCCTATTGGATTGATACCTTGGTTCTCAAAAACTGAGGGAAATACTTACACTACTGTTCTGCATCACCCTTTCCTCTTCGAGGGAAAACAACGCAAGCTCGAGAAGTAGCACTACCTTATATGTACTTTTATCTAAACAGCCCCTACTTTACGTGCCCTTTATTATCTTGCAAAACTATCTCAAAGTACTTCTAGTTTCATACTTGTTCTAGGTAAAGCAAACGTGAAGTGTGCGTAGAGTTATATCGGTGGTCGATAGAACTTGAGGGAGTATTTTTTCTACCTTTAACTCCTCGTTGGTTTCGACACTTTATTTATCGAAAAAGGTTAAAAACGATCCCCTATACTTGAGGGTTATGAAGATCTTTTTCTGGCGCCGTTGTCGGGGAGTTATAGCATGGGGTGAATATTCTCGTGTGTGCTTGTTTGCTTTATCACTAAGTAGTTTTATTTTCTGTTCTAAGTTGTTCTCTATCTTTAGTCATGGATATGGAACACGAAACACCAAAAAAATTAGTTGTACTTGCTGCTCATGGATATGGGGAACCTCCTAAAACCCTCGATGCTCGTTATGTGAAGGATAGTATGCACTACTTTGATAATCCTGAGAAAACCCCATTTAACTATATAATGGGAGTAATGTTGGATCAACGTGAATACTTTAGGGTTATCGCTTGACTCATAATGGGAAATTGTTATGGGATCAAATTCATATGTTGCATTGGTATGCTTATATTTTATGCTTGAGATATGATTATACTTGTTGCTCTAGGATGAATGCTCCACATCTTCCCTTTTCATGTGACTTCAATGATAATGAAACCTTGGCTTCTTATGCTAATGGTATATGTGATAATCATGATGTGGAACAAATAGAATAAAATGTTGCTTTTAAGGGTGCCTGTGAAATTAAATGTTTGATTGAAGAGTATGATGCTACTCTCTACAAATCTGAAAATTTGCCATACTTAAATATTGATATGATAATTATGCTTCTAATGCTTATATTAAACCATATATTGAGGACTCCTCCGCTGTCCAAGAAGAGACTAATATTTTGCAGAAGTCTATGGAAGAAGAAATTAATGACATTGTGAGCTCATTGGATGAAAAAGATGAGGAGGAGAGCGAAGAAAAAAAGGAGGAAGAATGGATTAGCTACCCGTGCCCACCTTTTGATGAGAGTAACCCCTCAACTCATACATTGTCTAATTTCCCTTTGTGCTTACCGAAGGATGAATGCTATGATAAATGCTATGATCCCGTTGATTCACTTGAAATATCCCTTTTTGATGAATTTGATGCTTGCTATGCTTGTGGCCAAGATGCCAATATGAATTATGCTTATGGAGATGAACTTGTTATAGTTCCTTATGTTAAGAATGAAATTTTTTCTATTGCACCCACACATGATAGTCCTATTATCTTTTTGAATTCTCCAAACTACACTATATCGGAGAAGTTTGCACTTATTAAGGATTATATTGATGGGTTGCCTTTTACCGTTGCACATGATGTTTTTGATGAATATAATATGCATGTGCTTGTTGCTCCTACTTGCAATTATTATGAGAGAGCAAGTACATATGCGCCTCTCTATGTTTCCAACACGATAAAATTGCAAGAAACTGCTTATACTATACGTTGGTCTTTACTTGATGTGCATGAATTGTTCTCGTATGACATGCCGATGCATACGAAGAGAGTTAGACTTCGTTGTTGCATGACACATATCAGTTTGAGCTCACTACTAAATTTCAACTCATTGCTAGTTAAAATTGGCTTTGATATACCTTGGGATCCGTGTGGATTCATTACTTGTGCACTTTATGCCTAGCTTAATGGCTTCAAAGAAAGCGCTGCCAGGGAGACAACCTGGATTTTAAAAAAAGAGTGACATTTATTTCTGTTGAGTGCTTTTTTAAAGTTTAAAAACAAAAAATATATAGAGGGGAACCTAAAACTTTTTCAAAAAGAGAAGCGATTGAAAGGTGATGCATTGCGGAAATAAGGGTCGACCTTGAAAACTTGTGTTCATGCTTATGGAAACAATGTAGAATTTTTCACGGAACTTTCTCTTAAAAATAATTATCCCCTGGTGCAATTCCATTGTATTATAAAAATAATGTGCCAAGAGTTTCCTTTAGGATGATTAGATTGCTTGTTGGTTTGTGCGGTGCAAAACAGAAACTTTGGCTGTAGTGCATGCTTTTTGATTTTTTTACTAGAAAATCAAATGGTTCTGAAACTTTCTGCACAGTCTTGCTATACATTTTTTTTATTTTTCCTACAAAAATTCAGAATTTTTAGAGTTACAGAAGTATGGTGGATGTTCAAATCTTTACAAACTGTCCTATTTTCACAGATTGCTGTTATAGCTTCATTACTTGCTTATGTTTGAATTCTTGTTGAAGCCTCCTTGACTTGGGGCCATAGAATTGTGATAGCATACAGTGGGTATTTTTTTTGTATAATTATACAATAATGTTACAGCAGTACATGATGGGATTTCATTGATCATATGCACTAACCCCGCCATAAAAAGTTCGATTAAGTTTTGTGTGGATGAAGTGTTCGAAGATCGAGGAGGTCTCGATGTGAGGAGAAGGACGAGAGGCAAGATCTCAAGCTTAGGGGTGCCCAAGGCACCCCAAGTAAATATTCAAGGAGACTCAAGCGTCTATGTTTGCGCCGGAAGGCATCCCATCTTTCTTCAACAAATATCGGTATGTTTTCGGATTCGTATCGTTCACATGATATGCGTAAATTCTTGGAGCGTCGTGTGCTTTTTATTTTTCTTTTAATAATGCACCATGCTGGTATGATATAGTCCTTGGTTGATTTGTAGAATGCTCATTGCACCTCACTTATATCTTTTGAGTATGGCTTTATAGAATGCTTCATGTGCTTCACTTATATCATTTGAAGTTTGGATTGTGTGTTTCTCTTCACATAGAAAACCGATGTTCGCAGAATGCTCTCATCCTTCACTTATGTTTGTTAGAGCATGATCTTTTGTATAAAGAATTAAACTCTCATGCTTCACTTATATCTATTTAGAGAGTCAGCAGGAATTGGTCAATTGCATGGTTAGTCATAAAATCCTACATAAAATTTATGGATCACTGAATATGATATGTTTGATTCCTTGCAATAGTTTTGCGATATAGAGATGATAATATGTGGGAGGTACTAGTGGATGATCATGTTTAGTAAGATATTGGTGTTAAGGTTTGTGATTCCCGAAGAATGCACGTATAGTCTCTTGTTATGCCGGGAAGTTGGAGCACAGTTTATCCTTGATTGTCCTATCTTTGTGTGAAGGTCGGGGGCGCGCGATGGTTAACTCCTACCAACCTCCCCCCTAGGAGCATGCGTAGTATTACTTTGCTTCGAGGGCTAATAAATTTTTGCAATAAGTATGTGAGTTCTTTATGACTAATGTGAGGCCATGGATTATACAGTCTCACCCTTTCATAATTGCTAGCCTCTCTTGTGCCGCGCAACTTTCGCTGGTGCATAAACTTTATTAAACCTTCCTCAAAACAGCCACCATACCCACCTATTATGGTATTTCCATAGCCATTCCGAGATATATTGCCATGCACTTCCATCATATAGTTGACTTGAGCATTCATTTTCATATTGCTTTGCATGATCGTGAGACAGCTAGCACAATATGTTCAAGGCTTGTTCGTTTATTGATATCTTTCCTATGCTAGATCATTGCACATCCTGGTACACTGCCAGAGGCATTCATTTAGAGTCATACCATGACATAGGTATCGAGTTGTAATTTTTATTTCTTTTGAGTTATAAGTAAATAGAAGTGTGATGATCATCATTATCCATTATTAGAGCATGCCCCAATGATGATAGGATGATAGAGACCATGATTCCCCCACAAGTCGGGATGAGGCTCCGGACCAAAAGAAAGAAAGAAAAAGAAAGAAATAAAGACAAAAAAGAAAGAAAAAAAGGGGGCATGCAAATACCACACTTCTGCTTCATATAAAGAGTTTCATATGTTGTCACTTTCATATACTAGTAGGAATTTTTCTGTAGTAGAGTTTGATGCATACCCACTTAGTTTCATATTGAGCTTTCATACACTTATAGCTCTTAGTGCATCCGTTGCATGACAATCCCTACTCCTCACATTGATATCGATTGATGGACATCTCCATAGTCCATTAGTTTGCCTAGTTGATGTGAGACATTCTTCCCTTCTTTTGTCTCCTATCACCGCATTCTATTCCACCTATATTGCTATATCCATGGCTTGCGCTCATGTATTGCGTGAGAGTTGAAAATGCTGAAACGCGTTAAAAAGTACGAACCAATTGCTTGCCTGACACAAAGGGAGTACATGATTTATACTTTGAGATGGGAAGAGAGAGCATGACAAGACTATATGATTTGTAGGGATAACGTTCTTTAGCATTTGATATTCTGAAAGCCATGATTATTTGTTGGGATGCCCGAGTATTGACGTCTTTATGTCAAATTATAGACTATTGCTTTGAATCACTCATGTCTTAATATTCATGCCATGACTAGATATATGATCAAGTTTATGCTAGGTAGCATTCCACATCAAAAAATATCTTTTTTATCATTTACCTACTCGAGGATGAGTAGGAATTAAGCTTGGGATGTTGATACGTCTCCGTCGTATCTATATTTTTTTATTGTTTCATGCCAATATTATTCAACTTTTACATACTTTTGGCAACAATTTATATGATTTATTTGGACTAACTTACTAATCCAGTGCCTGGTGCCAGCTCTTGTTTTTTGCATGTTTTTGTATCGCAGAAAATCCATATCAAATGTAGTCCAAACGCGATAAAAAAATATGGACAATTATTTTGTAATGTATATGATTTTTAGGAGGTGGAAGCAACGCAAACGGGGGCCCGTAGGACCCACAACCCACCAGGGCGCGCCACAGGGCCTAGGAGCGCCCTGGTGTCTTCTGCCCTCATCGAACATCATTTGGGGCCCTTCTTCTGGCAAAAAAAGCTAATTTATGAATAAAAATCTTGTTAAAATCTCAGCACAATCGGAGTTACGGATCTCCGGGAATTCAAGAAACGGTGAAGGGCCAGATCCGGGGGCTGCGAAACAGAGAGAGACAGAGAGACAGGAACAATCTTGGAGGGGCTCAAGCCCCTACCATGCCATGGATACCAAGGACCAGAGGGAGAACCCGTCTCCCACCTAGGGAGGAGGCCAAGGAAGAAGAAGAAGAAGGATGGGGCTCTCTCCCCCTCGCTTCTGGTGGCGTCGGAGTGCCACCGGGGCAACAATCGGGACGACGATCTACATCAACAATATTGCTACCGTCCACACCAACTCTCTCCTCCTCATTGCAGCGGTGTAACACCTCTTCCCCCCCTATAATCTCTACTTAAACATGGTGCTCAACTCCATATCTTATTTCCCAATGATCTATGGTTATCCTATGATGTTTGAGTATATCCGCTTTGTCCTATGGGTTAATCATGATCTTGGTTGGTATGATTGTATATTTTATTTTGGTGTTGTCCTATGGTGCCCTCCATTCTCGCACAAACGTGAGGGCCCCCCATTGTAGGGTGTTGCAATATGTTCATGGTTTGCTTATGGTGGGTTGCGAGAGTGACAAAAACTTAAACCCGAGTAAGGGGGGGGGGGTATGATGTATGGGGGTAAAGAGGACTTGATATTTAATGCTATTGTTGGGTTTCACAACCTTAATGCTCTTTAGTAGTTGTGGATGCTTCCTAGAGTTCCAATCATAAGTGCATATGATCCAAGTAGAGAAAGTATGTTAGCTCATGCCTCTCCATCATATAAAATTGCAAGAATGATTTCCGGTACTTGTTATCGATTACCTAGGGACAAATAAATTTCTTGTTGACAAAAGCTATCTACTAAACCACTAACATATTTGTACTTTTATCTAAACAGCCCCTACTTTGTATTTTCGTGCTCTTTATTATCTTGCAAAACTATCCCAAAGTATTTCTAGTTTCATACTTGTTCTAGGTAAAGCAAACGTTAAGTGTGCGTAGAGTTGTATCGGTGGTCGATAGAACTTGAGTGAATATTTTTTCTACCTTTAGCTCCTCATTGGGTTCGATCCTCTTACATATCGAAAAAGGCTACAAACGACCCCCTATACTTGTCGGTTATCGGGGACTCGGAACAACATACGGTCACCAAATCATATAACTCATATAACATTATATCGTCAACGAACGTTAAGCATGCGGACCCTACGGGTTCGAGAACTATGTAGACATGACCGAGACACCTCTCCGGGCAATAACCAATAGCATAACTTGGATGCCCATATTGGCTCCTACATATTCTACGAAGATCTTTATCGATCGAACCTTTTGACAACATACGTAATTCCCTTTGTCCGTCGGTATGTTACTTGCCCGAGATTTGATCGTCGGTATCTCTATACCTAGTTCAATCTCGTTACTGGAAAGTCTCTTTAACCGTTCCGTAATACATCATGTCGTGACGAACTTATTAGTCATTTGCTTGTGATGGGCCTCTAACCCCTCGTTGGTTACCCCAAGTGGAAGGTGTAAGATGTAGTGTTGTGGAAGTTTTTCCCTTAGCAAAGATGCCAAGGATCGAATCCCCAGAGACTCCTAGGTTCAACAAGTAGGTGTCAACTGATAACGGCGCCGGATTAGCAATCAACGTGGACCTGCACACAGATACAAATAACTTTGCTCCCAGTAGAGAGAGGTTGTCAATCCCTCCGGCCTTGTAGTTCACAAAGGATTAAACGCAAATGATAGTAGTGATAGATAATGTTTGCAATAGTAAATAATAGCGAAAAGTAAATAGCGGATGTGATCAATGATGGTAATATGGACCGGACTCTCATGATGTTCACTAGTGATGTCTCTCTTCCAAAAGATGATAAAACAGCTATGTGAGGTAAACGAATTACAGCTGAGCAATTGACAGGACCACGAACGCAAACCAATGCTGACTACATTGCAAGAAAGGTTGAGGTTCAAAGCATGGGCGGTACGCCAAAGTAAGTAGACCGAAATCCATCAATATCTACTACTAATCATCCACCTTGAGATATCTATCCAGAACATCTCGCTGGTATTAAGTTGCGAGTCCCACCCATAGTGTAAACTCAATGCAACAGACAACTGCATTAAAAGAACTTTGCGTAAAGTAAACAATCCTTGCACCCGCGGGCACAAGCACCGTTGTTTTCCCCGTTGTGGCAACAGCACATCCCCTAGACTCGTGTTTCTGTCACTCAAGCTAGTCATCGAGGGGCATGAACCCACAATCGAGCATAACGTTCCCTCTTGGAGTCACTATGTATTACTTGGCCAAAGCAATAAATAACAACGGAGAACATGCAAGAATTACTTATGAACATAAATATAAAATAGGTAGATCAAATATATTACTCAATCACAATCTGAACATAATCTCATAATCCATCGGATCCCAGCAAACTCATCATAGCAACAGCATAAGGATTACATATGTGCCTCGATCATGTAGGGAAGCTCACGAGGACTAATTAGTGAAGTACAAGAACGGGTGGAGAACATCACATAGCTACTGGTCATGGACTCATGGTCCAAGGGAGACTACTCACAACTCATCCGGGAGGCGTCCATGGTGGTGGAGAAGCTCCCGATGGTGATCCTCCCCTCCGGCAGGGTGCCGGGAAGAGTTCTCCTGGTGCTCCCGATCTTGGAAGCGGCGGCGGCGGCATAACAGAGATGAGATCGCAAAAAAGAGTTCCCGTCCCGAGGGTTTCGAAGGACGCTCTAAATATATGCCGAAGGGGGGCACCAGACGGGGCTCGGGGGGCCCAGGCGCCCTCCCGGCGCGGCCCAGGGGGG
>LR738715.1:796863105-796918205 GCA_902687465.1 Secale cereale
CTGTCCTTCGGGCGCAAGGTAGGTTCTGGAACGCTGATTTTTTATATAATGTTTGTGGATTTTTCCTGGCAGTTCTCGTAACGTGAAAACCTGAAATACAAAAACAGCCGAAAACAGAAACTGGCACCGGGGTGCACTGGATTAGTAGGTTAGTCCAAATATGATCAAAAGTGTATGGAAGTGTATGAATATCATAGCAATATCACCCAAAAGTGGCATGGAGCAAGCAGAAATTATAGATACGTTTTGGACGTATCAACATCCCCAAGCTTAATTCCTGCTCGTCCTCGAGTAGGTAAATGATAACAAGAATAATTTCTGTGGTGACATGCTATTAACCATATAGGACTTATTCATAGTCATATGACAAAAGCTTACTGAGACAATGATTCTATAGTAATTAAGTTGCCTCATGAGAAAATCACAAATGACTGAAAGTTTTACAACATGACATTGAAGCATCAAAAAGATTTGCAATGAACATGATGTGCAAATATGATAAAGTGATATCTAGCTTGCCGCCTTTAGTGATGCAAAACATAAATGCAGGGGCACCGTCAAGGTTTAAGTGATGACTAGATACAATGATTTCAAAATAAACGATATCACAGTCATACAAACGACAATGCTACTTTGGGACAATGCACATTACACTCAGAATGACAATCATGCTCTCAGTAGTTGGTGCTTTTTAAAAGAAGGTGGAGACTCAACATAAAAGTAAAAGAATGGTTATGTGCTAGAGCTTTTTATTTTAAAAACATAGAAGCAATTTTGTCAACGGTAGTAGTACTTCATATGTGTCATGCATAAGACATCCTATAAGTTGCAAGCCTCATGCATCGAATACCAATAGTGCTCGCACCTTGTCCTAATTAGCTCGGATTTCCATGGGTTATCATTGCATTACATATGTTTCAACCAAGTGTCACAAAGGGGTACCTCTATGCCACCTGTACAAAGGTCCAAGGAGATAAATCGCATTTGATTTCTCGTTTTTGATAGATCTCAACTTGAGGACATCCATACCAGGACAACATAGAAAATAGATGATGGACTCGTCTTCAATGCATAAGCATATTCTCATAAGAGATTGAGGATTAATGTCCAAGCTAAAACTTCCACCATGATACATGGCTTTGGTTGGCGGCCCAATGTTCTTCTCTAACAATATGCATACTCATTCAACCCATGGCAAATCACCCTTATTTCAGACAAGACGAACATGCATAGCAACTCACATGATATTCAACAAAAGTGTGACAGTTGATGGCGTTCCCAGAAACATGGTTACTGCTCAGCAAGCAACTTATAAGAAATAAGATACATAAGAAACATATTCTTTACCACAATAGTTTTTAAGCTACTTCCCCATGAGCTATGTATTGCAAGGTTAGTCTGCTTAGTACAGGTGGAGGTTAGCAAAAGACTGGGAGCAACCAACTAAGAGAGCAATGACGGTCATAATCATGCAGAGCGACAAAGCAATATTGAATCAGGCATGGAAGTTATATCGCTACAGAAATAAAAGATCATCAAGGCTTGACAGACTTTCTTTATAGTCTTAAATATGTGTGAGCATACGCCAAGTCAATCAAAATCAATTCTCGAAGGAAGATATTACTAAACCATACCACATCATAGGCAAACAAATCAAGTTGGTACTCCAATAACTCATTGGGAATCCCCCAGCTATTTGAGACTAACCATAAGAAACCTGAACTACTAAGCGCCATTATGCACGTAGCATCTTTATCATAGACATATCAACCAATGCAACGGAAGCAAACTCTCTTAATAAGGTGAGCATGATAATTAAAGAGAGTTCAAGCAACCAACTAAACAAAAGCTCTTTGAAAAGATAAGCATGAATACTAAGAGCAGAGCATGATAGTAGCTATTAAAAGACAAAGAACACACACAGCAAAGAAAGACATGAAAATTCTATGTTATTTTCTAGGTAGAAGTGGAGCGTGTTTCTCTCCCACATAAAGAACGTTGAGTTCTGCTCGTTATGAAAAACTAAAAAGAAAACTAAAAGTAAGACGCTCCAAGCATAGCACATAACACATGAAGTGATAAAAATATAGCGGAACGAAAGACGAACTGATAATGTTGATGGAGAAGGGGATGCACGGGGGCATCCCCAAGCTTAGACGCTTGAGTCTCCTTGAATATTTCTTGGGGGTGCATGGGGGCATCCCCAAGCTTGAGCGCTTGACACTCCTGAATCTTTTTATCATCTTCCCTCGTACACTTGAAAACTCCCTTCATACATAACTCATTATAATCTGATTAGCGATGTTAGTACCCTTAATAAAATAATTATACCTTGCTGGAAATAAAGATATTCTCGAAGGTCTACTGTTTCTCAAGATTGCCAAAAGGTTTTTGCAAAGAAAAAGCAAGCTCTTGGTTTGCAAAATGAAGGAAAGGCAAAACAGGACAGAATCTGTGAAAAACAGAACAGCGGGTAGTAATTGATTTGTTCGGGGTACTTCTGCAACTCAAATCAAAAAACTCAGAACAGATGCACGAAAGACAATTATATAGAGAACGCTGTCGAAAATATTCAGACCAAAAAGATGATCTGGTGATTTTATACGAATTTTTCTATCCAAGGACAAAATCTGTTTCCTGGACAGCACCTCACAACTTTTGAACTTTCTAGCAATCAGAGGCTATACTTGGCACAATTATAAAAAGCAAAGATACAATGATGATGCTACAGTAGTAAACAACATCAAGACACAACAAAAGCAAAATATAAAAATTTATTCATGTGGCTGCCTCCCAAAAGCGCTTTCTTTTATGCCTTTAAGCTAGGCATAATGCATATAGATCAAGTTTTATCAAGAGTAAAAGAATAGCTAGCCCGTACAACGGACTCAAAAGGTAACTTGATCTTCTTTCGAGGGAAGTGTTCCATCCCTTTCTTGAGAGGAAACTGAAATTTTATATTACCCTCTTTCATGTCAATGATAGCACCAACGGTGCGTAAAAAGGGACGTCCCAAAATAATTGGACAAGAAGGATCACATTCAATATCCATAATAGTAAAATCAACGGGAACATAATTATCATTGACAACGATAAGAACATCGTCGATCCTCCCCAAAGGTTTCTTTATGGAAGAATCAACGAGACGAACACCAAAAGAACAAGAATCATAAGGTTTCAATTTAAGCATATCATATATTCTTTTGGGCATAACAGAGGTACTAGCTCCAACATCACATAATGCATAGCAAGAGAAGTCATTCAATTTAATTTTTATCATAGGATCCCAACCATCTTCTAGCTTTCTAGGTATGGAGGCTTCTACTCTAAGTTTCTCCTCCCTAGCTTTGATGAGAGCATTAGTGATATGCTCTGTAAAGGCAAGGTTAAGCGTGCTAGTGCGGGGGTCTCTAGACATCTTGTGAAGGAAATCAATAACTTCGGTAAGAGTGCAATTATCAAAATCAAGGTCATTAGCATCAAGTAAAGTGGTAGTGGTGTCCTTTCGGTTCACTTGTTTGGTAGTTTCTATAGTCATAGCATCACCATTAATAGGTCCATCGGGACCAGGAGTACATTGGGTGCTAAGAGTTTGAACATCCTCAACAACTTGGATAGTAGCAACAGTGTGGTGGGTAGGAAGTCTCTTAATTCTATCTTCTTCCTCCCTTAGGGATGCAACCACTTCGGGTTTAGCTGCCATTTGGTTTATCAAAGTGGCTTGTGTGTGGGACATATTGGAAACTTGGGTCTCAGTGATAGTGAGTCTAGTCTGGAGGTTAGAAATCTCAATATTTATGTTCTCTAATCGTCTACTAATGTCTTGCAAGATAGCAGTATGCTCATTTAATTGCCTCGAGAAGGTTTTGTTTTGTTCATATTGGGTGTGCATGTAATTCTTAGTGGCCTTCTCTATTTCTACCATTTTCTCATAGCCAGGCAAATCTCTATCTTTTTGGATGGAGTTCTTGGTGCTAGGATAAGCATTGTTGTACCCATAGTAATTAGAGGGGAACGGTCTAGGATTGTTACCAAAGTTACTCCTATAAGCATTGTTGTTAAAATTGTTTCTAGAGATAAAGTTCACATCTACTTGTTCTTGAGCAATCAAAGAATTTAAAGGAGCATCACGAGGATCAACAGAAGATTGCTTCGAAAGTAGAGACATGATCAAGTCAACTTTTTCATTTAAGGAGGAAATCTCCTCGACAGAGTTTACCTTCCTACCTGTTGGAGCGCGTTCGGTGTGCCATTGGGAATAGTTGGTCATCATCTCATCGCGAAGCTTCGTGGCAGCACCAATTGTAGTTGACATAAAAGTTCCTCCCGCGGCCGAATCTAACAAGTTCCGCGAGGTAAAGTTCAAGCCTGCATAATAAGTTTGGATAACCATCCAAGTAGTCAAACCATGAGTAGGGCAGTTCTTGATAAGAGGCTTCATACGTTCCCAAGCTTGGGCAACGTGTTCATTATCCAATTGTTTAAAATTCATTATGTTACTTCTAAGTTGGATAATTTTAGCAGGTGGATAGTATTTTCCGATAAAAGCATCTTTGCACTTGTCCCAAGAATCTATGCTATTTCTAGGCAAAGACTGAAACCATATTTTAGCTCCTCCTCTCAAGGAGAAAGGAAAAAGCTTAAGCTTAACAATATTACCATGTATTTCTTGGTACTTTTGCATATCACAAAGTTCAACAAAGTTGTTTAAGTGTAAAGCAGCATCATCTCCAGCACCGGAGAATTGATCTTTCATGACTAAGTGTAGTAAAGCAGGTTTAATTTCATATGAAGGTGCTGAAGTGGCAGGTGTAGTGATAGGTGTGCTGATAAAGTCATCGTTGTTGTGACTAGTGAAGTCACACAACTTGGTGTTCTCGGTGGAACCCATAGTAGCAAGCAAGCAAGATAACTATTTTTGTGATTTTCGATAAAAGATAATAAAGCAAAAAAACTGAAAGGTAAACTAACAAGACTAAAAGCAAAGGTACAAGATAGCGTGCAACTCCCCTATCCTGAAGAGTGGAGTCCCCGGCAACGGCGCCAGAAAAACTCCTTGATGGGCCTCTAACCCCTCGTTGGTTACCCCAAGTGGAAGGTGTAAGATGCAGTGTTGTGGAAGTTTTTCCCTTAGCAAAGATGCCAAGGATCGAATCCCCAGAGACTCCTAGGTTCAACAAGTAGGTGTCAACTGCTAACGGCGCCGGATTAGCAATCAACGTGGACCTGCACACAGATACAAATAACTTTGCTCCCAACGAGTACAGAGAGGTTGTCAATCCCTCCGGCCTTGTAGTTCACAAAGGATTAAACGCAAATGATAGTAGTGATAGATAATGTTTGCAATAGTAAAAAATAGCGAAAAGTAAATAGCGGATGTGATCAATGATGGTAATATGGACCGGAGTCTCATGATGTTCACTAGTGATGTCTCTCTCCCAAAAGACGATAAAACAGCTATGTGAGGTAAACGAATTACAGCCGGGCAATTGACAGGACCACGAACGCAAACCAATGCTGACTACATTGCAAGAAAGGTTGAGGTTCAAAGCATGGGCGGTACGCCAAAGTAAGTAGACCGAAATCCATCAATATCTACTACTAATCATCCACCTTGAGATATCCATCCAGAACATCTCGCTGGTATTAAGTTGCGAGTCCCACCCATAGTGTAAACTCAATGCAACAGACAACTGCATTAAAAGAACTTTGCGTAAAGTAAACAATCCTTGCACCCGCGGGCACAAGCACCGTTGTTTTCCCCCTTGTGGCAACAACACATCCCCTAGACTCATGTTTCTGTCACTCAAGCTAGTCATCGAGGGGCATGAACCCACAATCGAGCATAACGTTCCCTCTTGGAGTCACTACGTATTACTTGGCCAAAGCAATAAATAACAACGGAGAACATGCAAGAATTACTTATGAACATAAATATAAAAGAGGTAGATCAAATATATTACTCAATCACAATCTGAACATAATCTCATAATCCATCGGATCCCAGCAAACACATCATAGCAACAGCATAAGGATTACATATGTGCCTCGATCATGTAGGGCAGCTCACGAGGACTAATTAGTGAAGTACAAGAACGGGAGGAGAACATCACATAGCTACTGGTCATGGACTCATGGTCAAAGGGAGACTACTCACAACTCATCCGGGAGGCGTCCATGGTGGTGGAGAAGCTCCCGATGATGATCCTCCCCTCCGGCAGGGTGCCGGGAAGAGTTCTCCTGGTGCTCCCGATCTTGGAAGCGGAGGCGGTGGCGGAACAGAGATGAGATCGCGAAAAAGAGTTCCCGTCCCGAGGGTTTCGAAGGACGCTCTAAATATATGCCGAAGGGGGGCACCAGACGGGGCTCAGGGGGCCCAGGCGCCCCCCCGGCGCGACATCCAGGGGGGGCGCGTCGCCAGGGCGCCTGGAGCCCTGGTGCCCCCCCCCCCGGATGTCTTTCGGGCGCAAGGTAGGTTCTGAAACGTTGATTTTTTATATCATTTTTCTGGATTTTTCCTGGCAGTTCTCGTAACGTGAAAACCTGAAATACAAAAATAGCCGAAAACAGAAACTGGCACCGGGGTGCACTGGATTAGTAGGTTAGTCCAAATATGATCAAAAGTGTATGGAAGTGTATGAATATCATAGCAATATCACCCAAAAGTGGCATGGAGCAAGCAGAAATTATAGATACGTTTTGGACGTGTCAGCTTGCAAGGCTTATTATGATGTGTATTATCGAGATGGCCCAGAGATACCTCTCCGATACTCGGAGTGACAAATACTAATCTCAATTCATGCCAACCCAATAAAACACCTTTGGAGATACCTGTAGAGCATCTTTATAACCATCTAGTTACATTGTGACGTTTGATAGCACACAAGGAATTCCTCCGGTATCCAGGAGTTGCATGATCTCATAGTCAAAGGAATATGTATCTGACATACATGAAAGCAGTAGCAAAAAATGTACGATCAAATGCTAAGCTAACGAGTGGGTCTTGTCCATCACATCATTCTCCTAATGATGTGATCCCATTATCATATGATAACTGATGTCTATGGTTAGGAAACCTTAACCATCTTTGATCAACGAGCTAGTCTAGTAGAGGCTTACTAGGGACACGATATTTGTTTATGTATTCACACATGTATTTAAGTTTCCGGTCAATACAATTCTAGCATGAATAATAAACCTTTATCATGATTAAAAAAATATAATAATAACCATTTTATTATTGCCTCTAGGGCATATTTCCATCACTATCTGGTTCTTCTTAGGTACGAACCGATTCCAAAACTTCCTAGCCAATTCGGCGGGCTATTGAATTACGTGGCAGAGGTCTTTGGCATTCGGAGGTTGGACATAGGTGCCCTGGAAGTTCTCTCTAAATGCGTCTTCGTGCTGTTCCCAGCTTCCGATAGATTTTTCGGGCAAGTTATTAAGCCAATGCCTTGCCAGTCTCTTAAGATTCACGGGTAGGTATTTTTATGGCATGAAGATCATCTCCTCTAGCCATGTGAATGTGCAGAAGGAAATCTTCGATCCATACAGTCGGGTCAGTTGTTCCATCGTATGCTATGATGTTTACGGGTTTAAACCCTTGAGGAAACATGTGCTCCATGACGTCATCTGTGAAACATATCGGATGTGCGGGCCCTTGGAAACGAGGAGCCTTGTGTAGCATATCGGTCGACATCCGAGCATAGTTTTGTTCCGAAGCACTTTCATTCTTGTCCAACTAGGCATCGTAGCCGACTTGACCGGCTAGTGTGTGCCCTGGCGATCTGTATATGGATCGTGCGGGGACGAGAATTGCCTTTAGCTGAGTACACAAGTCGAATGTCTTGGGGTATTGGGCTAGCTCCTTGCCATAACAACGAGGTATTACTGGGGGCGGGGGGATGTACGGGCACCTGCTGGCTTGTCTCGCCCCCTAGGAGGACGATCAGGTTGATCAGACCAGTCTTGCTTCACTGGCATGTTCTCGGCAACTTTGTCATTAAATTCCGCCAGCAACTTTCTTCCCGGTAAGGACTTGAGTTGGCTCTCGCGTCATGCCTCGAGTTTTTTCTCGACGGCGAGAACCTCGACCCATTTGTCGTTAAGTGTACTTTGGTCACCATGAAGCCGCTGATATTTCTTGTTCATGCTCCGGGCCGTCGCAATGAGGCATCGTCGAAAGCTCTCCTAATGTAACGGATGTTGGGGGACAATGAAGTCCTCGGGTTCGAGGCTATCGTCCTTCTCGGATTCTGGGAGGTAATCACTATCTCCCTCGGGCCCAAGTTCTTCGGGATCCCCGTTATCGGACACTTCAGCGAGAATGTCAGCATGTGCAGGCACGACATTGGTGTCGTTACCAAGGTCATTAGGGTTATCGATGTCGTCCTCGCCTATAGCTCTTGAGTGGACAATCTCTTCTTTCTTTGTCGGTGCCCTTGGGTCGTATCCTGGGACGTCGGTGTTTCAAGGAGTCTCGTTTACCTTCCTTGTCATCCTTGGGATCTGACGTCTCCTTAGAGGTATCGACCATATAGACGTCGTGAGTGGAGGTCGCGGCCCACTTACCGGTATACGGAATGTTTCCAACATATTCCTCCATGTATGTTGCCTCTTCAGAGCCGTAGTCGAGAACGTCGGTTAAGTCTTCGACCGTAGCGACTTGGTGGGTGGTGGGTGGGTAATAAATTTCCATGGTATCGGCTTTACATCCGATCTTGTCGTAGACAGAGGTCTTATCATAGATCAAAGAGTGCTCTTCAACCCTTAGTGGCATCTCTTCGGCCTGGAATACACCGAAGAGTTTTCTTTGGCCTGAGGTAGGCTGAAGAGTTCCTTTTCGGCGTAGTGGAGGCCAACGGGGTGATAGTTTTGAGTCTTTTATTTAACGCATACATTTCTGAATTTGTTATAAAAAATAATATTGGTTTTAGAGAAAAAAATCCCAAGACCGGCCACCCGAGGCCGCCTTGGAACAAGACAGAGAACCAGAGGACAACGCGCCGAAACCCCCTTGCTGGAGCGCTTGGACAGCGTGGCGGGGTCGCCCCTACGGTCTTCCCCAAAATAGCCATGCGATTTACCAATGCGCGAGAGCAGGGACATGCACCCTTTCGCCATCCATCGCCTTCTCAACTCGCTCCACAACCCACCAGGGATTTATTCCAGGATTTCCGGAAATGCGCTTTCAATGGGAGGAGACGGTCCCGTCGACGACAAGGCATCTATGGTGACATCATAAATATCAAGATGATATGCCGGCTCAGTCTCTCGCAGATGCTCATAGAGGTTTTGTGTGCGTATGTGCATTTATAAGGGTGAGTGTATGTGCGTATGTTGGAAAATGTTTCACACTAATACTACGGTGTGGTTTGCAGCCTATGGGTCGCGATCTTTTTCCTTTTTTGGAGAGCACGTGTTGTTGGCCCCAAGCACTACACTAGATCGATGTCGTCCATTCGTTTCTTTCTTCCTCCCCTGGACGCCATCCTTCTTCTTCTCCAGCTAGCCACAACACACACACACACACCATAAACTTGAGTAGCTGCATAGTGTCCCTAGCTACAAACGGTGCACGGTGTCCAGGTGGAGCTGCCGCCATGAATGGCAAGCTTGGCGACCGCGAGCGGCAAGAATAGGTTGGCGCTTTACCCGAGGCACCCCACGCCCTGGTTTTTGCTACATGGTACAAACCACATCGCAAAGTGCTACAACAGACTTCCCACATTGCTACAACCGGCACTCCATTTTTCTTCATCGCGCAAACGACATTGTAGTGTATTCCCTACAAACGATGCCACAGCTTGCTACATCCAGCGTCGTGTTTTGCTACCACTAGTCCCCACACTACTACAACCGGCATCACATTTCTCTACATTGTGCAAAATGGCGTCGCCGATTTTGCTACAATGAACATCACGTCTTGCTACATCAAGTGTCGTGTTTTGCTACGACCGGTACGGCGAGCTTCAAGCGGTAGCGCCGCAAGCTGCGATGGGCTAAGCGACGAAACGATATTTTTTGCTGGAACCGAGGCTTGAATTTGCTGGAACCGGCGATCCGAGTTGCTGCGACGGTGAGCGACGGAAAACGACGATGACTTTTTTTGTTGCAACCGTTTTTGGGATTTGCTACGACCGGCATGCATTTTTGCTGCAACCAGCAATTGATGGAGCAGGTACACTGCGAGTTCGTCCATGGAGGCGTGGAAGGGGTGGGACGAGGGTGGAGCCGCGTCTGGCCAGCGGCGGATCTATGTAGTTGGGGGTGAATTTGCATATGTCGAGCGTGGGGTGGCCGGCGAGCGTCACGGTTATCCTTTTTTTCTCCAAGCCTTTGCGGAAAAGGTGGGTCTAGCATGTGCGCTAATCAGGTTGTTAGTACGTGCTCGATCGAACGCTAGGCAGCCTACCGGCCGAAATTTATGGGCACTTGCGTCTGTATTTTGTAAAAAAAAACTATCTTCCTTAATACTAGTAGGTATGGAGATATAGACATAGATAGATTACTAGCAAATATGCTCGTGCGTTGCAACGGGAGACAAAAACATTATGCGCTAGCCAAATAAATATGACTCGATACCCTGACATATGAGCGTCTTTTATTTTAACATAGTGGCTCACCATGTTGCCATTTATTTTTCTTCCCTCCCTCGCTGATGATGATCGTGATATCCACATGCATTCGACATGGTAAATTTCAAGGCTATGAGCTTGCCACTGCACACCACACTTCTCATTATGTTGCGCAAGTTAATGTTTAGAAGTTTGAAAAATCTCATCGATCATGAACTACTCCCAAGGCCTAGACATATAAAGACTTCCGAAAAAAATCAAATCCTAGATATAAAAACTTCTGAATCGGTGAACATTTTTTCATATCAACAATCAATTTTTTATTTTGGATTTTCTCAAAAAAAAAATGGCGAACATTTGTTGAAATGCATGAACATCTTTCGAATTCATGAACACTTTTGTACTAACCAAACATTTTGTAATCAATTATTTTTTTTAACAATAGAGGAACAAACTTCAGAATTTAAGTATTTTAGTTATCTAAAAATTACCTTAAATTTCATGGATTTTTTTTTGAGATTAACAAATTTCAAATTTTGCGTCTTTTTTAGTTTGAAATTTTTCAAAAGTTTCATTGACATTTTTTTCCAGATTCCCGAATATGTTTAGTATACATGATCATGTTTTTAAATTCATGAACAAATTTTATTTCCCGACCATTTTTCTCATATTGTGATTTTTTTATAACTTGCGAACATTTTCGCAAAACCACAACATTATGTGAATCCGCAAAAAATTTATGATTTCCTGAACACTTTTGTCACATACTCCCTCCATACCAAAATAAGTGTCTCAACTTTGTACTAGCTCTAGTACAAATTTGTTAGGCCCAAGATGCGATTCTATCCTGATCACATGACACTTACGTGATTGGGGCACGACCGCATTTCGGGCGCTTAGCAAGATGGATATCATTACATCGTATCATTACATACATACTTGGGGGATACAATAATACATACAAGTCACATGAATACAACAACATCAATACAAAGTGTCCGACTACGGATACAAACATGAAAAGAACAACGACATCCATCTGCTATCCCAGGCTGCTGACCCGGAACCTAACCCAAGACTGAAGAAGAAGAACTCCAACAACAGAACAATGCTCTCACGTCAAGACATCGGAAACCTGCACCTGCAACTGTTGTTGTAGTAACTGTGAGCCACGAGGACTCAGCAATCCCATAACCATGGGTAACAAGACTATAAAAGCTTAATGGGAAGGAAGAGGTAAAGTGGTGAGGTTGCAGCAGCGGCTAAGCAAAAGTATGGTGGCTAACTTACGAGTACAAGAATAAGATGAGCATCTACGCAAACGGTCGCAAACTAGTAGTGATCGCTAAAGATCCTGAACTACTTACGAGTCAAACATAACCCCACCGTGTTCTCTTCTCAAAATGAAAAGAGACAGTCATGCTTACTCACAGAGTTGTGTGTTTTACTTCGGATCCTCTGTCAAGTTTTCTACAACCGGACATTAACAAATTCCAATCTGCCACATAACCGCGGGCACGGCTTTTGAAAGATCATAACCCTGCAGGGGTGTCCCAACTTAGCCCATCACAAGCTCTCACGATCAGCTGAAGTGATAAATATAATATCATCACCCCTTATCTTAGGGAAATCCGATCAGGCTCGGCATCCCGGTGCACAAGACATTTCGACAATGGTAAAACAAGTCCAGCAAGACCTCCCGGTGTGTCGACACCCTGATAGTAGCCGCGCGTATCTCGTCTCAGGCCACGACCGGATGGGTGATGCTATAGGTTATACCAGATACCTCGGGTTTCCCCAAGGCGGCCCTGCAGGACCCCCGTTTGGGACCAACACCATCAGCACTGGCCCCCCCTGCTATGTAGAAGAATCCTCGGGTAGCGCTAACTCCCTGTGCAATTTAATTAATTAATTAAGTTGTTATTATGAGCAAATTAAAACCAAAGTTGGGCCTTGCTGGAGGAGTTTTATTCAAAGACGAACTGTCAAGGGGTCCCCATATACCCAACCGTGTAAGGAACGCAAAATCAAGAAACATAATGCCGGTTTATCGGCGCCTAAGGTGGCATGAGTGTAACAAAACACCGAGCAAAAGTCCAAGCCTTCCACCCATGCCCAGTATATAGGTGTGTTAATATATAATAATAGATATTTTGATATTCCAACAACAAGTTCCCTCCTGGAACGATCTTCATCTTCACCTGTAACTAACAACGCTATAAGAGGGGCTGAGCAAGCGGGTAACATAGCCAAACAACGGTTTTGCTAGGAAGGTGTCAAAGGTTAGAGGTTTCATGGCAACAAGGAGAGGCTGACAATAATGATGGGTAGCGCGACATATAACGATAGCCACGAGACACTAAGCATGGCAATGATAGTAAAGGTATCCAAGGGTATGGTCATCTTGCCTGAGATCCCGCAAGGAAGAAGAACGGTTCCGTGAAGAAGACGGAGAAGAAGCCTTGAAGAAGAACCACGGGTAGGCGAACGAATCCTCACGATCGCAACAGAACAAGCACTAACGAGAAGAAGCAAGCAATACAGTAAACACACAACACAAGATCATTACAATATGCTCAACCAAGTATGATGCAAGACAGTTCTATATAGGAAGCACTACAAGTCTATACAGGAAGCATAACATGACAAGGTAGGAAGCATAGAAAAACAACACAAGAACATGACAATATGCTCAAGCAAGTAGGATGCACGACAAGCCTACATATGATGAACATCAAGTCCATACAGGAAGCAAATCATGGCAAGGTCGGAAGCACATCAAAACAACACAAGTCTATATATGATGCATTACATGGCAAGGTATGATGCATGACAAGTCTATACATGAAGTAATACATGGCAAGGTAGGAAGCATAGAAAAACAACACAAGTCTATATATGATGCAATACATGGCAAGGTATGATGCTGATACGTCCAAAACATATCTATAATTTCTGCTTGCTCCATGCCTCTTTTGTGTGATATTGCTATGATATTTATACACGTCCATACACTTTTGATCATATTTGGACTAACCTATTAACTCAGTGCACCCCAGTGCCAGTTTCTGTTTTCTGCTGTTTTTGTATTTCAGATTTTCCCATTACGTAAACTGCCAGAAAAATTCCGGGAAAAATATATAAAAAATCAGCGTTCCGTAAGCTTCCATGTGGCCAAAGTAGGGCCGGAGGGGGGCCACCAGGGCTCCAGGCGCCCTGGCCACGCGGCCCCCTCCAGGCCGCGCCGGGGGGGCGCCTGGGCCCCCCTTAGCTCCCCCGGCGACCCCCTTTGGCATATATTTAACACCCGTCGCAGAAACCCTGATTCCAGACCCCTTTTCTCCAGACGCAATTCCGATCTCCGCCGCCATCACCATCAAGCTTTGGGGGACCAGAATTCCTGTGCCGGCACCCTGCCGGGATGGGGAAGTGCCCCCGGATTCATCTCCATCGACGTTGCTTCCTCCCTCCATGATGCGGGAGTAGTTCCTCCTCGGGGCTGAGGTTTCTACCAGTAGCTATGTGGTCAATTCTCTCTCCCATGATGTGATCTTCATTGTGATCATAGGCTATGTTAATCTATGGTGATCCCATGATATTTCCCCTTCCTCTATGTATTGGATTGATGTACTCACTTGTCTTTATCTAGTATAATCCCCGAGACCAAGGTGATAGCCGTCTATTGGACATGGATTAGAAAAATATTTTCATGAGTGATTTCCTCTCTTGTGTGTTGATTGAAGATTGAGAGTCTCTTGGTGCTTGTCTTTGACTATCCTTTAGATATGTTGTGGTGATTGTGGGACTCTCTTTGGATGGCCGCGGTGACATTGGGAAATCCTTAGATTGAGAACTACGAACTTTGAGGTGTGCTTTTGTAGCCCTACATAATTCTCGTCCTCTCTTGACCACGAAGGAATGACCTCCGGGTGCGTCTCCATTGCATGTTTTATGGGAAATATCATGTGATACGATTATGTTAATGTAGTTGGGAGTTGCCACTAGTGAAAGTATGAACCCTAGGCCTTGTTTCCACCATTACAATACCATTTGTGCTCACGTTTACCACTTGTTTGCTTGCTGCACTTTTTATTACAGATTTATATTACTTTGCTTTGCCACTCCTATCATCCATATTTTACCATCTCTTCGCCGAACTAGTGCACCTATACAACTCCTAGTTGTATTAGGTGTGTTGGGGACACAAGAGACTTCTTGTATCTTAGTTGCAGGGTTGCTTGAGAGAGACCATCTTCAACATCTACTTCCCTGAGTTCGATAAACCTTAGGTCATCCACTTGAGGGAAATTGCTGCTGTCCTACAAACCTCTGCGCTTGGAGGCCCAACATAGTCTACAAGAGTAGAAGCGTGTGTAGACATCAGATGCATGACAAGTCTATACAGAAAGCAATACATGGCAAGGTATGATGCACTGCAGATGCACTTAGGATGCATTACATGACAACATAGGAAGCACACCAGAACAACACAAGAACAAGACAATAAGCTCAAGCAAGTAGGAAGCAAGACAGATCTATATAGGATGCAAAACATGACAAGGTAGGAAGCACAGAGAAGCAACATAAGAACAACAAGTTTAAATGAGGCCGGAAGCTACTCAAGACAAATCCGGTAAGTCCTCATATGCATAATTTGAAATTAGTCCATATCTGCACGAACCTTAAGTTAAAGTTCTTAAACAGCAATTTAACATGCACCATCATGATCTACACGGAATTCTAGTCAAGTTTCATATAAAGTTTGTTTAATTCGGAGCTACGGCCTAGAAGATATGAGCAAAACAAGTTAAGCATGGCAACGGTGCAAGATGCACCCAAACATCATGCAAACTCACTCCAAACATGAAAACAACATGATATTATGATTCTACATGCAAAATCACACAAGTTTCATATAAGGAACACTCCAAACGGAGCAACGGGCTAAAAGATACACATGAAACAAGACATAACAACAAGCTGAAGTTAACAGCCACATAGCAACTTTGGAGCAAGAAATATATACTCTACGACACTCAAACATGGTGACAAGAAGCATGCACATTAAGCAGACATATCCTACAGCAAACAGCTCCATCGGAGCATCTCCATAGGACGCATGGATCAATAGCAACAAGCTAGAACATTTTGATCATGACAATAATAACCTGACAGCAATATTTTATAGCAACTTGGGAGCAAGAAATAAATAAGCTACAGCAGGCCAAATGACCAAGTAAGAGCATGGATGGATAGACAATAACATATACAGCAAGGAATGATCAAAGGCCACCCCAAAACTAACATGGATTTACCTAGGGCATCAAGCAAACATAGCATCAGGATATTACAGATTCCAGACTTAGTGAAATTTCACTAAGTGTTAAAACAGTAACAACAACATGGCATGTTTGCAAGCATGTTTAAGTCAACACAAGGCATATCAAGGAAAGTTAAAAGCATCACATCAAAGAACACATCATGGAGAATCTAAAACATCTAGGCATGTGACAAGGGGACAAAAACAACAATAGCAACGAGCTCCTCAATTAGGCATCCCGTAACAAGTTACAAAACCTAACAGCCACATGCACATTTGCAACAGAGATAAACATGGCAAAATGAACTCTAACATGCATGCTAAAGCAACCAACATGTAGAGCATCTCATGATGAACATGCTGACATATCATATGCATCATTTGGATAAACATGCACCAAGTTATCATATCTCGAACATGGCAACAAAATAACAAGTAGCAGCAGTTTATATCAAGTAGCACTCTTGCAACAGAGATTAAAGCATCTAGATGAACTCAAATGAGCATGGCACAATGGAACAAAGTGTAGAGCATATCACCACGATCATTTTGACATATCATTCACTCAATTTGGATCACCACACAAAAAGTTATCCCCAGTCAAAGATGCAACATTACAACAGTTTTCAGGGGACTTAGCAGTTTTTTTGAGACATACGAAAAAAACAACAGGACGAGCGGAGGCAAACTAAAAGTCGCCCGTGCGAGGTTTAGGTGGGCTCACCTAGGGGGCCTAGCCCAACAGAAGAGGAGGCAGGGGGCTGGGCCGGCGGGCAGGCCGTGGCCCACGTGGGCGCGCCGAGGCTGGGCCGGCCCGAAGCGGACGGGGCGGGGCCCGGTCGGGAAAGTCACTGGATGGCCTGGAGCGAGGAGGTCCACGAGGGGCGCTGGGCCTCAACGGGGGGGCCGTGATGCTGGGCCGGTGACGCGGCCCACGCGAACGCACACGGGGAGGTCGTCCCCAACGTGTGCCCGCCCGACGCAGCGGCCATGGCGGCGGCACGAACAACATGGAGGTCCGGCGAGGCGCGCGGGGAGAGGCGGACGCCGGAGCAGGCTGGAACGGGCCGTGGGTAGCCGGATCTGCCGGATCCCGGACGGATCTGCCGGATCCCGGCCGGATCTGGACAACGGCGGCGGGGGCAGAGCTAGGCGGCGGCGAGGTGAAGCAACGGTGGTGGAGCTCGCCGGCGGGCAGCAGGGCGCGGTGGCGCGGTGTCGGCGGCGGCGCGAACGAGGCGGCGGGGTCGGCGAGCTGATGCGATGCAGTGGCGGAGGCTGGACGAGGGTTCAGGCGCGTGGCGGCGGCGTGGTTCGGGCCTGCGCGGGCCTGAGATGGGCTCCGCGGGCCCACGCGGTGGGAGGAGGAAGGTGGCGGCTGTGGAGGTGGGAGGTGGCTGGCGGCGGCACGGATTTCGAGGAGGCTAGGGTTTCCCTAATTTGGAAGGCTAGGGGATCCATTTATAGCAAAAAAAGGCTAGGAGAGGGAGTTTTGTACCGTTCCGGAGCCATCGGATCGCGATCCAACGGCAACGGAGCGAAGGGGGAGTAGGCTGGGCCTAGGGGAGGTAGTGGGCTGTGTAGGAGAGGCCTCGGGCTTAGGGAAGAGAAGAGAGGGAGAGGCCTGCGGAGGTTTTCGGAGACCGAAAACGTCCGACGTTTAGACCGGCGACTAGTGCCGCTATATATATCCGTTTGGCTATCAAACGAGCTCCGAATGCGATGAAATTTGGCAGGCGGCCTGTCTATACTATAATAAGACCACACGCCAAGTTTCAACCCATTCCTAGAACGTTTTCCGGCCACTCATAAAATAAATATTCGGAGGCTCCGCGGGCGCGTGTGAGTGTGTCTGGGCTCAGAACGGACAACGGAAAGGACGAGGGGACTCGGGCGGATACAAGTTTTGAAAACATGCTGATGCAACACACATGATGACATGGCAAGATGCAACACGCAAGCAGATGACAAGGCACTAACAACGAATAACTGGCTGACACCTGGCGCACCGGTCTTGGGGTGTCACAAAATTTGTATTGAGCTGAAGACACTTATTTTGGGATGAAGGGAGTACATTTTATGATTTGTCGGTTTTTTTTTGGAAACTCGCAACTTTCAATATTTGGAAATCCCGAATTAGTTTAAAGGAGGGAGAAAAGACACAAAATGAGGAATGAAAAATAACAGAGGAGTCAAGCCCTTACACAGGCGGGCCCACGAAAGCATATGAGGGGGAGGATGTGCGTGAGAAAAGGGAAGGAAAAAGTGGAACCTGGGGAACGAACCATGGTCTCCTGGTTAGAAGAGTGATGCGCCAACCATTGCAGTGCTTATGCGTCTATGTTTCATGTTGGTATGGCGTCTGTGAATTAATAAAGCAGGATGACGATTTTGAACAAAAAGCGAATCGTTTTATTTACTTGCGGGTGGCATAGTGGGTAATTTATAGCAACTTTTAGGGTATTTTTCGGACGGACGACCAAAAACTCAATTTTCTTTATTATTACTAGCAAAAAATGCCCGTGCGTTGCAACGGGAGAACGAAACCACATGTCCACGTATGTGCCTGAAGGCTTACATGCACTCATGCGACATCCAAACCAGTTTGCTGGAAATTATTCATTTATGCACGTGCATTGCTTCTAGCATGTGCATTGCTTCTATGAATCACCATGGAGGATGTCCACCCATGGAAAGAACCAAAAAAAGATTTCAGTTTACAATCTCTACATTCATCTTGAAGATCTTGAAGGTCGTTTAACCATGTAAAATAAGAATTGCTTTGGTGATCAAACATTTTAATCCCTGGTCATGCAATCAATCTTCCTAAATTGATTTTCTCAACTCGATATTCAAGTGAAAAGGCTTTCCTAGAGACACCACATATACTATTTTCAAAATATTGGCTACTAATCTATCTGAACATCAATTTCTCCATCATTTCTTTAGCTTGTCGCAACTCCTTCGCATCTTTGCACTCCTTCGGAACACTCACTGGATACTACCTGAGCTTTCTTCAACATTAATTTTGTCGTTACTTTAAGCATCATCGCCTTCCTTTTCCATGTAGCTGTCAGACACCAATGACGGTATTTGAATCTTTCCCACTCTTTACTTTGCACTTTGATAATTTGCCACTGATTACATTTTATTTGATATTTTGCCACTTCTTATTTTGGAATTTGATTATTTGCCCTTTTTACGAAAAAGCGACCATTTCAATTATAATTTGACATTATATGCCCAAAACCAGTGACCAAATTTCCCTTTGTACATGTTTGACTGAAGAGTGAGTCTTTCACCCGAAATTCGCCAATGTGCATGGTGAACCCAAGCTTCCTCCCCGTCGGCTTGGCACTCCTCGACATTACCGCCCTTGCTACTACCTGCCGCTGCCATTGCAGCTCGCTGATACCGGCCCTTGCTGCTGCTCCTCCCCATCGTATAACTACTTCTGCTCACCAACACGTCACTTGCTGCTGCTTTTCACTGCCAGGAGCACCTCCACACCACTGCCATGTCAGCACCATCGTCGGGCTTGTCAGCACCACCATGCCACCGCATGCCAAGGTCAGCAACACAGGGCTCTTGCTGAACCATATGCACAAGAACAAAATAAGCATCATTCCAAGTACAAATGCCCGTGCGTTGCACCGGGCGATAAATGTGGCAGAACTTGCTTCATGGGTCCTTTATTGCCATCTTCTATATCTAATTTAAATAAATTTTGAACATGAAAAATTCCTTGTTTTTATTAAAACTTAATATTTTCATTAAAAATGTAAAACCATTTGAAGATTCGTTTCAAAAATTATGTAAATCGGAACATTTCTCTATAAAATACTATTATGTAAATTAATTATCTTTGTTGTACATTTAAAATTGGTTTTGTAGTTAGTACAGTTTTTGGGGGAATTTTGAAGTATTTGTAAAAAGTACGAACATATTTTGTTGAAATATTTTTAAATTTTTTAATGTGTTAATTTGGTGGGTATTTTTGTTCGATAACTTTTACATATAGTTGGTTTTTTGGTTGATTTTTTCATTACTATTTTGGCTTGGCCCAAACAAAATAGTAAACATACACACAAGGACCCACGCACTCATCTTGGTACCTATTATTAAAACAACTCATCTTGTTACCGCTGTTGTATCCCTTGTGCGTCGCTGTTAGGTCTCTTCCCTATCTTTCCCCATTGTCGAGTTCTCCCTTGTGCGCCGCCGCCGCCGTCCGCACTCCGTCTGCCATCTCCTCTCGTCTACCAGAGCATGGATGAAGGTGAGCGTTGGTACGCCACTTCCCTCTCATCATCTAGCACGGGCAGCGCATCGCCCTCTAGTACAAATGCCAGTGCATTGCACCGAGCAGAAAAAATAGATATAACCTGCTTCATGTGCCATTATACAACACTTTATTAATCCAATTGTTGCAAACATTAGAAATAAGGTTACACTGAGTATTTCTTTTTGGACTTTGTAATTTGGACGTACCCTAACAATGTTTGTCATGACCTATTTCAGCTCCTCATTTTCATTTCATCCTATTAAAAAGTATCAAGTTTTTTTTTGTTGTTTAGTAAAACACGATTTATTTTGAGTAGTTGTTTTTAGATTTTCGAGAAATATTTTTTGAAATGGAATTATTTTTATGGTGAAGAACTTTTTTTATATAAAATGTCTTCTTTTTTTGCACTATTTTTTGTGTTTGGTCCATTCAGAGTGGATGTGTTCTTTTGGTAGCAGCTAGTTCAGAGTCGTTTGCTAAAAAAAAGCTTGTTCAGAGTGGTCGCTCTGCCTCTTGCTTAGTCATACTAGATATTAGTCACCGCTTCAGACACCTGCACATTTATTCAACAATCAGAGGGGAAAAAAACTGTCGTCTCTTACCTCTCCCTACTCAGATTCTAATCCCCATTTCCAACCATGGCAGGCGCTCACCTTCTCGCCCCTTCCCCTCCACCTCCGAGCCACGCGGTGGCGGGTCAGTTCGCTCACCCTAGCCGGGGTTTAGATCCCTTCGCCCCCGCAGGCCTCCTCCTCCGAGCCGGCGAATAGGTCAAGGCGGCTCCTCCAGGAGGTCGCACAGTGGAAGAAGGCCGTCTTCCCCCAAGAAGAAACACCCGCCGCGGTGGTTCACCCTCAAGCCGCTGCTCGACGAGGAGCGCCTCACCTAGCGGCTCCTCAACAGTCCGCAGCTGTCGCTCAAGTCGCTTCCGCTTCTCTCCCCCTGCCTCCCCCCTCGTCACCGACCGGACCTGGATGGACGAGCAGCTCCTCAAGGCCAAGCAGGCGCGGTGCTCCAGTAATCTGGCCTCCTCGGCGTCGATGCAGTCTGCATCCATCCAGTACTGCATCCACCAAGGTATTCATCTAATTAGTTATATGTCTTCTGAAACCTGACTGTTTTTTCTTCCTTCACATCTAATTAGTTTCACATGGATTTGTATGTTGTAGAGTTCTAAAGAACAGAGGAAGATTCCTGTGCTTGGAGTTGAGTCATGTGAATGTTCTAATTTTTAAAGACATGTAGCTTTCCTTTGGTCAAGTATGTTGTTGCTGTAGGACAACTTCGTATGACCACTGTCTTAAACATTCAATTAAAAACAAACAAGCAGATCCTGTCATTTTTTTAAAGCATAGGGCTACAATAACCTGCAATAAAGTTAATATCTGCTTGCAAAAATATGTGGTTTCCTTTAGTCAAGTATGTTGTCGCTGGAATTTGCCCTGAATTGCGTACTTATAACCAATGACGCATATAGTCTTGTGTATTAATGCCATGAAATTTCCATGTATCGCCCCTCTTCTCCTCTTTGTGCCGCTGCCCCTTGTTTGGTTTGGTTCGATTTGCTTTTCTTCCAGTTTCCCTAATGTGGTTTCCTCATGTAGGTGCTGCTGCGTGATGTCAAGTGATGAGAAAACCAAATGGGACGCCGGGCTAGGCCTCAATGAATTCAAAAGAGCTCAATGGTATGTTGTTTATTCCTCTATTTGAGATAGACTTGTGAATTTCAAATGCTAGTATGTGAAGAACACTCTAGAATTTGAGGTTCAGAGCACTTGTTTGCACTTGGCTCGCATCATGTGGTGGTGATTGTGAAGGAAATATGCCCTAGAGGCAATAATAAAGATGTTATTTGTATTTCCTTATATCATGATATATGTCTTTTATTCATGCTAGAATTGTATTAACCGGAAACTTAGTACATGTGTGGATACATAGACAAAACAGTATGTCCCTAGTATGCCTCTACTAGACTAGCTCATTGATCAAAGATGGTTATGTTTCCTAACCATAGACATGAGTTGTCATTTGATCAACGGGATCACATCATTAGGAGAATGATGTGATGGACAAGACCCATCCGTTAGCATAGCACTATGATCGTTTAGTTTTTTCTGCTATTGCTTTCTTCATGACTTATAGATGTTCCTATGACTATGAGATTATGCAACTCCCGAATACCGTAGGAACACCTTGTGTGCTATCAAACGTCACAACGTAACTGGGTGATCATAAAGATGCTCTACAGGTGTCTCCGAAAGTATTCGTGGTGTTGGCATAGATCAAGATTAGGATTTGTCACTCCGAGTGTCGGAGAGGTATCTCTGGGCCCTCTCGGTAACACACATCACAATAAGCCTTGCAAGCAAAAGACTAATGAGTTAGTCACGAGATGATGTGTTACGGAACGAGTAAAGAGACTTTCCGGTAAGGAGATTGAACTAGGTATAGAGATACCGACGATCGAATCTCGGGCAAGTAACATACCGTTGACAAAAGGAACAACGTATGTTGTTATGCGGTTCTGACCGATAAAAGATCTTCGTAGAATATGTAGGAGCCAATATGAACATCCAGGTTCCGCTATTGGTTATTGACCGGAGATGAGTCTCGGTCATGTCTACATAGTTCTTGTTAGATAATAACGAGATATAAACAAGACAGAGAGACACGGATTTAACGTGGAAACCCTTGCGGGAGAAAACCACGGACGCACGAAGGCGCAATCACTATGAGGAGGAGTATTACAAGCACGAGACGACAGACCGTCTTAGGTGCGACTACATGGGGTATATATTGAGGGCAATACATAAGAGTCCTTGGAGGACAAGTAAACGAGTTGTACTCGTACGCGTCGACGTCAACGGAAAAGGCCCACACATGTTGTACCACGTCTAGTCCAACACGGTATAATTTGGATCACAATTTAACAATCTCCAGCTTGATCCAAATTCCCTCCAGTAGTCGAAGAAAGTGAATAACTCCATCCAAATCAGCATAAACACCTTATGCGTCAAAGTCCATAGGACTAGTGAGAAATACCAACTAAGCCTGAGCAAAGCTCAAACTTATTGGTCGGAACTGGCTTTGTCATCATATCAGCAGGATTATCATGAGTACTTATCTTGCATACCTTCAAATTGCCTTCAGCAACAACATCTCGAATATAGTGAAATCTTACATCAATGTGCTTCGTTCTCTCATGATACATTGAATTCTTTGTAAGATATATATCACTTTGACTGTCACTAAATACGGTAGGGCAAGATGAATCTCCACAAAGCTCAGTGTACAAACCTCTCAACCAGATAGCTTCTTTGCATGCCTTAGAAATAGCCATATACTTGGCATCAGTAGTGGAACAAGCCACAATAGACTGCAAAGTTGCTCTCCAACTCACAGCACAACCACCAGTGGTGAAAACATAACCTGTGAGTGATCTTCTCTTATCCAAATCACCAGCAAAATCAGAATCAACAAAACCAACAAGTCCATCTCCAGTTTTCCCAAACTGTAAATAAGCATTAGAAGTACCTCGCAGGTATCTGAAAATCCACTGAACTGCTCTCCAATGCTCCTTTCCAGGATTAGCCATGTATCTACTGACAACACTCAATGCATATGATAAATCCGGACGGGAACAAACCATGGCATACATAAGTTAACCAACTGCACTCGAATAGGGAACTCTAGACATGTACTCAATATCTGCATCTGACTTAGGACATAAAGCTGATGATAATTTGAAGTGTGCAGCTAACGGAGTACTTACTGGCTTGGCATTATGCATATTAAAACGACGAAGAACTTTATCAATATATCCCTTCTGACTTAGATATACTTTTCCAGACGGCCTATCTCTGGATATTTCCATGCCAAGAATTTTCTTTGCTGCACCCAAATCCTTCATCTCAAATTCATTACTCAATTGCTTCTTTAGTTCATCAACATCTGACATACTCTTTGCAGCAATTAGCATATCATCAACATAAAGGAGCAAATAAATAGTTGAACCTTTGACAGTTTTCAAATAAACACAACTATCATAATTAGACCTTTTGAAACCTCGAGAGAGCATAAAAGTGTCAAATCTCTTGTACCATTGTCTAGGGGATTGCTTCAATCCATAAAGAGATTTCCTTAACTTGCAGACAAGATTTTCTTTTCCAGGAATAACAAAACCTCCAGGTTGTTCCATATAAATATCCTCTTCTAATTCTCCATGTAAGAATGCAGTTTTAACATCCAATTGTTCAAGCTCAAAATCATTCATGGCAACAATACTAAGTAAAGTGCGAATAGAGCTATGCTTCACAACAGGAGAAAAGACTTCGTTATAGTCAATACCTGGAATCTGGCTATAACCTTTAGCAACTAACCTTGCTTTATATCTTGTCTCATCATTAGGAGAAACACCTTCTTTCCTCTTGAAAACCCACTTGCAACGAATAGGTTTCTTCTCTCTCGGTAATTTTACTAAATCCCAAGTGCCATTCTTTTCAAGTGATTCCATCTCATCATGCATTGCAGTCATCCACTTATTACTATCACCAGAAATAATAGCCTCGGAATATGAAGAAGGCTCAGCATTACCTTCAATTTCCTCTGCAACAGATAAAGCAAAAGAAACAATATTGCACTCTTCAATTAACCTTTTAGGTTTATCAGTACCCCGCCTAACTCTGTCACGTGCAAGATTCCAACCGGGTGGAACAATAGGCTGATTTGGAGTGGGAGTGACATGTTCATCATCACCGACGGGATCATCAGGTGCATCAACATTTTCATTACCGGATGTATCATCTGAATCAATAACATGCTCCACCTGAACAGTAGGATGCTGAAGAGTAGACTGCTGTTCACTCTCAACGGGAACATTAGTAGATGGAACATCATGTAACATAGCAGATTCATTAAAGATAACGTTTCTGCTAATAGCAACCTTCTGGGTTTCAGGATTCCACAATTTAAAACCTTTAACACCAGACTTATAACCAAGAAAGATGCACTTAACAGCCCTAGGCTCCAATTTTCCATTATCAACATGAGCATAAGCAGTGCAACCAAAAACTCTCAACTGTGAATAATCAGTAGGTGAACCAGACCATACCTCAATTGGAGTTTTCTTATTAAGAGCAATAGATGGTGAACGATTAATGAGATAACAAGCAGTGGAAGCGGCCTCAGCCCAAAAACGCTTATGCAAACCTGCATTTGACAACATGCAACGGGCTCTGGAAATAATGGTCCTGTTCATACGCTCAGCAACACCGTTTTGTTGAGGAGTATAAGGAACGGTGTAGTGTCTGACAATGCCTTCAGACTTGCAATAATTTTTAAATTGCTTAGAACAGAATTCCATACCATTATCAGTGCGAAGTATTTTTACCTTCCTTTCAGTTTGTCTTTAAATCATAATCTTCCACTCCTTAAATGCTGAGAATGCTTGCCATTTATGCTTCAAGAAATAAGGCCAAACTTTTCTTGAATAATCATCAATTATGGTCAGCATGTAACTAGCACCACCTAGTGACTTCTTGCGAGACGGTCCCCATAAATCAGAATGCACATAATCAAGAATACCTTCAGTTGTATGAGTCGAAGTATTGAACTTCACCCTCTTGTGCTTGCCGAAGATACAATGCTCACAAAATTTCAATTTACCAGTTTCGTATCCTTTCAGAAGACCTCTCTTATTTAACTCTGCCAAACCAAGTTCACTCATATGTCCAAGACGCATATGCCAAAGGTTAGCAGCATCACAATCAGAATTCTTTGAAATAACTGGAGTAGCGTTACCTGAAACGGTAGAACCTCGAAGGTAATAAAGACCATTGGTCGAACTTAAGTCACCTTTCATCACAATAAGGAAACCTCTGGTGACCTTCAAAACACTATCTCCACCTGAATACTTGTAGCCCTTTGCATCAAGGGCACTCACAGAGATAAGATTTCTCTTCATCTTCGGAATATAACGAACATCTGTCAAAGTTCTGATTGTGCCATCAAACATCTTGATTCGAACGGAACCTATGCCTTCAATCTTGCATGGTGAATTATCAAAACCCAAAACGGAACCAGCAGCAGTAGTGGAATCAAAAGTAGTAAACCAATCTCTATGCGGGCACATATGAAAAGTACATGCAGTGTCAAGTACCCACTCATCATTGGTCTCAGAACATCCAGCAGTAACGACAAGAGCATCATCGGAACTATCATCACGAGCAACGTTAGCAGAATTTTCACCTTGTCTGTTACCTTTCCTCTTTTCTTTATTCTGCAACTTGAAATACTCGGAGATGTCATGCCCATCTCTCTTGCAATATCTGCAATACTTCTTGTCTCTGGATTGCGACCGGACCCTGTGGCCGTTCTTACTTTTGCCTTTGTTTCCATTATTGGAGTTCTTCTCCTTTGTCCTGCCACGAACAGATAATCCCTCGGCTTGGGATGAACTCAAACCATCATGAGGCACCATTAATTTCATCTTCTCCTTAGAGTTCAAAGCTTCATAAACTTCATTAAGTGCGAGAGTATCACGACTGTATAATATGGTGTCTCTAAAATTTGTATATGAACTTGGCAGTGAACAAAGTAACATTAAAGCGGTATCTTCCTCTTCATACTTAACCTCCATTGCAGCTAGATCGGATATGATCTCTTTAAATTCAGAAATATGATTCAAAACATTACCTCCCTCGGGTAACCTGTGCAGGAATAATTTTTGCTTCAGATGCATCTTGCTGGTAAGATCTTTTGTCATGCAAATGCTTTCCAGCTTTAACCATAGAGCGGCGGCAGTTTTCTCGCTCAAAACTTCCTGCAAAATATTATTATGCAAATGGAGTTGAATTTGTGACAAAGCCTTATGATCCCTTCTTTTCTCATCAGCAGTCCAGTCCTGAATTCGGTCCTTCCCAAAACTATCCAGTGCATCATCATAGTCGGCCTGTGCCAACAACGCCCGCATCTTGACTTGCCATAGGGTAAACCTTATGTCACGGTCCAGTAGCGGAAGATCGTACTTCATGGAAGCCATGAGTAGATAAACTGTGCACAAAGTAGTACAAGTCGTAGAAAAATTCTTGATAGAATTTAATTAATGCGGAGCAACGGAGTTGAAAAAATAGCACCTGGAAAATCTGGTTGGTTGTAGCAACCGAAGAGCAACAAGAGTTGACGTGGTGGCTTCACGTGAGAGAGTAGCTAGGCTAGCAGATCAATCAGGCCTTGATTCTCGCGCGTGTTTATTAGTACTGATGGACGGCGACTCGGCGGATTGATGTGTCTCCTGCCTGCAGCTTTTCTTCAATCGCCTTGAGACTTGGGAGCAGCGGGGGCCAGGATAAATCACACAATACGCTAGCTGCGGGAATCGTCTCGATCTCGGCTGCAACAGAAAACGAATCCGAGGACGGATCGGTGGATCGCCAAAAAAGACGCGTACGGCGGCGCAGCGTAAGATCCTGTCGAACTCGCTTCTTGCGGCGGCGGCGAAACCGACGCAGCCCTAATCTCTGGTCTCAAACTCGTATATGCAACCTCAGCTCTGATACCATTTGTTAGATAATAACGAGATATAAACGAGATAGAGAGACACGGATTTAACGTGGAAACCCTTGCGGGAGAAAACCACGGACGCACGAAGGCGCAATCACTATGAGGAGGAGTATTACAAGCACGAGACGACAGACCGTCTTAGGTGCGACTACATGGGGTATATATTGAGGGCAATACATAAGAGTCCTTGGAGGACAAGTAAACGAGTTGTACTCGTACGCGTCGACGTCAACGGAAAAGGCCCACACATGTTGTACCACGTCTAGTCCAACACGGTATAATTTGGATCACAATTTAACAGTTCTCGAACCCGTAGGGTTCGCACGCTTAACGTTTGATGACGATCGGTATTATGAGTTTATGAGTATTGATGTACCGAAGGTAGTTCAGAGTCCCGGATGAGATCACGGACATGACGAGGAGTCTCGGAATGTCCGAGACATAAAGATTCATATATTGGACGACTATATTCGGACACCGGAAGTATACCGGAAAAGTTTCGGATTTAACGGGATTGCCGGAGGGGGTTACCGGAACACCCTACGAAGGGGGATGGTCCATAGTGGGCCTTATGGAAAAGAGAGAGGCAGCCCATAGGGCTGGCCGGCGCCCCACCTAGGGTTCCTAGTTGGACTAGGAGTTTGGGGGCGCCACCTCTTCTTCTTTTCCTATTCCCTCTCTTCCTTCTTTGGTGGTTCCTACTAGGAATAGGATTGCAATCCTATTCCTAATAGGATTGCACCCCTAGCCGCACCAAACAAGGGCCGGCCGGCCTTCCCCCCTTGCTCCTTTATATACGGGGGCAGGGGGGCACCCAAAGACACACAAGTTGAACTGTTCCAGCCGTGTGCGGTGCCCCCCTCCACAGAAACACACCTCGGTCATACCGTCGCGAAGCTTAGGCGAAGCCCTGCGCCGGTGAATACATCATATCCGTCACCACGCCGTCGTGCTGATGAAACTCTCCCGTGAAGCTCAACTGGATCAAGAGCTCGTGGGACGTCATCAAGCTGAACGTGTGCTGAACGCGGAGGTGTCGTACGTTCGGTGCTTGATCGGTTGAATCGTGAAGAAGTTCGACTACATCAACCGCATCACTTGACGCTTCCGCTCCCGGTATACGAGGGTACGTAGACACACTCTTCCCTGTCGTTGCTATGCATCTGGTAGATAGATCTTGCGTGATCGTAGGAAAATTTTAAAATACTACATTCCCCAACAGTGGCATCAGAGCCAGGTCTATGCGTAGATGATATGCACGAGTAGAACACAATGAGTTGTAGGCGATACTAGTCATACTGCTTACCAGCATGTCATACTTTGCTTCGGCGGTATTGTGAGATGAAGCGGCCCGGACCGACATTACGCGTACGCTTACGCGAGACTGGTTTCACCGTTACGAGCACTCGTTGCTTAAAGGTGACTGGCGGGTGTCTGTCTCTCTCACTTTAGCTGAATCAAGTGTGGCTATGCCCGGTCCTTGTGAAGGTTAAAACAGCACATACTTGACGAAACATCGTTGTGGTTTTGTATGCGTAGGTAAGATCGGTTCTTGCTAAAGCCCGTAGCAGCCACGTAAAACTTGCAACAACAAAGTAGAGGACGTCTAACTTGTTTTTGCAGGGCATGTTGTGATGTGATATGGTCAAGACATGATGAGTTATACGGTTTTGTATGAGATGATCATGTTTTGTATTGTTATCGGCAACTGGCAGGAGCCATATGGTTGTCACTTTATTGTATGAAATGCAATCGCCATGTAATTACTTTACTTTATCACTAAGCGGTAGCGATAGTCGTAGAAGCAATAGTTGGCGAGACGACAACGATGCTACGATGGAGATCAAAGGCGTCGCGCTGGTGACAAAGATGATCATGAAGGTGCTTTGGAGATGGAGATCAAAAGCACAAGATGATGATGGCCATATCATGTCACATATTTTGATTGCATGTGATGTTTATCTTATTATGCTTCTTATTTTGCTTAGAACGACGGTAGCATTATAAGATGATCCCTTACTAAATTTCAAGGTATAAGTGTTCTCCCTGAGTATGCGCCGTTGCGAAAGTTCGTCGTGCCGAGACACCACGTGATGATCGGGTGTGATAAGCTCTACGTTCAAATACAACGGGTGTAAGCCAGTTTTGCACACGCAGAATACTCGGGTTAAACTTAACGAGCCTAGCATATGCAGATATGGCCTCGAAACACTGGAGACCGAAAGGTCGAGCGTGAATCATATAGTAGATATGATCAACATAAGATGTTCACCATTGAAACTACTCCATCTCACGTGATGATCGGACATGGTTTAGTTGATTTGGATCACGTGATCATTTAGATGACCAGAGGGATGTCTATCTAAGTGGGAGTTCTTTAAATTAATATGATTAAATTAAACTTTAATTTATCATGAACTTAGTCCTGATAGTTTTTGCATATCTATGTTGTTGTAGATCAATGGCCCGTGCTACCGTTCCTTTGAATTTTAATGCATTCCTAGAGAAAGCTAAGTTGAAAGATGATGGTAGCAATAACACGGACTGGGTCCGTAACCTGAGGATTATCCTCATTGCTACACAGAAGAATTATGTCCTTGAAGCACCGCTAGGTGACAAGCCCCCTCCCGCTAATGTAGACGCTTTGAACGTCTGGCAGTCGCGGTCTGATGACTACACGATAGTTCAGTGTGCCATGCTTTACGGCTTAGAACCGGGACTTCAACGACGTTTTGAACGTCATGGACCATATGAGATGTTCCTGGAGTTGAAGTTAATATTTCAAGCAAATGCCCGAATTGAGAAATATGAGATTTCCAATAAGTTCTACAGCTGCAAGATGGAGGAGAATAGTTCTATCAGTGAACACTTACTCAGAATGTCTGGGTACTACAATCATATGACTCAACTTGGTTGCAAAGTTGACGAGGATAGTGTTATTGATAGAGTTCTTCAATCACTGCCACCAAGCTATAAAGGCTTTGTGATGAACTATAATATGGAAGGGATGCAAAAGACAATTCCCGAGCTCTTCGCTATGCTCAAAGCTGCGGAGGTAGAAATCAAAAAGGAGCATCAAGTGTTGATGGTTAACAAGACCACTAGTTTCAAGAAAAAGGGCAAGGGAAAGAAGGGGAACTTCAAAAAGAATAGCAAAACAGTTGCTACTTCCACGAAGAAACCCAAGTCTGGAGCCAAGCCTGAAACTGAGTGCTTCTACTGCAAGGGGACAGGACACTGGAAGCGGAACTGCCCCAAGTATTTGGCGGATAAGAAGGATGGCAAGGTGAACAAAGGTATATGTGATATACATGTTATTGATATGTACCTTACTAATGCTCGTAGTAGTACCTGGGTATTTGATACCGGTTCGGTTGCTAATATTTGTAACTCGAAACAGGGACTACGGATTAAACGAAGATTGGCTAAGGACGAGGTGACGATGCGCGTGGGAAATGGTTCCAAAGTCGATGTGATCGCCGTCGGCACGCTACCTCTACATCTACCTTCGGGATTAGTTTTATACCTAAATAATTGTTATTTGGTGCCAGCGTTGAGCATGAACATTATATCTGGATCTTGTTTGTTGCGAGACGGTTATTCATTTAAATCAGAGAATAATGGTTGTTCTATTTTTATGAATAATATCTTTTATGGTCATGCACCCTCAAAGAGTGGTCTATTCTTATTCGATCTCAATTGTTGTGATACACATATTCATAATATTGAAACCAAAAGATGCAAGGTTAATAATGATAGTGCAACTTATTTGTGGCACTGCCGTTTAGGTCATATTGGTATAAAACGCATGAAGAAACTCCATAATGATGGACTTTTGGAATCACTTGATTATGAATCACTTGGTGCTTGCGAACCATGCCTCATGGGCAAGATGACTAAAACTCCATTCTCCGGAACTATGGAGCGAGCAACAGATTTGTTGGAAATCATACATACTGATGTATGTGGACCAATGAGTGTTGAAGCACGCGGCGGGTATCGTTATTTTCTAACCTTCACTGATGATTTGAGCAGATATGGGTATATCTACTTAATGAAGCACAAGTCTGAAACATTTGAAAAGTTCAAGGAATTTCAGAGTGAAGTAGAGAATCATCGTAACAAGAAAATAAAGTTTCTACGATCTGATCATGGAGGAGAATATTTGAGTTACGAGTTTGGTCTTCATTTGAAACAATGTGGAATAGTTTCACAACTCACGCCACCCGGAACACCACAGCGTAATGGTGTGTCTGAACGTCAAAACCGTAATTTATTGGATATGGTACGATCTATGATGTCTCTTACCGATTTACCACTATCGTTTTGGGGCTATGCTTTAGAGACAGTTGCATTCACGTTAAATAGGGCACCATCTAAATCCGTTGATACGACACCTTATGAACTATGGTTTGGCAAGAAACCAAAGTTGTCGTTTCTTAAAGTTTGGGGCTGTGATGCTTATGTGAAAAAGCTTCAACCTGATAAGCTCGAACCCAAGTCGGAGAAATGTGTCTTCATAGGATACCCAAAAGAGACTGTTGGGTACACCTTCTATCACAGATCCGAAGGCAAGATATTCGTTGCTAAGAATGGATCCTTTCTAGAGAAGGAGTTTCTCTCGAAAGAAGTGAGTGGGAGGAAAGTAGAACTTGATGAGGTAATTGTACCTTCTCCCTTATTGGAAAGTAGTACATCACAGAAAATTGTTCCAGTGATTCCTACACCAATCAGTGAGGAAGTTAATGATGATGATCATGAAACTTCGGATCAAATTTCTGCTGAACGTCGTAGATCAACCAGAGTACGTTCCGCACCAGAGTGGTACGACAACCCAGTTCTGGAAATCATGTTACTAGACCATGATGAACCTACGAACTATGAGGAAGCGATGATGAGCCCAGATTCCGCAAAATGGCTTGAAGCCATGAAATCTGAGATGGAATCCATGTATGAGAACAAAGTATGGACTTTGGTTGACTTGCCCGATGATCGGCAGGCCATCGAAAATAAATGGATCTTCAAGAGGAAGACCGACGCAGACTGTAATGTTACTGTTTACAAAGCTCGACTTGTTGCGAAAGGTTTTCGACAAGTTCAAGGAGTTGACTACGATGAGACTTTCTCACCTGTAGCGATGCTTAAGTCTGTCCGAATCATGTTAGCAATTGCCGCATTTTATGATTATGAAATCTGGCAAATGGATGTCAAGACTGCATTCCTGAATGGATATCTCAAAGAAGAGTTGTATATGATGCAACCAGAAGGTTTTGTCGATCCAAAAGGTACTAACAAAGTATGCAAGCTCCAGCGATCCATCTATGGACTGGTGCAAGCATCTCGGAGTTGGAATATACGCTTTGATGAGGTGATCAAAGCATATGGTTTTATACAGACTTTTGGAGAAGCCTGTATTTACAAGAAAGTGAGTGGGAGCTTTGTAGCATTTCTAATATTATATGTAGATGACATATTGTTGATTGGAAATGATATAGAATTTCTGGATAGCATAAAAGGATACTTGAATAATAGTTTTTCAATGAAAGACCTCGGTGAAGCTGCTTATATATTAGGAATCAAGATCTATAGAGATAGATCAAGACGCTTAATTGGACTTTCACAAAGCACATACCTTGATAAGATTTTGAAGAAGTTCAAAATGGATCAGTCAAAGAAAGGGTTCTTGCCTGTATTACAAGGTATGAAGTTGAGTAAGACTCAATGCCCGACCACTGCAGAAGATAGAGAGAAAATGAAAGTCATTCCCTATGCCTCAGCCATAGGATCTATCATGTATGCAATGCTGTGTACCAGACCTGATGTGTGCCTTGCTATAAGTCTAGCAGGGAGGTACCAAAGTAATCCAGGAGTGGATCACTGGACAGCGGTCAAGAACATCCTAAAGTATCTGAAAAGGACAAAGGATATGTTTCTCGTGTATGGAGGTGACAAAGAGCTCGTCGTAAACGGTTACGTCGATTCTAACTTTGACACTGATCCGGATGACTCTAAGTCACAAACCGGATATGTATTTTTATTGAACGATGGAGCTGTCAGTTGGTGCAGTTCCAAGCAGAGCGTCGTGGCGGGATCTACGTGTGAAGCGGAATACATAGCTGCTTCAGAAGCAGCAAATGAAGCAGTCTGGATGAAGGAATTCATATCCGATCTAGGTGTAATACCTAGTGCATCGGGTCCAATGAAAATCTTTTGTGACAACACTGGAGCAATAGCCTTGGCGAAGGAATCCAGGTTTCACAAGAGAACAAAGCACATCAAAAGACGCTTCAATTCCATCCGCGATCTAGTCAAGGAGGGAGACATAGAGATTTGCAAAATACATACGGATCTGAATGTTGCAGACCCGTTGACTAAGCCTCTTCCACGGGCAAAACATGATCAGCACCAGGACTCCATGGGTGTGAGGATCATCACTTTGTAATCTAGATTATTGACTCTAGTTCAAGTGGGAGACTGAAGGAAATATGCCCTAGAGGCAATAATAAAGATGTTATTTGTATTTCCTTATATCATGATAAATGTCTTTTATTCATGCTAGAATTGTATTAACCGGAAACTTAGTACATGTGTGGATACATAGACAAAACAGTATGTCCCTAGTATGCCTCTACTAGACTAGCTCATTGATCAAAGATGGTTATGTTTCCTAACCATAGACATGAGTTGTCATTTGATCAATGGGATCACATCATTAGGAGAATGATGTGATGGACAAGACCCATCCGTTAGCATAGCACTATGATCGTTTAGTTTTTTCTGCTATTGCTTTCTTTATGACTTATACATGTTCCTATGACTATGAGATTATGCAACTCCCGAATACCGTAGGAACACCTTGTGTGCTATCAAACGTCACAACATAACTGGGTGATCATAAAGATGCTCTACAGGTGTCTCCGAAAGTATTCGTGGTGTTGGCATAGATCAAGATTAGGATTTGTCACTCCGAGTGTCGGAGAGGTATCTCTGGGCCCTCTCGGTAACACACATCACAATAAGCCTTGCAAGCAAAATACTAATGAGTTAGTCACGAGATGATGTGTTACGGAATGAGTAAAGAGACTTGTCGGTAACGAGATTGAACTAGGTATAGAGATACCGACGATCGAATCTCGGGCAAGTAACATACCGTTGACAAAAGGAACAATGTATGTTGTTATGCGGTTCTGACCGATAAAAGATCTTCGTAGAATATGTAGGAGCTAATATGAACATCCAGGTTCCGCTATTGGTTATTGACCGGAGATGAGTCTCGGTCATGTCTACATCGTTCTCGAACCCGTAGGGTCCGCACGCTTAACGTTGGATGACGATCGGTATTATGAGTTTATGAGTATTGATGCACCGAAGGTAGTTCGGAGTCCCGGATGAGATCACGGACATGACGAGGAGTCTCGGAATGTCCGAGACATAAAGATTGATATATTGGACGACTATATTCGGACACCGGAAGTATACCGGAAAAGTTTCAGATTTAACGGGATTGCCGGAGGGGGTTACCGGAACCCCCTACGAAGGGGGATGGTCCATAGTGGGCCTTATGGAAAAGAGAGAGGCAGCCCATAGGGCTGGCCGGCGCCCCACCTAGGGTTCCTAGTTGGACTAGGAGTTGGGGGGCGCCACCTCTTCTTCCTTTCCTATTCCCTCTCTTCCTTCTTTGGTGGTTCCTACTAGGAATAGGATTGCAATCCTATTCCTAGTAGGATTGCACCCCTAGCCGCACCAAACAAGGGCCGGCCGGCCTCCCCCCTTGCTCCTTTATATACGGGGGCAGGGGGGCACCCAAAGACACACAAGTTGAACTGTTCCAGCCGTGTGCGGTGCCCCCCTCCACAGAAACACACCTCGGTCATACCGTCGCGAAGCTTAGGCGAAGCCCTGCGCCGGTGAATACATCATATCCTTCACCACGCCGTCATGCTGACGAAACTCTCCCGTGAAGCTCAACTGGATCAAGAGCTCGTGGGACGTCATCAAGCTGAACGTGTGCTGAACGCGGAGGTGCCGTACGTTCGGTGCTTCATCGGTTGAATCGTGAAGAAGTTTGACTACATCAACCGCATCACTTGACGCTTCCGCTCCCGGTCTACGAGGGTACGTAGACACACTCTTCCCTCTCGTTGCTATGCATCTGGTAGATAGAGCTTGCGTGATCGTAGGAAAATTTTAAAATACTACGTTCCCCAACAGATTGTGGTTGCCTACATTCAGCTACTGTGTGAGTCTTACTGTAGTGAGTAATTGGATTGAGTTCTGGAGCAATATGCAACTGTATGAACATGCTTCATTCAGCTCGTATGTGAGTCTCAATGCTGGCATTGGTTTCTGAGTTCATGAAGCTAGCTAGCTATTATGTCTAGTATCTCCTGGTCTGATTTGTTTAGTCTTAATTCTGGCGTTGGTTTCAAAATGACCAGTGCGCATTTGCGTTGTGCAGTACGGACTCGGCTATAATTCTTGTATGTCATGCAGTTATTCCTTGGCGTCTCACATTTTGTCCTATTGATATGTTGCAAATATTGCGTAGGAGGTTGAGGGACATGAGGGCCGGCGGTGAGCATAAAGCTCTGTTGTTATTCAACAGTCTCAGAAATCTCTTCAAATAAACAAATGAGCTATATGTTCCGCCCCCTCGATATGCTTAGCAAAATAGTAAATTTGTAAGATCTTACTCTGAACTATATGTGTAATAACTATCAGTAGTCTAGGTTTGAGCATTAGAACCGTTTTAGAATCGGATAAAAATTAGAATTTGATCTGACCCTATTTTCCTATTGTTTAATCTTAGAGTAAGTTACTCTTGAATATATGTGATCTGTTTTGTCACTTTGTGGCACTCTTTAATCTTTTTGGTTAATATAAACATGTTGGTACAATTATGATTGAAATCACATCAACAGAAAGTCTACGCCCAATTATTATTGGAATTACATTTACACTTGTTTCATAATACATGGCAATCTTGCAGCTACTCCTGAACCCAAAACCGGCCATCCACACCTTTATCAATCCATGGCAGGAAGTTATTGATTTCGTCGAAAGCAGCAATCAAAGGCATGTCTGGCAACCCCGATGAACGCCAAGGGGTTCAGAGATATGGGGACGCAGACCATGTCCATCACCAGGCACCGTTGGTGCATTCTCTTGCAGGTGCACCCACTTCCACTTGGGCAGTAGCTGCTTCTCCCCGGCGCCCACCACTTCTACGGGCTACCGGTGCTACTGCTCTTGCTTGTCGCCGCCGCATGCTGCTGCTCGCCAAAGCCTCGTGCTACTGTCGTCGTGGACCTGGTCGCGAGTCGCGACTCACACCATGGTCGCCGCCACAAACTGCCATGTTCTGTGAAGAATGCAAGTTCAAAGCAAAAAAAGCTTCACCACCACTGGCTCCCATGACTGCTGCCCCGCCACGGTTGGTCATCCTCTTGGAGCCGCTTTAGCCAGGGATGGGTGTACTCCCGCTCGGCGATGTCAATGGCGATGGAGGTGTCTAAAGAGATGGAGGCGGCGAGCGGGGCAGACGAAGAGCAGTCCGATGCCAAGGCGGCATGGGAGTGCCAGCCATGAGGCCCGCCTCCACTTGCAAGGACTTCGTGCCGTAGCACTGGATCCCTCTGTCTCCCGCGCCCGTCCTCCGTCACCCGACTCCGATGAGCTCTTGCCCAGGTTGCCCCACCGCCCCTCCTTTCTCCCTTCTTCTCTCCCTCACGGCCTCACCTCACTGTCTTCTTTCTCCCCAGGACCCGCTGATGCCATGGATGCGCCTGGGAAGCCTCGCCGCCGGCCTCTGGATCCGCCTCCCAAGCACCATCCGCGCATGGATCCAACCCCTTAAAGCTCCATCCGCCGCCGCTGTAACGACCAAACCTCGAAGGATTTGAGTCTCTGTGCTTACCGTGCTAGTCCCTGGATCGAACTCGCTAGGACACACAGTATAGATGAATACCAGAATACAAGTGCATCATTTATTACAACGTATGATCCAGAGTATATAAAATAAAACAATCTGCATAGCTCATGGCTAGCTATTATTCAATCACACAGCGGAAGTAGCAGAAAAATAATGATGAGTCCCATCATAGCCCAACTGGCGATGCTGAGTGCAGACTCGCGACCCTAACGGTACCTTACTCCTCGTCTGAAAATCCTGCAACATGAGACGTTGCAGCCGTATAGGTCAATACATTGAATGTATTGGCAAGTTACACAGGAGAAGTAATAAAGCATACCTACATGTATATGCATAGAACAACAAAGGAAGGCTTGGGGGTTTATTTTGCAGAAAGCTGATTTTGTCCTCATAACTACCTAATAGTCAATTTTTCATTTAGTTCCTTTAATTACTACAATTAAATACACAAGGTTGAGTTGGCAAAATCAACTCCAACCTACCCATTTAGTAAGTTGCCCACAAATATTATTAAGTGTCACATCTATCAAGATCATCCAACAACTGTAATGGCATAGTCGCTCAAAATTACCCATAACCGGGGGCACGGCTAATCATGATTAGTTTTATTACTCTGCAGAGTTTTGCACACTTTACCCACTAGACTCAACCCGAAGATTGAGACGAAGCCTTTCAGAAGTAGTCACCTCCACCCCCGGCAGCCGGTACACCTATCCATATCTACATCTGCTAGCATACCTGGGCGAGGATCCCACAACCTACTCAACTAAGCCAGAGCCCATATAGCTAGTGGTCGCGCATGGAAGCTACTAGTCATTAAGTCTGTCTGATATTTTTGAGCCTGGGCGGCCGTCCACTTACATTCAGAGGGTAAAAACCATGATGTTCTTAAGACCACCCATCAATACCACTTCCGCCCAGAGGTGAGTTAAGTCCTGAATTACTACTCAGTTTGTTAAATATCAATAATCCTCACATAAGCTAAATGTATTCAGGAACCAACCCCGTCTACCAGCATAGCAAAACTATACCTAACACGATTTGCAAAAGACGGGAGATAGATCAACCATATAGCTCAAATTATAACAATCCTATAATGCATAAGTTTATAGTGTCATCACCTACAATGCATAGGAAAACAATAGGTAAAGGATGATCAACATGTAACTTGCCTTGGTTCTGGTTCAAAAAGTCACACTCCTGACAATAGCTCGCGTCGCACTCCGGACAATCTACACGTTTCACACAATACAACAATTCAATCACCGAAACTCCAATAAAGCCAAAATAAAGCAAACAGCAAGAAAATCATTTTAAAACTCAAAAACGGCAGCAAAACAACATGTACAGATCACCTATATTGCACTACGGTCACAATGCAAAAAGAATCACTCGATTCCGATAAACGGTTTAAAAGATATGGCCTCCGGAAGTTTTAATTCAAATTCAAACGAATTCAAATTTGAATTGTGCAAATATGTGCAAACTTGGTACTGGGATGAAGAGATGATTTTTGTGAGTGCATAGGAAAAAGAATCACCTAATTTGGATTAACAGAATAGAAACTACAGCTATTTGAAGTATTGAGGAAAAACTAGAAAAGACAAAAAGAAAAACAACAGAAATCGCCTGGACACTGCAGCAACTCCTGTAGACGCCTGTAGCGAACTGCCACGTGGCAGTTGCCTATTGGCCGGCGGTGTGGACTCACCAAACGACAAACAAACGGCGGCGGCGGCTCGGGCGTCGGCGGCGGGGCGTCTCCGGCGAGTCTCCGGTGGAGGCGAAGGTACGGGCGGGTGCGGCGTCGAGTGGCGGAGGTGGTGCTGGTGTCGGATGGCGGCGAGGGGGTCTGTAGTGGCGGCGGCGACGAGGTGAACGGCGGCGATGCTCTGGCGGCGGCGGACTTGCTCGTTGCCCTCGATTGGCTGCGATTCCGGCGACAAGGAAGTGTCAGGGAGGTGCAGAGATGAGTGGGGAATCGAGAAGAACAGTCAGAGGGCTCGGATGGTTCTTACGGCAACGAGGGGAGGCGATGAACGGCGGCGGACGGCGGAGCTCCTCCGCGAGATCCAAATCGCCCATGCGGCTTCGTGCGGTCGAAGAAGGACGAGGGGAAGGATGCGGTCAGGTGCCCTAGGGCTTAGAACGCGTCTGGCGCGTCGGGCGGGCACGAGATTGACCCGGAGCGCGAGCTCGAGTCGGGCTCGGCATCCGTGCGCGCTCGGGCGCGGCGTGGCGTCTCCGGCTCGGTGGAAGGAAGGGGAACAGGGGCGGGGTCCACCCGTCAGCGAGAGAGGCAGCGGGTCGGGCGCAAGTGCGGGTCGGGTCGGGCGAGCGGTGCCGCTTCGCGTGCGAGCGAGCGAGCGGGCTGCGGCTGGTGCGGTGCGGCTGGGCTGCGGTGGTGGGCCGCCCATTGCGCCTGGCTGTTGGCTGCGCTTTGCTGGGCCGCGCTGTGGCCTGCGTTGCTGCCCTTTTTTTTCCTTTTTTTTACAGAACCAGCAGCAAAACAAAATAAATAAAATACAAAAACATAAAATAACTTCTAAATAAAAATACCTAGACAACCAGTAAAAATAGCCCTACAGTTATAAACTACAGGAACACCAGTTCCAATACTAATGCAATTTTGTAAAATGATTTTGATGCATTTGGTCACTCAAACAACATATAAAACTACAATTAAAATATTTTCAAGATTGTAAAAATTACCAGAACATATCAAATCAACTGGAAACATTATTCTGGACATTATGAACATTTTTAAAAATAGGGGAGAAGTCATGTTATCTCCACTCCAATTAAATTGCCTTTAGTTGCATAATGAAAAGAATATTGTAGAAAGACAAATAATGCAATAAAAATATGATATGCAAGTGAATGATCTATTAACATCCAAATTAGGAAAATTGGGATGTTACAAACCTACCCACCTTAAGATGAATCTCGCCCTCGAGATTCGGGCTGGCTAGGAAATAGGTGTGGGTGCTCCTGCCTGAGATCTTCCTCTCGTTCCCAGGTAGCTTCTTCCTGTGTATGATGATCCCACTGAACCTTGCATAACTTAATTGTCTTGGTGCGAGTAACTCTCTCTGCTGTCTCCAAAATCTTAACAGGTTTCTCCTCATATGTCAAATCATTCTCCAACTGAATTGCATCAAGTGGCACTGTGTCCCTCAATGGAACATCCATCATCTCTGCGTGGCACTTCTTCAACTGAGATACATGAAACACATTATGAACTCCAGACAAAGATTCTGGCAACTCCAGCTGATAAGCTACCTCTCCTCTACGCTCCAAGATCCTGTAAGGCCCCACGAAACGTGGTGCTAACTTACCCTTAATTCCAAACCTCTTAATTCCACGAAGTGGTGAAACTCGAAGATATGCGCAGTCTCCTACCTCATATGTTACCTCTTTGCGCTTTGCATCTGCATAACTCTTCTTTCTGGATTGTGCTATCTTCAACATGTCACGAATCAACTTGACCTTCTCCTCAGCATCTCTAATCAAGTCTGGTCCAAAGAACTGTCGCTCTCCAACCTCATCCCACATCAACGGTGTCCTGCACTTCCTGCCATACAATACCTCAAACGGTGCCATCTTCAGACTAGCCTGATAACTGTTATTATATGAGAACTCTGCATAAGGTAAATTATCATCCCAACTGGACCCATAGTCCAAAACACAAGCTCTCAACATATCCTCCAAATTCTGATTTACCCTCACTGTCTGCCCATCAGTCTGTGGATGGAAAGCTGTACTGAACTCCAGCCTGGTGCCCAAGGATTCATGCAACTGACGCCAAAATTTAGATGTGAACTGAGTACCTCTATCAGACACTACCTTTTTTGGAACCCCATGCAGACAAACAATTTTAGACATATAAACTTTAGCTAGCTGAGCACTGGTATAAGTAGTCTTTACCGGAATGAAGTGAGCAACTTTAGTCAAGCGATCAACAATTACCCAAATAGAATCATAACCTGACCGAGTCCTGGGTAACCCTGTAATGAAATCCATACCAATCTCATCCCATTTCCACTCAGGTATAGGCAATGGCTGTAACAAACCTGCTGGCCTCTGATGTTCTGCTTTAACTCTCTGGCACACATCACATGTAGCAATATATCCAGCAATCTCCCTCTTCAGGCTAGGCCACCAAAATCTTTCCCTCAAGTCCAAATACATCTTAGTATTAACTGGGTGAATAGAATAAGGTGAATCATGTGCCTCCTGAAGAATCAATTTCCTGATGTCTGCATCTTGCGGTACACAAACACACTTCTCAAACCATATGGTCCCATGTTCATCCTCATGGAAACCTTCTGCCTTACCTTTAGTCATATTCTCCTTTATTGCAACAATCTCTTTATCATCCTTTTGAGCTTCCCTGATCCTGTCAAGCAAAGTAGGCTTTACCTCAAGTGTTGCCAAATATCCCTTAGGAACCATCTCCAACCTGAGATCCCTGAACTGATCACATAACTCTTGTGGCATATCATTAATATCAACTGCATTAACATGGCTCCTACGACTCAATGCATCAGCAACAACATTAGCCTTACCAGGATGATACTGCACATTCAAATCATAATCCTTAATAAGCTCCAACCATCTCCTCTGCCTGAGGTTCAAATCTTTCTGAGTAAAAATATACTTCAAGCTCTTATGATCAGTAAATATATCACAATGATTACCAATAAGATACTGCCTCCAAGTTTTCAATGCATGCACAACTAAGGCTAACTCCAAATCATGTGTAGGATAATTATGCTCATGATTCTTAAGCTGACGTGAGGCATATGAAACAACTTTACCTTCCTGCATCAAAACACTCCCAAGTCCCTGACGAGAAGCATCACAATATACCTGGAAGTCCTTATGTATATCAGGCAGAATTAAGACTGGTGCCGTAACCAAACGCTGCTTCAATTCCTGAAAGCTGGCCTCACATTCATCAGTCCAAGCAAACTTCTTCTCCTTCTTCAACAATTCAGTCATAGGCTTTGCAATTATAGAAAAGTTCTCAATAATCCTCCTATAATAACCTGCAAGGCCCAAAAAGCTGCGAATCTCCCCAACTGTTGTGGGTGCCTCCCACTCTGTAACTGCAGCAACCTTAGATGGATCAACTGCAACTCCATTACCTGACACAACATGTCCGAGGAATGCTACCTCATCCAGCCAAAATTCACATTTGCTGAACTTGGCATACAACTGATGTTCCCTCAGCTTCTCCATCACCAAGCGTAGATGTTCCTCATGCTCTTGCTTATTCTTGGAGAACACCAATATATCATCAATGAAAACAACCACAAATTTATCCAGGTACTCCATAAACACCTTGTTCATCATATTCATGAAGTACACAGGAGCGTTAGTCAATCCAAATGACATAACAGTATATTCATACAACCCATACCTCGTAGTAAAAGCAGTCTTTGGGATATCTTGCTCACGAATCTTTAATTGATGATAACCAGAACGAAGATCAATCTTAGAAAACACAGTAGCTCCCTCCAGCTGGTCAAACAAATCATTTATCATAGGCAAGGGATACTTATTCTTAATGGTTACCTCATTCAGAGAACGATAATCAACACACATCCTCAAGGTACCATCTTTCTTCTCCACAAACAAAACTGGAGCTCCCCAAGGTGATGAACTTGGGCGAATAAATCCTTGTTCCTGCAATTCCCTTATCTGCTTCTTCAATTCCTCCAACTCCTGAGGAGGCATTCTATACGGTCTCTTTGCAATAGGTCCAGTGCCTGGTATTAAATCAATAAGAAACTCAATATCTCTGTCTGGTGGCATACCTGGCAACTCCTCTGGAAACACATCTGGGTAGTCCCTCACAACTGGCACATCTTCCAGACTACCCCCCTTAAGAGAGTTCACTTGCACCTTATTATGCTTGTACTTACATACATATCTGATCCTCTTACCTCCTGGTGCACTGAGAGTAATAGATCGACTGGCACAATCAATAAGACCTTTATATTTAGTCAGCCAGTCCATACCCAGAATAACATCAATACCCTGTGACTTCAATATAACCAAATCTGTGGGAAAAACATGCTTCCCAATGGACAAAGGCATCTGAAAACATCCCAAACTTGCTGCCATCTCAGCCCCCGGAGAACTTACTAGAATAGGTGTCTTAAGTGCTACGGTAGGCAACTTATGTTTATCCACAAATACCCGTGAGATGAATGAATGCGATGCACCAGAATCAAAAAGAACAAGTGCAGGTACCGAATTAATCAAGAACTTACCAATCACGGCATCAGGTTCATCATAAACCTCCTCCACATTAACATGGTTAACATGACCCTTTTGGAAGGGGTTTGGCTTGCTGACTCCAGAGTTTCCATTACCGTTCTTGCTCTCTGGGCAAGCGTTGGAGTAGTGGCCCATCTGCCTACACTTATAGCACTGAACCTGGCTAATGTCCCTCTGCACAGGCACACTCTGGTGGTTCTGGTTATTACTCCCTCCATTACCATTACCATTACCATTACCCTTGGCATTGCCATTGTTACTCTTGTGCCCATTGTGATTATGATGGCCATTATGGTTGTGGCCATTCCCTCCATGATGATTATGTCCATTACCTCCATGATGATGATGATGCCCATTACCTCCATTACTCTGATATGAAGTGCGTGGCTTCTGTTGTGGTCCTGAATTATACCTGTTATTGTTGTTGTACTTCCTCTTGCGATTCTCTATGGCCTGATGCTTCCCCTTTAGCATAATAGCCTTATCAATCAGCTGCTGACAATTATCAAAAGTGGCCACTGTCAACTGAAGGCTCAACTCATCATTTAGGCCCTCCAAGAATTTCTCCTGCCTAGCTGCATCAGTGTTAACATCATTAGGAGCATAGCGTGCAAGATTATTAAATTCATCCACATAAGCATTAACTGTGCGTCCTCCCTGACGCAAACTGCGAAACTCCTTCTTTTTCAAACTCATAGCACCAGCAGACACATGTGCAGCACGAAAAGCAGTCTGAAACTGAGTCCAAGTGATACCAGCAATGGGATAAGAGCCCAAGTAGTTGTCCCACCAAGCTGCTGCAGGACCCTCCAACAAATGTGCGGCAAACCTCACCCGCTCTGCATCTGTGCATCCACCTGTCTCCAGGTTCTTATTGACTCCACGGAGCCAATCATCAGCCACAATAGGTTCAGGGGAACTGGAGAACCTCTGAGGATTCAACCTCAGGAACCTGGTAAGCATATCCACGGGTGGCGGGTTGTTGTTGTTGTTGTTGTTCTGGTTGTTCTGGTTCTGCACAAGCAACTGGATCAACTGCGTCTGCCCCTGAAGCAACTGCTGCATGTATGGCGGTATGTCATTGCCATTGTTCTCTCCTCCTGCAGCATTGCGCCTATTCTCACGCCTCGGCGGCATCTGGTGGGCAAGCATAGAAGAGTTTTAGATATAATAGGGCCAAAACTATAGATATAAATATATTCTACCCATATGCATATATGATCAAGGCAATAAAACACAACAACGAATAACACAAACAAACAAACAAACAATCAAACAATCACAGTAATATAGTAGTATATATATATATATATATATATGCATATATAGTCAAATAAATTTGACGAGATAAATTTAACAAGCAAGCTACCAATCAAGCAAACAATCTAGTATCTTCATACCACGAAAGTGGACATAATCAGATACGCTAACACGATAACGTTGCAAAATAAAACAAGCATATATGGTGGTCTCAGCACTAGTTCCTACTTAACTGTTCAAGATACTTGAGGGGATGAACTAATAAACAGTAAGAAGTATAACTAGTTTATAGAATAATTTTCACTCCTATGGCTTCTCTAATCCATTTTCTAGGGTCACGTCCTACAGTCAACACACTGCTCTGATACCATCTGTAATGACCAAACCTCGAAGGATTTGAGTCTCTGTGCTTACCGTGCTAGTCCCTGGATCGAACTCGCTAGCACACACAGTATAGATGAATACCAGAATACAAGTGCATCATTTATTACAACGTATGATCCAGAGTATATAAAATAAAACAATCTGCATAGCTCATGGCTAGCTATTATTCAATCACACAGCGGAATTAGCAGAAAAATAATGATGAGTCCCATCATAGCCCAACTGGCGATGCTGAGTGCAGACTCGCGACCCTAACGGTACCTTACTCCTCGTCTGAAAATCCTGCAACATGAGACGTTGCAGCCGTATAGGTCAATACATTGAATGTATTGGCAAGTTACACAGGAGAAGTAATAAAGCAGACCTACATGTATATGCATAGAACAACAAAGGAAGGCTTGGGGGTTTATTTTGCAGAAAGCTGATTTTGTCCTCATAACTACCTAATAGTCAATTTTTCATTTAGTTCCTTTAATTACTACAATTAAATACACAAGGTTGAGTTGGCAAAATCAACTCCAACCTACCCATTTATTAAGTTGCCCACAAATATTATTAAGTGTCACATCTGTCAAGATCATCCAACAACTGTAATGGCATAGTCGCTCAAAATTACCCATAACCGGGGGCACGGCTAATCATGATTAGTTTTATTACTCTGCAGAGTTTTGCACACTTTACCCACTAGACTCAACCCGAAGATTGAGACGAAGCCTTTCAGAAGTAGTCACCTCCACCCCCGGCAGCCGGTACACCTATCCATATCTACATCTGCTAGCATACCTGGGCGAGGATCCCACAACCTACTCACCTAAGCCAGAGCCCATATAGCTAGTGGTCGCGCATGGAAGCTACTAGTCATTAAGTCTGTCTGATCTTTTTGAGCCTGGGCGGCCGTCCACTTACATTCAGAGGGTAAAAACCATGATGTTCTTAAGACCACCCATCAATACCACTTCCGCCCAGAGGTGAGTTAAGTCCTGAATTACTACTCAGTTTGTTAAATATCAATAATCCTCACATAAGCTCAATGTATTCAGGAACCAACCCCGTCTACCAGCATAGCAAAACTATACCTAACACGATTTGCAAAAGACGGGAGATAGATCAACCATATAGCTCAAATTATAACAATCCTATAATGCATAAGTTTATAGTGTCATCACCTACAATGCATAGGAAAACAATAGGTAAAGGACGATCAACATGTAACTTGCCTTGGTTCTGGTTCAAAAAGTCACACTCCTGACAATAGCTCGCGTCGCACTCCGGACAATCTACACGTTTCACACAATACAACAATTCAATCACCGAAACTCCAATAAAGCCAAAATAAAGCAAACAGCAAGAAAATCATTTTAAAACTCAAAAACAGCAGCAAAACAACATGTACAGATCACCTATATTGCACTACGGTCACAATGCAAAAAGAATCACTCGATTCCGATAAACGGTTTAAAAGATATGGCCTCCGGAAGTTTTAATTCAAATTCAAACGAATTCAAATTTGAATTGTGCAAACATGTGCAAACTTGGTACTGGGATGAAGAGATGATTTTTGTGAGTGCATAGGAAAAAGAATCACCTAATTTGGATTAACAGAATAGAAACTACAGCTATTTGAAGTATTGAGGAAAAACTAGAAAAGACAAAAAGAAAAACAACAGAAATCGCCTGGACACTGCAGCAACTCCTGTAAACGCCTGTAGCGAACTGCCACGTGGCAGTTGCCTATTGGCCGGCGGTGTGGACTCACCAAACGACAAACAAACGGCGGCGGCGGCTCGGGCGTCGGCGGCGGGGCGTCTCCGGCGAGTCTCCGGTGGAGGCGAAGGTACGGGCGGGTGCGACGTCGAGTGGCGGAGGTGGTGCTGGTGTCGGATGGCGGCGAGGGGGTCTGTAGCAGCGGCGGCGACGAGGTGAACGGCGGCGATGCTCTGGCGGCGGCGGACTTGCTCGTTGCCCTCGATTGGCTGCGATTCCGGCGACAAGGAAGTGTCAGGGAGGTGCAGAGATGAGTGGGGAATCGAGAAGAACAGTCAGAGGGCTCGGATGGTTCTTACGGCAACGAGGGGAGGCGATGAACGGCGGCGGACGGCGGAGCTCCTCCGCGAGATCCAAATCGCCCTTGCGGCTTCGTGCGGTCGAAAAAGGACGAGGGGAAGGCTGCGGTCAGGTGCCCTAGGGCTTAGAACGCGTCTGGCGCGTCGGGCGGGCACGAGATTGACCCGGAGCGCGAGCTCGAGTCGGGCTCGGCGTCCGTGCGCGCTCGGGCGCGGCGTGGCGTCTCCGGCTCGGTGGAAGGAAGGGGAACAGGGGCGGGGTCCACCCGTCAGCGAGAGAGGCAGCGGGTCGGGTCGGGCGAGCGGTGCCGCTTCGCGTGCGAGCGAGCGAGCGGGCTGCGGCTGGTGCGGTGCGGCTGGGCTGCGGTGGTGGGCCGCCCAGTGCGCCTGGCTGTTGGCTGCGCTTTGTTGGGCCGCGCTGTGGCCTGCGCTGCTGCCCTTTTTTTTTCCTTTTTTTTTACAGAACCAGCAGCAAAACAAAATAAATAAAATACAAAAACATAAAATAACTTCTAAATAAAAATACCTAGACAACCAGTAAAAATAGCCCTACAGTTATAAACTACAGGAACACCAGTTCCAATACTAATGCAATTTTATAAAATGATTTTGATGCATTTGGTCACTCAAACAACATATAAAACTACAATTAAAATATTTTCAAGATTGTAAAAATTACCAGAACATATCAAATCAACTGGAAACATTATTCTGGACATTATGAATATTTTTAAAAACAGGGGAGAAGTCATGTTATCTCCACTCCAATTAAATTGCCTTTAGTTGCATAATGAAAAGAATATTGTAGAAAGACAAATAATGCAATAAAAATATGATATGCAAGTGAATGATCTATTAACATCCAAATTAGGAAAATTGGGATGTTATAGCCGCCCTTCTGGATCGAGCCGCTCCGCCGACCCCAGCCGCTCGCGTCGCCGCGCGTTGACCCGATCCTGAACGAGACGTATGGACTGCGCGTTGAATATACCAAACTACATGGTCATTTTTTGTGAAGATGAAGCGTTTTCTCAGATCCATTTATACAGGGACTGCAGGTTGCATTAACAAAAAGTAGAAGGATTGTTTTGTAAAACTGCCACGACGGACGACAGAAATCCAATTTTCTTTATTATTAGGTAAAGATAAAGATAAAGATTATATATATTAGGTAGAGATAAAATACCCCTTTTCCTTTGGGAAAAAAGTCAACTATGCCACGTACACATACACGGAGACGAGACACGTTCAATTGAGGCGTGATCGTGACGGACTCGTGCTCACGCGCGCAACATATAAGGCTGAGCCCTCCCCGCCGCCTCCAAGCCCATAAAACCGGGAGAGACACCACGTGCACCTGCGAACTAACACACGGGCAAGGATACCAAGAAACCAATCCATGGCGACGGCGGCGCTCCAGCGCGTGGCGAGGAGGCTCGGCGGCCGCGCGCTGCAGGCGGACGTGCAGTTCCGGAGGTTCTTCCACAGCGGCAACTGGCAAGGCCGCCTCCGCGGGAGGAAGCGGCAGCGCAAAGGTACGCCAAGTCCTCAAAACAAAGGATTTTCTTAGCTTTCTTATTGCACCGAAACCTGATTAGTTTAGGGCAAAATATATACGCTAGCGTGATAGCGTCTTCCTGACCTCTTCTTGGAAACATTAATTGCCCTCGCCAAAAGCCACGTACATATGATTTTTTTTAGTGGATACATATAAGTCCAAGTACGTGTTGGCTGTTCACCCAAGCCAATCTTCTAGTTTTATTATTATCTCTCAATTGTAATAAGAATAATACAGTACACACACGCCTACACTCACCCATATGAACGCACACATGCACACCCTATCCCAATAAGCACTTTCGAGGGACTGAGCCAGCATATCATCTTGAGATTTATGAATTCAACCTAGGCGCCTCGTAGTCGACAGAAACGTCTCCTCTCACTGAACGAGCATCGTCGAAATTCCTGAAAGAAATCCAGGATAAATGCGAGCACTAGGATTTGAACTCTGGTGGCTTGTCCTTCTAATCATCCAACCACAGATTGTGGTAGCACGTTCTTGAAAACATTAATAGTAGATGTACATATAAATTCAAGTACGTGTTGGGTGTTCACCCAAGCCAAATATGTAGTTTTATTATCCATCTGTATTGTACTATATGAATACAATCTTAGTATTTTTTTGTTGTTGTGTCGCGTGTTCTGATATAGCCAGAGCCTTAAGTAGGATCCCAACATGCATCCACGGTTTCCGTAAGCGAAATTGCACCATTTGTTAACCGATCGATGTTTAAGAAATACAGACTCGTTTTGTGCTGATGCAGGGCCCTAGGGTTGATTGGGGAAAAGAGGAGCAAATCAAAAGCCTGAAAGAGGACTTCTACACCACTTTTCCAGGTGGGAACGGGACAAGCTGATCGATGGCACTCTGGCACGCCAAAACGGTCAGCTGCTGGAGCAACTTTGTGTGCAAGTCGAGCCTAGACCCAATGACCCACTCTGGTATGGAATTGGATAGCCCCAAAATTTTGATCTCTTGTTTTCTCTTACCTATGTCTGATTATGATTGCAATTCTCGTATCATCTTGGCTCTAGGCGCAAACATCGGCGCGGAAAACGGGTCTGTGATTTCATGTTGTATGGTGGGTTGTTTTGTTCTAGCTATCTGGCCTTGGGTGGGGTGTTTGACTTCTTCAAAGGACCAGATCCCAAGGAAAGGAAGGAGCAAAATCGAGCCATCGGTTGAGTCGTAATCGTCTCTAGGTTCCTTATTTAGTTTTTGTTGCAGGATCAGCTACTGCCTGTCTCATAGTCGGTTGTAAAATTCATGTAACTCTACAGAATTCAATAAAGGGTGCCGATGTCTGTCTGATAACGTGGGTTAACTTTTTGTATAGTTTTTTTTATATAACCAGCGAGAGCCAGGGCCTACCCCAATTTTTATCAAAGAGTAAATATCGGCAATGTTAGAGCATCTGCAGCCGGGCGCCCCAAATCCGTCTCATACGCAGGCCACGCTCGGGCTGATCGGCATATCCAGCACAAATATGGGGCGGATATGTGGAGGCCTCGGCCAGATGGTCGGGTCCCACATGAAATTCCCTGGAAACCAAGTATGACGGGCGTATCCTTCGTTGCCGCATGGCGACGCTCGGACTGTCCGCGTAGTGCCCTAGCCTAGCTATTTTAGCCGACCACCGGCACCGATACCCTACCCATCCACATTTCCCCCTCCCGCCCACCGCCGCCGCCACTTTCCGCTCACCATTTGCCTCTTTCCTCTAGTAGCAATGCGCCACGCCATACGTGCACCAGCAAGTCCTGCTAGGCATGCTGTTGTACACTCACCCCACTCTCAGCGTCTCCTCTTGTAACCTGTACTTAAAGCCCAAGAGCTATAGCAATACAAACATGGTGTGAGAAATATACAGCTCAACTTGGTATTAGAGCCCTCTCGACGATCCTTCTTTCTTTCGCCATGGATCGCCGTCTCCGACGCACCCGATCGACTAACCTCGACTCTCCTACCTCCTCCCGTCCGATCACTGTCACCCACGTCGCTCGCGCCGCGTAGGCTGTTGCCCGCGCCGTGCCGCCCGTTGGCCGCGCCGCCTGCTGACCGCGGAAAGGGCGCACTGCATCATGTAGCCCTCAGAGGCTCTTCCTCCCCGACTGCCGCGGTCACGGCAGCGCCCACCGCGTCCCACGCGACGGCCCCTGCGCACTGCCGGCAGCACGCCTGTCCCCCCTCCCCCACGAGGCGCCGGCGGCCCCATGATCCCTATCCTCGATGGTGCTAAAGCTGGGTCGTCGTCCGCCACAGGGCTGCCCCCTCCATCGCCCACTACTTCTCCTCGAAGCTCGCACTTGAGTCAGGTTTGTACTCCAAGTGGCGTCAACTCTTCTATGCGATCGCCCACTACTTCACCTTGAAGCTCGGAGAGGAGGAGGAAGAGCAAGTGGTCCAGGTCACGAGCGCATCCGCGGTGATCCCCGCGCCCCAACCCACGCAAGACAAGCCCATGTCTGGTTGCTATCTATAAGTGATAAAAAAGGGGCTGGCCCATGTAGGAGGGCCTCCTATACTGCGCACCGCTCGATGGGTGAAGACGCAACGCGCCCGTTTGGGTCAGCCCATGTCCGGGCGCCTGTTTTTTATTTTATTTTTCTTTTCCATTTTTTCTACTTTGCATAATTTGGTACTTCGAGATAGTTCCGAAATTTTAAAAAATGTGAATTTTGAAATAAAATGTTTAACAAATCATAGAATCTTTGCTTATTCAAAAATATTTCAAAATTTTGAAATAAATTTTCTAGAAATCAGAAAATGTTCATACTTTTTTAGAAAGTTTGTGTATTTTTTTAGAGGGGCGACCTCCAATCTGATATTTTCTTTGATGGCTTTTGGGGTAGGATCTAATTGAAACTAACCAACATAAACAAAATATCAGTGAATGAATAATTTTTATATTGCGCTTAGAAAATAAATATGAAATAGAGGACTGGAAATTCAAGAAGCCTCTAATGATTGACAAAATGGAAAGGGAGAAAGACATATGATCCAACCTGAGATTTTGTTGTGTGTGTGTGGGGGGGGGGGGTATTATCATCAATCGAGTGCTAGGTAAGAGCGATGACATATTGGGATTAATTCACTTAAAACAAATAATTAAATGAAAAAACAAGTCCTTTGTATGGTGTAAATCCTTTTTCTTGTGTTTCATCATTTATTAGGATCTAAGTTAACAACCTCCCAAAACTCAGACTTCACTCCTTTTCTCTTCTATGACTATGAGCAAAGCAAGTGAAGAATAAAAATCGATCCTAATAAAGAGCACACTTGTGTTCTCTTTCTTGCACTATCAATATTCCTCAGACAAGTTCACACCCAGTCCTGAACCTTAATCCGCGGCACGGCCTTCCCTCTGTCCTGCGCCGCCATCTCTCTATATATACAGGAAGTAGTCATTCATCTGCGTGCGAGGTGCGTGTGTGACTTGGACTATCTACTATGGGGTTCTTCTTAGGTAAGAGCCGATTCCAAAACTTCCTGGCCGATTCGTCGGGCTGTTGAATTACGTGGCTGAGGTTGATATGTCTCCAACGTATCTATAGTTTTTGATTGATCCATGCTATTATATTACCTATTTTGTATGTTTTATATGCATTTATGTACTATTTTATATGATTTTTGGGACAAACTTATTGACCTAGAGCCCAGTGGAAGTTTCTGTTTTTCCTTGTTTTTGAGTTTCGCAGAAAAGGAATACCAAACGGAGTCCAATTGACCTGAAAATTTACGGTGATTTTTTATGGACCAAAAGAAGCCCACGGAGCACCGGAGGTGGACCAGAAGAGTCATGAGGCCACCACAAGGGTGGGGGCGCCCCCTACCTTGTGGCCACCTCGTGGCCCCCCTGACTTGTCACCGACGCAAACAATTCCTATAAATAGTGAAACCTTAGAAAACAAACCTAGATCGGGAGTTCTGTTGCCGCAAGCCCTCCGAGTCCTTGAAAAACCAATCTAGCCCCGTTCCGGCACCCTGCCGGAGGGGGGAATCATCACCGGAGGCAATCTTAATCATTCCGGAGGCCACCATGACAAGGAGGGAGTAGTCCACCCTCGGGGCTGAGGGTATGTACCAGTAGCTATGTGTTTGATCTCTCTTTCTCTCTCTCTCGTGTTCTTGATTTCGCATGATCTTGATGTATCGCGAGCTTTGCTATTATAGTTGGATCTTATGATGTTTTCCCCCCTCTACCTTCTTGTAATGGATTGTGTTATCCCTTTCAAGTTATCTTATCAGATTGAGTCTTTAAGGATTTGAGAACACTTTATGTATGTCTTGCATGTGCTTATCTGTGGTGACAATGGGATATTCAGGTGATTCACTTGATGTATGTTTTGGCGATCAACTTGCGGGTTCAGTGACCTTCTGAACTTATGCATAGGGGTTGGCACACGTTTTCGTCTTGACTCTCCGGTAGAAACTTTGGGGCACTCTTTGAAGTTCTTTGTGTTGGTTTGAATAGATGAATCTGAAATTGTGTGATGCATATCGTATAATCAAACCCGCGGATACTTTTTTTGATAGTTAAATAGTAGGAAAGGCTCCTACTGCATGTATATGAAAAAAACTCAAACCAACAGTGTTACATGTACAATGGGGGTGGGGGTGGGGGGAGACCCAAAATGGTCATGTACAAGAGTGGGTATGGCCTAGCGATCCTATGTAGCCTACAAGATCTCCTCCAAGATGGCAGTCACAACTTATTTTTATGATCAGGCACTCTGTGTTTAATGCCGGCTAGGTCTTCTTTGAACCTCTTCTTCCAAGAGGATATAGTGGGGGTCACTTGTCTAAAATAGTTGTTGTTGCGTTCCTTCCATAGACTCCAAGAAGACACCATAAAGATATCCATGATCATCTTGCGGGGGTGTAAATCTTTCATCTGTTAGAGTAGTTTAAGCCTGTTGCCATGTGGGCCCCAAGTGATGTGAAGTGTATCTTAGCACACTTTACTGAAATCACAATGGAAGAATAGGTGTTCCACTGTCTCCTCCACACATGTTGACCACATAGCAGGCAGTCGAGGGTGTCTCCAATGTTGTAATGGCGTATCTTTAGCATGTTATGAGTGTTTAAGTGATTCGACAGCATGAACCACCTAAACACTTTGATTTTAGGAAGGCTTTTGGACTTCCACAACCACTTGAAGGCAACGTGTGCAATGACTTCTCTGAAGTAGAAGGAATAATACACATTAGTTTTGAACACCTACCCGTGGATACATGTGGTGACAATGGAGTATCTAGGTGACATTAGGGTTTTGGTTGATGTGTGTCTTAAGGTGTTATTTTAGTACGAACTCTAGGGTTGTTTGTGACACTTCTAGGAATAGCCCAATAGATCGATCAGAAAGATTACGTCCTCGCCTTCTTGATCCAACAAGACGGGCGAAGTAGTAGATGAGTTCGGCAGCATGACGGCGTGGTGTCGGTGATGGTGAAGTGATCTCCGTAGGGGTTCGCCTAAGCACTACGAAAATATGACCCGAGGGTTAAACAGTGGATGGGGCACCGCACATGGCTAAGACAATGTTATCTCTTGTGTGGCACCCCCTCCCCACATATATATAGGTTGGAGGGAGGGAGGTGCATCCAAAAGAGGCGCCCAAGTAGGAGGAATCCGACTTGGGGTCTCTCCCAAGCCGCGCCCCCTTTTCTTATTTGGAGTGCGGGGAAAGGCAAGGGAGGGCGCCCCCCCCTTTCCTTTCTCCCATGAGAGGGAAATGCGGGAGGGGCTAGCCCTCCCCCTTTTCCTTCCCTTGGGCTGGCCAAACAAGGAAGGGGGCGCACCGTCCCCCTTCTGAGCTGGGCTGTCCCCTCCTTCGGACCATAAGGCCCATATCTTGCCGGGGGGGGG
>LR738715.1:796933892-796953765 GCA_902687465.1 Secale cereale
TTCTCCTGGTCTCCTCGGGCTTCCTTTTATAGGGAAAAGGGGTTGCCACAGTGGCACACAGGAGGTGGAAAGGGTACAGTGATGCGAGGTTATCCCTCGCATTACATGACAAGGCGCATTTAATGCGCTTAGCTTAGGTGTCCTTGCTTTATCAGGGGCGAGGGGAGACGTCCGTCTTGTCTGTCGCTGCTCCTTCTTGTGTTGACACGCACCCAGGCCAGCGATGCCTGAGGTGCCATGTAGGCAGGCAGGCAGCTGAGGTGGCGCAATGGTGGGTCTTCCATGAAGATCTGCACGTTGCCACGCAGGTGCCTGCCCAGCTGGTTGGGTCGGCAGCTGCATGGGGCAGTGAGGCGTAGTTGGTGTGGGCCTGATGGTGGCCCTGCGGGTGTCCTCGGCAAGGGCCTTGCCGGGACCCCGGCAAGGGTCTTGCCGCGGCGCCTGCTGTCATCCCCGGCAAGGTGCTTGCCGGAGGTCTTGCGGTCCTCCTTGGCTAGGATCCCGCCAAGGGTCATTGTCTTCTCAGTGTGTATCTGATCTTGAATGTCTTCACAAAGATCTGCATGCCACCACGGGGATGCCTCCCGAATCCTTGCCCCATGGGGGTAGTGGACTCAAGGGTGATCCGCTCCGTAGGCGTGGGGTGAGCTGTCACGGCGAGGGTCTTGCCGGGGCTTCTAAGGCTGGCCCCGGCAAGGATCTTGCCGAGGGATCCCGCTTCGTCCCCCTTGCTCTTCGTGGTCTTGGCTTTGGGCTTCAGTCTCCATCGAGCTTCGGTCTTACCCTGGCTCACCTCCCTTGCCATGCTTGGTGTGGTGGTGCCCGTGGCTCAGACTGCCCGTGCACAGTTATGGGTACAAAAAGAGTACCCCTCTTTGTGTACACCGACAACGATGTGAACTATCGGTATTAAATCACATGGAGATGTGAACTAGATTATAGACTCTAGTGCAAGTAGGAGACTGAAGGAAATATGCCCTAGAGGCAATAATAAAGTTATTATTTATTTCCTTATATCATGATAAATGGCTTTTATTCATGCTAGGATTGTATTAACCGGAAACTTAGTACATGTGTGAATACATAGACAAAACAGTTTGTCCCTAGTATGTTTCCTAGCCATAGACATGAGTTGTCATTTGATCAACGAGATCACATCATTAGGAGAATGATGTAATGGACAAGACCCATCCATTAGCTTAGCACTATGATCGTTTAGTTTTATTCCTATTGCTTTCTTCATGACTTATACATGTTCCTATGACTATGAGATTATGCAAATACAGAATACCGGAGGAACACCTTGTGTGCTATTAAACGTCACAACGTAACGAGGTGATTATAAAGATGCTCTACAGGTGTCTCCAAAAGTGTTTGTGGTGTTGGCATAGATCAAGAATAAGATTTGTCACTCCGAGTTTCGGAGATTATCTCTGGGCCCTCTCGGTAATAAACATTATAATAAGCCCTGCAATCAAATGACTAATGAGTTAGTCACGAGATGATGCATTACGGAACGAGTAAAGAGACTTGATGATAATGAGATTGAACTAGGTATTGAGATACCGACGATCGAATCTCGGGCAAGTAACATACCGATGACAAAGGGAACAACGTATGTTGTTATGCGGTTAGACCGATAAAGATCTTCGTAGAATATGTAGGAACCAATATGAGCATCCAGGTTCTGCTATTGGTTATTGACCGGAGATGTGTCTCGATCATGTCTACATAGTTCTCAAACCCGTAGGGTCCGCACGCTTAACGTTTGATGACGATCGGTATTATGAGTTTATGAGTTTTGATGTACCGAAGGTAGTTCGGGGTCCCGGATGAGATCGGGGACATGACGAGGAGTCTCGAAATGGTCGAGACGTAAAGATCGATATATTGGACAACTATATTCGGACATCGGAAAGGTTCCGAGTGACTCGGGTATTTTCGGAGTACCGGAGTGTTACGGGAATTCGTCGGGGAGTATATGGGCCTTATTGGGCTTTAGGGGAAAGAGAGAGAGGAGGCTGCACGCCCCCCAAGGTTTAGTCCGAATTGGACTACGGGGAGGGGCTACGCCCCCTCCTTCCTTCTCTTCTCTTTTCCCTTTCCTTCTCTCCTACTCTTACTACTTGGAAGGGCTCCTAGTTCTACTAGGAAAGGGGGAATCTACTCCCGGTGGGAGTAGGACTCCCCAGGGCGCGCCATAGTAGAGGGCCGGCCCTCCCCCTCCTCCACTCCTTTATATACGGGGGTAGGGGCACCCCATAGACACCCAAGTTGATCAGTTGATCTCTCCCAACCGTGTGCGGTGCCCTTTTCCACAGAAACACACCTCGGTCATATCGTTGCAGTGCTTAGGCGAAGCCCTGCACCGGTAGCTTGCTCATCTCCATCACCACGCCGTCGTGCTAATGAAACTCTCCCGCGAAGTTCTACTGGATCAAGAGCTCATGGGATGTCATCAAGCTGAACGTGTGCTGAATGCGGAGGCTCCGTACGTTCGGTGCTTGATCGGTTGGATCGCGAAGAAGTTCGACTACATCAACCGTGTCACTAGACGCTTCCGCTTCCGGTCTACGAGGGTACGTAGACACACTTTCCCCTCTCGTTGCTATGCATCTGGTAGATAGATCTTGCGTGATCGTAGGATTTTTTTTGAAATACTACGTTCCCCAATAGTAGCATCATGAGCCAGGTCTATGCGTAGATGATATGCACGAGAAGAACACAAGTGAGTTGTGGACGATACTAGTCATACTGCTTACCAGCATGTCATACTTTGATTCAGCGGTATTGTTGGATGAAGTAGCCCGGACCGACATTACGCGTACACCTACGCGAGACTGGTTCTACCGACGTGCTTCGCACACAGGTGGCTGGCGGGTGTCAGTTTCTCCAACTTTAGTTGAATCAAGTGTGGCTACGCCCGGTCCTTGTGAAGGTTAAAACATCACATACTTGACAAAATATCGTTGTGGTTTTGTATGCGTAGGTAAGAATGGTTCTTGCTAAGCCCGTAGCAACCGCGTAAAACTTGCAACAACAAAGTAGAGGACGTCTAACTTGTTTTTGCAGGGCATGTTGTGATGTGATATGGTCAAGACATGATGTGTGATATGTTATTGTATGAGATGATCATGTTTTGTAAAGTTATCGGCAACTGGCAGGAGCCATATAGTTGTCGCTTTATTGTATGAAATACAATCACCATGTAATTGCTTTACTTTATCACTAAGCGGTAGCGATAGTCGTGGAAGCAATAGTTGGCGAGACAACAACGATGCTACGATGGAGATCAAGGTGTCGCGCCGGTGACGATGGTGATCATGACGGTGCCTTGGAGATGGAGATCAAAAGCACAAGATGATGATGGCCATATCATGTCACATATTTTGATTGGATGTGATGTTTATCTTATTATGCTTCTTACTTTGCTTAGTACGGCGGTAGCATTATAAGATGATCCCTTACAAAATTTCAAGGTATAAGTGTTCTCCCTAAGTATGAACCATTGCGAAAGTTCGTCCTGCCAAGACACCACGTGATGATCGGGTGTGATAAGCTCTATGTTCACATACAACGGGTGTAAGCCAGTTTTGCACATGCAGAATACTCGGGTTAAACTTGACGAGCCTAGCATATGCAGATATGGCCTCGGAACACTGGACCCCGAAAGGTCGAGCGTGAATCATATAGTAGATATGATCAACATAAGATGTTCACCATTGAAAACTACACCATCACACGTGATGATCAGACATGGTTTAGTTGATTTGGATCACGTGATCATTTAGATGACTAGAGGGATGTCTATCTAAGTGGGAGTTCTTTAGTAATATGATTAATTGAACTTTAATTTATCATGAACTTAGTCCTGATAGTATTTGCAAATTATGTTGTAGGTCAATAGCTCGCGTTATAGCTCCCCTATGTTTTTGATATGTTCCTAGAGAAAAACTAAGTTGAAAGATGTTAGTAGCAATGATGCGGACTAGGTCCGTGATCTGAGAATTATCCTCGTTGATGCACATAAGTATTATGTCCTTGATGCACCGCTAGGTGACAGATCTATTGCAGGAGCAGATGCAAACGTTATGAACGTTTGGCAAAGCTCAATATGATGTCTACTTAATAGTTTAGTGCACCATGCTTTACGGCTTAGAACAGGGACTTCAAAAAGGTTTTCAACTCCACGGAGCATATGAGATGTTCCAAGAGTTGAAATTAGTATTTCATACTCATGCCCGTGTCGAGAGGTATAAGACCTCGGACAGTACATTGCCTACAAGATGGAGGAGAATATCTCAACTAGTGAGCATGTGCTCAGATTGTCTAGTACTACAATTGCTTCAATCAAGTGGGAGTTAATCTTCCAGATAAGATTGTAATTGACAAAGTTCTCTAGTCACTATCACCAAGTTAGTAGAACTTCATGATGAACTATAATATGCAAGGGATAACGAAAGTAATTCCCGGGCTCTTCACGATGCTGTAAACGGCGAAGGTAGAAATCAATAAAGAGCATCAAGTGATGATGGTTAACGAGACCACTTGTTTCAAGTAAAGGGCAAAGGGATAGAAGGGGAACTTCAAGAAGAATGACAAGCAAGTTGTCACTCCCGTGAAGAAATCGAAAGCCAAACTCAAGCCTGAAACTAAGTGCTTCTACTACAAAGGAAATGGTCACTGGAAGTGGAACTGCCCTAGATACTTGGCGGATAAGAAGGATGGCAAAGTGAACATAGGTATATTTGTTATACAGATTATTGATGTGTATTTTACTAGTGTTCATAGCAACCCCTGGGTATTTGATACTAGTTCAGTTGCTAAAATTAGTAACTCGAAACGAGAGTTGCAGAATGAACAGAGACTAGTTAAACGTGAAGTGACGATGTGTGTTGGAAGTGGTTCCAAGATTGATATGATCATCATCGCACACTTCCTATACTTTCGGGATTAGTGTAGAACCTAAATAAATGTTATTTGGCGTTTGCGTTGAGCATGAATATGATTTGATCATGTTTGTTGCAATACGGCTATTCATTTAAAGTCATAGAATAATTGTTATTCTATTTACATGAATAAAGCCTTCGATGGTCATACACCCAATGAAAATAGTTTGTTGGATCTCGATCGTAGTGATACACATATTCGTAATATTGAAGCCAAAAGATGCAAGGTTAATAATGATCGTGCAACTTATTTGTGGCACTGCCGTTTATGTCATATTGGTGTAAAGCGCATGAAGAAACTCCATAGTGATGGACTTTTGGAATCACTTGATTATGAATCACTTGGTGCTTGCGAACCATGTCTCATGGGCAAGATGACTAAAACTCCATTCTCCGGAACAATGGAGCGAGCAACAGATTGTTGGAAATCATACATACTGATGTATGTGGACCGATGAGTGTTGAAACTCGCGGCGGGTATCATTATTTTCTGACCTTCACTGATGATTTGAGCAGACTTGGGTATATCTACTTGATGAAGCACAAGTCTGAAACATTTGAAAATTTCAAAGAATTTCAGAGTGAAGTAGAGAATCATCGTTACAAGAAAATAAAGTTTCTACGATCTGATCATGGAAGTGAATATTTGAGTTACGAGTTTGGTCTTCTTTTGAAACAATATGGAATAGTTTCATAACTCATGCCACCTAGAACACCACAGCGTAATGGTGTGTCCGAACGTCGTAACCATACTTTATTAGATATGGTTCGGTCTATGATATCTCTTACCGATTTACCACTATCGTTTTGGGTTATGCATTAGAGACAGCTGCATTCACGTTAAATATGGCAACATCGAAGTCCATTGAGACGACACCTTAAGAACTGTGGTTTGGCAAGAAACCAAAGTTGTCGTTTCTTAAAGTTTGGGGATGAGATGCTTATGTGAAAAAGCTTCAACCTGATAAGCTCGAACCGAAGTCGGAGAAATGTGTCTTCATAGGATACCCAAAGGAGACTGTTGGGTACACCTTCTATCACAGATCTGAAGGCAAGATATTCGTTGCTAAGAATGGATCCTTTCTAGAGAAGGAGTTTCCCTCGAAAGAAGTGAGTGGGAGGAAACACTACTAGGAAAAGGCATGCTAGTGGCGCACCACTTTTGCCTACTAATGGCGCACTAGTGGTGGGCCACTAGCACCACGCAATTAGATTTTTTACTAATGGCGCACCCCTGGTGCGCCATTAGTATCTGGTTCACTAATGGCGCACCAGGCAGTGCACCATTAGTATGTACCTCTGTGCGCCATTAGTATGCCTCCCAGGGGGGCATATGTACCCATGTGCTTTGGCATACTAATGGTGCACTGATGGGTGATGCGCCATTAGTATCATCTCGACAGTGCGCCATTAGTATCTTGAGTGGTGCGCCACCACTAGTAGAAAAAGGGTCAAACGTGAAGCACATTAGTGCCGGTTTGAATTTGATCTGGCACTAATGTGTACATTAGTGCCGGTTCCAACGGCTAGCCGGGCCGCTCTCATTAGTACCGGTTCGAGGAGAACCTTTAGTACCGGTTCATGCCACGAACCGGTACTAATGAGAGTGGTGGTAGGATGTTGTTAGTCTGGGGCCCCTCCGGCATCTTTAGTACCGGTTCTTGGCACGAACCGGTGCTAAAGGTGGTCGTACATAAACCCTTCGTCCACTCGAGCTCGCTCTGTTCTTCCCCTTTCCCCTCTCCTGTCTGTTCTTCCCCTCTTCCTCTCGAGCGCATCACACATTTTTCCCAAATTTTTTCAAGATTTGAAGGCCCCCATCCATTCAAATGGTCACAAAGGTTAGCAACTTTGTCCTTTCATCTCTCATTGCTAGATTAGCTCTTGCAATGCTTTATATAGTGATTAATTTGTGAGTTTAGTAATTTGGGAGGAAATATATGTGCTAGTATTTGATTTATATGCAATTTGAGGTCCAAAATAACACTTAGTTTGCATATGTAGGAGAGGTTAAATTTAGTTGAAAGAGAAAATGAGTACTTGAAAGAAAAATTGGAAAGAATTGAGGACGGGAAGATGGAATTGGAGTTTCATGTTGCCGTATGTCGTCGATGATCACAAGATCAAGATGGAGAAAATGCGCTTGAAGATTAGAAAGATTAGAAAATATGCCATCGATAGTTAGGCTTGGTATCATTATGATGTTGGATCAGTTGTTACCTTAGTTGCGATCTTGATCGCATTTGTTGTTGCATTTAAATGCTTTAGCTAGAGAGTTATTTGTTTGTTGCATTTAAGTGTTGTATGAACTTGTATTAAGTTGGTGTTTTTTGTGCTGTGTATTGAAGATGAGCCGACAATGGATGTACGATGACCGATGCTCTACCGAGTTCATTAATGGCGTGCAAACTTTTCTGCTTGCGGCTGAGGCAAACAAGCGGGCGGATGGTTTTATGCCTTGTCCATGTGATGTCTGTAAGAATGATCTAAATTACTCTAAGTCAAGAACCATTCACGTCCACCTGTTTAAGTCCGGTTTCCTGCCCCACTATAATGTTTGGACCAAGCACGGAGAAAGAGGGGTTATGATGGAAGACAATGAAGAAGAAGAGGACGACGACAGCTATCCTGGCCATGGGTTCCCTGAATACGATGATACAACAATGGGGGAAGAAGCTGAGCCGGCAATGCGGGAAGAAGCTGAAGAAGAGGCATCAGATGAGCCCGTTGATGATCTAGGTCGGGCCATTGCCGATGCAAAGAGAAACTGCGCAAGTGATTTGGAGAAGAAGAAGATGCAGCGCTTGTTAAAGGATCACAAAAAATTGTTGTACCCGAATTGCGTAGGTGACAAGAAAAAGCTGGGCACCACACTGGAATTGCTGCAATGGAAGGCAGAGAATGGTGTATCTGACAAGGGATTTGGAAAGTGGCTGGTAATGATAAAGGATATACTTCCAAAGGACAACGAATTGCCCGAGAGTACGTACGAAGCAAAGAAGGCTGTCTGCCCTCTAGGGTTAGAGGTGCAGAACATACATGCATGCCCTAATGATTGTATCCTCTACCGCGGTGAGTACGAGGATTTGAAAGCTTGCCCGGTATGCGGTGCATTGCGCTATAAGATCAGCCGCGATGACCCTGGTGATGTCGAGGGCGAGCGCCCCAGGAAGAAGATTGCTGCCAAGGTGATGTGGTATGCTCCTATAATACCATGGTTGAAACGTTTGTTCCAAAACAAAGAGCATGGCAAGGCGATGCGATGGCACAGAGAAGACCGTAAGAAAGACGGAAAGTTGAGAGTACCCACTGACGGGTCGCAGTTGAGAAAAATCGAAAGAAAGTACGAGAAGGAGTTTGCAGATGACGCAAGGAGCGTATGGTTTGGTCTAAGCGCATATGGCATTAATCCTTTTGGGGAGCAGAGCAGCGACCATAGCACCTGGCCTGTGACTCTATGTTTGTATAACCTTCCTCCTTGGTTGTGCATGAAGCGGAAGTTCATTATGATGCCAGTACTCATCCAAGGCCCTAAGCAACCCGGCAACGACATTGATGTGTACCTAAGGCCATTAGTTGAAGAATTCTTACAACTGTGGAATGGAACAAGTGTACGTGCGTGGGATGAACACATGGGGGAAGAATTTGACCTAAAGGCGTTGCTGTTCGTGACCATCAATGATTGGCCTGCTCTCAGTAACCTTTCAGGACAGACAAACAAGGGATACCGCGCAAGCATGCACTGTTTGGACGATACCGACAGTATATATTTGGCTAATTGTAAGAAGAATGTGTACCTGGGACATCGTCGATTTCTTCCGAGCAGGCATCCCGTAAGAAAGAAAGGCAAGCATTTCAAAGGTGAGGCGGATCACCGGACGAAACCTCGCCACCCTACTGGTGCTGAAGTACATGATATGGTCAAGGATTTGAAGGTGGTCTTTGGAAAGGGTCCTGGTGGACAACCTGTTCCGAATGACGCTGAAGGACACGCAACCATGTGGAAGAAGAAATCTATATTTTGATACCTGCCCTATTGGAAAGACCTAGAGATCCGCTCCGCAATCGACGTGATGCACGTGACGAAGAATCTTTGTGTGACCCTGCTTGGCTTCTTGGGCGTGTATGGGAATACAAAAGATACACCTAAGGCACGGGAGGACCAGCAATGTATCCACGGAAAAGACGGCATACATCAGGGTCATGCAAGCTACGCTCTTACCAAAGAAGAGAAGGAAATCTTCTTTGAATGCTTACTCAGTATTAAGGTACCATCTGGCTTCTCGTCGAATATAAAGAGAATAATAAACATGGCAGAGAAATAGTTCCAGAACCTAAAGTCTCATGACTGCCACGTGATTATGACACAACTGCTTCCGGTTGCATTGAGGGGGCTTCTGCCGGAAAACGTTCGATTAGCCATTGTGAAGCTATGTGCATTTCTCAATGCAATATCTCAGAAGGTAATCGATCCACAAATCATACCAAGGTTAGAGAATGATTTGGTGCAATGTCTTGTCAGTTTCGAGTTGGTGTTCCCACCATCCTTCTTCAACATCATGACGCACGTCCTAGTTCACCTATGCGAACAAATTAACATTTTGGGTCCTGTATTTCTACACAATATGTACCCCTTTGAGAGGTTCATGGGAGTCTTAAAGAAGTATGTTCATAACCGTGCTAGGCCAGAAGGAAGCATCTCCAAGGGCCATCACAATGAGGAGGTCATTGTGTTTTGTATTTACTTTATTCCTGACCTTAAGCCGATTGGTGTTCCTGAATCGCGGCATAAGGGCAGACTGGATGGAAAAGGCACGCTAGGAGGGGAACAAATAATATGTATGGACGGACATTCTCTCACTGAAGCACACTACACAGTTCTCCAGAATTCCGCCTTGGTGGCTCTGTATATGGATGAACACAAGAATTTGCTACGCTACAAACACCCGGAGCGGTCTGATGACTGGATTACACGCGAACAAACCAGGAGTTTCGCCAGCTGGTTGCAGACACGTACCATGCATGACACCTCTATTGAAGATGACCTGTACTAGCTGTCCCAGTTACCATCTTCGAATATATTGACTTTCAAAGGGTACGAGATAAATGGTAATACATTTTACACGATCGCCCAAGATAAGAAGAGCACCAACCAAAACAGTGGTGTCCGCTTTGATGCAGAAACCAAGACGGGAAAGGAAACATATTATTGTTATATACAAGACATATGGGAACTTGACCATCGACATGGTTTGAAGGTCCCTTTGTTTCGGTACAAATGGGTCAATATGACACGAGGCGGGGTAACGGAAGACCCGCAGTACGGAATGACAACAGTGGATCTCAACAATCTTGCGTATGCAGATGAACCATTCGTCCTAGCCAATGATGTGGCATAGGTTTTCTATGTGAAGGACATGTCTACCAAGCCAAGAAAAAGATAAGATAAGGAAGCGAATGCATCATACGATGAGCCAAAGCGGCACATAGTTCTTTCTGGGAAGAGAAACATCGTGGGAGTGGATGACAAGACAGACAAGTCAGAAGATTATAAAAAGTTTGATGAAATTGCTCCATTCACAGTGAATATTGACCCGAGCATCCCGTTAAATGATGAAGATTTTCCATGGTTACGGCGCAAAGGGACACACGCGAAGAAAAAGTTTCACACCCAAAGATCTGGGATGTGATCGGCTTCACTATCATCACTTTCTTCTGTGTTTCACACCCAGAAGGGAATCTTTGTAATAGTTAGGGTAGTTATGTGTTTTGGCATTTGAAACGCGAAGAAATTTTATGTGCAAACAAATTCTTTCATGCCTTTACTGATTTTTAAAGTTAAGTTATTCACAAACTAGTGATTCACACTAATTTCAAATAATTCAAAATTTAAACTATTCAAATTTGAAAACTACGGGCACTAACAGAAAGTTTGTAATTTTTTGTACCTAAAGCAAAAATATTCACAAAGAAACTCTAAATACACAAAAAAAAACTCAAAAAGAAATAAAGCAAAAAAATAAAAAAAAGCCCGCCTACTAGGATGCACTTCGTGTAGAAAATGGACAATCTCTTTCGAGGTATCAGGGTTTAGGACGAAAACTCATATGTTACAAAGGCATTGCATTTTTTTGAACTTTTTTGAACTCCAAACTTGTTGTGTGTTCAAAATGAACCATTCAAATCCACAGAATCAATTATCAACCCTTTCTGAATTCATTTGGTATTTTTCATTCATTTACTGATTTGTTTTTAGAGAGCTAAATGACAGTGAAATTGAAAAGCACTACAAAATGAACTCTGAAAAGGTTGAAACTTGGGATGGTATCATCATTTGACTCACATGGCATGTGCAAAAAACTAGAGAGGGTCACGAAAAAAATTCGATGCACTATTTGAACTACAGACTATTTTTACGTTCAGTATGTAGCATTCAAAGCGACGTCATCAATTTCAAGCACGTTCTGACATCATTTGCTGTTTTTCAGTCATTTACCAATTAGTTTAGAGAGCTAAATGACCATGAAATTGAAAATCACTACAAAATGAACTCTGAAAATGTTGGAAGTTGGCATGGTATCATCATTTCACCCGCATAGCATGTGCAATAGAGTAGAGAGGGTCACGACAAAAACTGTACGCACTTCGTGTACAAACTGGACAATCTCTTCCTGCACTTAGAAATGTTAGTACTCAAAACGTGTGACCAATAGTGATCGTATTGAACTACGGTCACATCTATTTACGAGTGATGGTAAGATTTTTACTATTTGTCCTCAGTGCATATTTTGCATACATTATTTTTTTCTTAAATTTCATTGATAAGTATATTGATTACTATACGATGTTCTTCAACAGGGACTCTCGATGATAGTTGTGCCTCAGTGGATCGAGACTAACGGTTACATGTCAATGGTTAGCTTACGGCCAAGATATCCTACATTGCACATGAGTGCATTCAGGATTTCTAAAAGCGATGAATGCTTAATAGTGAAAGATTGGAGCAAAATTGTTAACGATCCCAGAGAAGTACTAGGGGGCAGCAATGAGAAGCGCAGCCCACGATTAGGAGACAGGTTCATCTGCATGCTCCAGTATGATGAATCAGGAGAGATATACATGTTCTATGCTATTTTACCTGAGAGAGAGCAGCAGGAGTGATTTAGCTAGTTCATGCTCTTAGTACTTGTCCTCTCATGTCCGTGTTCTTTGTCCTGAACTTAATCTCAAAGGATGATTTGCTTTTGTGGTGTTATGAACGCTTGTAATATCATGACCATGTTGAACTCGATGATATCCTTGCTTTTGGTACAAGTGAATGATTTTTATTTAAGCTAGTGTCGGTGGTGATTAGATAGTGATAATGACTATGATGATTAAACAGTGATAATGACGACTATGATGATTTTTAGCTAGCTAGTATACTGTGTTAATGATATGGTGCAAGAGTTTTTATATTAATATGATGATGATGATGATGATGATGATGATGATGAGTTATTATATCATATATATGATGATGATGATGAAGATATATATATATGTGTACAATGTGTAGTATCGTAAAATACCAGCAATCGAAAAAGAATTAAATGGAAAACATAAAATTAAATGAAAAAGAAATCATAAAACCAAAAAAACCCCAAACCTTGTAGTACCGGTTGGTTTTACCTACCGGTACTAAAGGGCTCCCGGCCCCCGGAGCTGGCTCGTGCCATGTGGTTGCCCTTTAGCACCGGTTCGTGCTGAACCGATACTAAAGGGGGGGGGCCTTTAGTGCCCACACTTTAGTGCCGTTTATGGAACCGGCACTAAAGGGTCTGACGAACTGGTGCTATTGCCCGGTTCTGCACTAGTGCACTAGTATGAATATTAGGGATTTTTTTCTTCTTCTCTGATATTTTCGCAGGATACAAAATATATTATTGACAAAATTTAGACAACACCAGACAGCAACACCAGATTCATCGAATACAATAGAAGGTTAGTCTCGGAATACAATTCATCATATTACTCTCCGAATACAATTCATCATACTAGTCTCCGAATTCAAAAGACCGAACAAAGATAGAACATTATATTACAAGTCTAGAGACCGCGAGTAGCGAGTTTGTCTTCACATTACAAGTCGATATCGATCATCTAAACTACCATCACATAGAAGAGAGTTGCGGTCATCACGATGAGCATCATCGCGATGAAACTCGTCTTCATCCGGTTCCTCCAACGCTCCCTCCCCTCTCCCGCTAGATAGCGCGCATATCTAGATTCCGCCTCTGCCCTAATGGTGTACCCTTTGTAACTATTACCGCTGAAATGGTGAACCTGTCTCCGACACTCCTCTCAGTCGTCATAGACTCCGGGAACCTTACCCTTGTACACGACATACGACGGCATCGCTATGCACTAGCCAAACGAAATGTTAGTACCAATTCACAGACAATACATAAGCAATATATAAGTATGCAACAAAAGGATCAGAAGAGAAAAGAAAGACATTAATAGCATCGATTACATCTAAGTTGAACGACTGTCCAAACCAAAGAGACATACAAGTTCATTAAAGTTTAATTACAACATGAGCCAATCAATGTTTCAGAACTAGACATAGCATCACTACTTTTGACTCGACTCAAGGGACCGGAGCATGGATGAAGCCGCCGTCTATCGTGGGAGTCATGAAGTCGCGGGCGTTGTCAGCCTGCATTTGTAGCATTGTGTCTATGTCACTGTTGGACGGTTGATTTCTGAGGTAGAACTGCCCCGAGGTACGAAGGACATCTTGATAGATGATTTCCGCAAACTCCGACTGGATGCGAAAGAATTCTTGTCTGATGTATGCGTCCTGGATTGCCGACAAGCTCGCGGCCCAATCTTTGAGTTTATCTGGTAGCAGAAGGTGATGATGGTCCTGTACGATCGCCCGCATGTGATGGATGGCATAGTAGGCACCCTTCTGACCGCCAAGCGGCTGCTTGACGCACCAGAACATCGTATTGTGGGCGAACACATGCTTGGCGCAGCAGAACATCGTATTGTGGGCGAACACATGCTTGCCGTACTTACGAACTGTCATGGTGAAGGTGCCTCTAGATTTGGCGTAGCCGGGGAGAACATCATCAAGAAATTTCTTGACATTTGTGTAGTCTACCTTCGACTGACGGTCCGAGTCGAAATACGTGGCCATGGAATATTTCGGGCTTAGGAGGATGAGTGTGCAATGTGTGTCACTGCACAAAACATGGAATGGTAAAAGAAAAACGATCGAAATCTAAGAAATCATATGTTACGTGGCGGTTGAGGGGACGACTTACTCGGGAAAGTAAGGCACGAGGAAGTTATCCTTATCTCGGTTTGCTAGAATGACGCCTTCGAGGTAAGAACTCATGACTTGCCGGTCCCTAGCGCTGCCCAAGATCTTGGCACGCATGTAGAAGGGGTCGACTATCACGATGTCTGGGGTCTTGTCTCTAATGATCCGCATCTCCATACCCAGCGAAAATAGCTGAACGAAGGTGTAGTGCAGCGGATGAAGGTTAAACATAGCAAAGATGTCATCAAACCGCAGGACGATCGTACCCCCGATGGAGTTATCCACAGAGCCCTTGCCCTCTGGCACCTTGGCCGCGAAAACCGGGTATGCCACATCCTTCTCTCTGAGATGCCGCTTCTCCAAAGAAAGAACACTGTCATGCAGACTCCGCATAGCACCGGTTGCAGCATTGAGCATATTAGTTGGTAGCATCGGCCTACTCGCCACATGCACCCTCCTCATTATATCCTTAGGTTAAGGTGGCCCGTCCTCAGCTCGGATCGTACTCGGTGCCGGCTGGCTCGCACCCTTGTTACTCTTTCTTTTCCGTGCCTTCCTCTTCTCCTGTAATGGGACCGCGTTCTGCTCACAGACTGCCTTCTTGAGTGTGTTGGGGCTGATAATATTCCGCACCTCGGCTATCTGAGGCTCGGTGAAGTCGGCAGCTGGAGGCGTCTCCTGAGAACTGAACGCCAGATGACGCCTGTTGCAACTTGGTTTCTCCGCGGTACCAGCTAGATCGCGATCGTTTTTTGTAGGGTTGGGTTCTTGAGAAGGAGGCCCCATGAATTCGCCATCGTACCCATGATCGGCAAAGTACTTATCCACGTTGGCAAATGTACCGTCGTCGATGTCGTCGTCGTCGTCCGGATCCTGTACCGTATGCATGTTCGGATCCTGTGCCATAGGGATGTCCGGCAGCGTTGCGGCGGTCTTGCCATGGCTTGGCGCCATCAAGACTGGCGGTGTTGTATTTGGGGTGGTGTTCCCCGCCCCCAAATGAATATGGTTCTTCGGCCAAAGCAGGGGCCTGCTTAGGCAGGCGCTGAGGGTCATCACATCATCTTCGTTGGCCCCGGCGGGTCGAATTGGACGTAACAACTCGTCGCAGCCTGGCAGCACCCGAACCAGTTGAACCCTATACACGGTGGGTGGCATCGGATTACCGTGGAACATGGGGTTGCCCAGTTGAACGATTCTGCCCTTGGCGACATCGACCAACTCGTCATTCACAAAGTGCAGGAGAGTGCACAGAACGTCGGCGGCACCCTCCGAAAACATGTAGGGTGTCAGGGATGCCCAGTCAAAAGCAAGGAGATGAAGTCCTCGACCGAGAGGCTTAATTAGTTACCGTGATGATGGCGTCAACCTCGGCTAATGTCGAGGCACCGCCAACGGCGGGCGTGCAATTGACGGAGGGGCCGCTTGCGGCAGAGGTGCCGGCCGGCGTACACCCGGGTGCATTAAGGTCCAATGCCCGTGCCGGTGTCGAAGACACCAATGCCGCCTCCGCCGGAGACACCAATGGCCCCGCCTGCGTGTTCTGCGAGTTGCTGGCCGTGGAGCTGGGAATCGGGGGCGGCCCCTGTTGGCCGCCCGCAATCCACGTCCTCAGCCCCTGAATCAAGGTAGGCATAATGCCGGTGAGCGTCGATCCCAGTTGTTGTTGCACTTGCTCTTGGACAATCTCTCAGGAATCCGCGCCACTTGTGCCTTGAGTTCTTGAACCTCGCATGCCTGGCTTTCCGAGCTGGTCTTTTTCTCCTTTCGCCCACCAGCGTTATAGTATGACGACCATTCTGTGGACAAGCCTTTGCCGGCCACACGACCAGCTAATGACGGCTTACTGAGCTTATCCTTTTTTTCATTACATGCAACACCCTATTTAGAGTGGTGTCCCAAGGGGTGCTCTGAGTCGACCCCGCGCTACTACTTTCAGTCGCCTGCGGAAGGAATGTGAACTATTTAGAAATTTGGCTTCATTAATTAGAATGCAACCATATGGAGCTAATTACGCGGGGGTGTATTCCTTACCAGAACAAGCTCAAGGGCCCTTGTCTTTGGATCCGTGGTGAGCTCCTTTGTTACCGGGTCCTCCTTGTACCGGGCCCTGACAAAGTTCCTGGTCTGCTTGTTACCGTATTTATCGAAGAGGGGCAGTAGGCCTTGCTCGGCACGCTCCGCGTCCTCCTTGTCCCATATAGGCTCCGCCACTCTGTAACCGCCGGGACCGAGTGTGTGTTCCCCTAAGTTCAACTGCCTCATTTCTTTCCCCCACTCACTTGATTCGGAGGTTGCGGTGCTCTCGCACTTGATCTTGAACTCCTTGTAGTCATCTTCGGTGATCGAAGGACTTTTCTCCTTGATCTTCTCATAACTAAAACCTTTGTCAATCATTCTCTTCACTGTGCTTTTCCAAGTAGACAGGGCCGTGCTCATCCTCGTGAGGGCGGCATTGTTCACTTTATTCCCTGTGAGTCTTGTGTTTTCAAAATCAGCGGGGAACTTGTATTGTTCGTGCAGCTTCGTGAAGAGGAGGTTGCGCAAATTCCCTCGGTCCTTATGCCTTAGGTTCTCGGTGTTGATCGAGACGGTGCTCCGAAGAATGCACCCGAGCTGAACCGAGTACCCCTTGACTATTTGTTTGGGCGCCGTTGGATTCCCGTCGGAGTCCACTTCAGTAAATTCCTCCTTGACGGTGCGGAGCACGGTCGGGCGCCGGTCCTTCCGTTGCCTCTTTGGTTGGCTGCCATTTGTGCGTCCGCCGCCATCATCAGTGGTGGCATCCTCGGCGGCACCATCAGTGGTGTCTTCCCCGACGGCACCATCAGTGGGCTCATCCTCGGCGGCACCATCAGTGGTGTCAGGATCAGTGTCTTTCGCGGCGTCCTCATAGAAGTGAGGTTGTTCCTCCATCTCCTGGGACAGCTCACAGAATGCCTTGCCACCCGAACCGCCGGCCTCATCGTTGTGGGCCATGTTTCTCTCTAAATAGGAAAAAAATTGGTAAAAAAGTTGGTTATCGTCAAGGAACAAGATCATGGTCTCATCATTTAGGGTTTGTCGACACCGAGGCATCCTAAAAGCTAAGCTTTTATCATTTAGGTTTTTTTCGATGCCGAGGCACCCTAAAATCCTAAGTTTTCATCATTTCAGTTTTTATCGACACCAAGGCACCCTAAAAGCCAAGGTTTTATAATTTATGGTTTGTCGACGTTGAGGCATCCTAAAAGCTAAGCTGGGAAGGAGAATTCTAAGTTGGGCCTAATCACTTGGCTCTATTGCCGCCTATGTTTAATGCAGCAAGGATAAAGGGGTAGTTGATCCTACTTAATTAAGTACTAAGATACCCCGGCCCATGCATTAGTCACAAGTACCCCATATGTTCTATTTTTAGCAAAGTCATGCTAAAATTCACGGAAAATTTCAGCACGACCTTTGCTGAAAATAGGACATATGGAGTACCCGAATTTGCCGGAACGGAAGTTAATCGACATTCCAGCAAACTCAAGGGCCTCTCGGGGTACCTGCAAATTCATCACGACACGATGGTCGGAGACAAAACCCAGCAAAAAGCTGCTCCAGGTTCACCAATTGACTGATACTCATGTATAAGCAAAGCAAACTACTACTACCAAAACAAGAACCAACTGATGGAGAGATATACCTGCATGTATGTATGTATTAACCTACCAAAACTACTACTACCAAAATACATGGCTGCAGGTACTGTAAATAAACATATGGGATTGGGATCTTCCAGTGTATGAACACAGGGATACATTGGGTAAAATATAGGTAGGTGCATGCATCATGTATCTATAGTTCTTCCAACTCAACTGCCACATACACACAAAGAGAGATTATTCTAGTGCAAGCAGGCTATGGCAAGTGCCTCACTGATTCAGGAGCAGCTAACTTAAGCATGTGCTGCATGGATGGATGGAATCCTGCATCATGATTGACCCAACCCTTATGTGTCCCCCAATTCTAGATCTCAAACCTCACCCCATGGTCACAGCCACCACATGCACCCTGATTGTTAAACAATTAGCAGCAGCAACAACTTTGGTGCTACTGGTGAGATGAGATGAGATGGAAAGGGTGTGTGCTTGAGTAGATTGGTAGATTAGATATGTAACAACTTGTTGAATGTTGAGGAGCAGCAAAATCCACAAGCAGTTAATTAATTTGACCTAGTTAACCTAGTTAATTAATTAATTCATCCATGGTAATTCAAGAGGGGTTTGACCTAGTTAACCTAATTAATCCCTAGCAGTTAATTAATTTGGATGCTATAGATACATGATGGATGCCCTTCATGTAAACCCATACACAACTCTTCTTTCACCCAAACCCAAACGTGTAGAGGGATGGATGCCCTTCTACATCTAGCTTATCTCATGTTTCAAACAAACAAACAAGGGAATCCGCTTCTACCAAACAGCTCTTTAATTTTCAGAATATCACCTCTGCAAAACTAACTGTCCTGCTTCTTATCCATGCCATTCTTGCTTGTTTCTGTAAACATAACCAATGATTGTATTGTATTGTATTGTTCCCCATCCATATCCATATGACCTCTGACTAGATGAGCATGGGATGACTTATTATTATTATTAGCCCTCCATTATTATATGATACAGTATGATACTTATATGGCTACGGTAGGTGCTTCATCCACATCACAATGTCCTCTCTCTGCCCAACCAACAAGTTGCCGGAAAAAAAGAGACAGATTTGACCAGCACCTCCCAAAAAAAGCTACCAGTCAGGCTTTCACTGAATTATTCTTGCATGTTAAATATACTGGATTAGTAGTGCTTGTTTGGTCAGCTATCAATTAGCTTCTTCTTTCCAAACTCTAGTACCAATGGAATATAATGATGGTGCATTGCCATACATTGTACTACATGTAGCACTTAAACGCTGTAGGTATGGATTAAATGATATTTTTCGCAAATTTCATTAATTCTAGTCATGTGACTTGAATCACCTGAATTCTTTAGACGCAGATGGATTTGAATGTACAAATTTAATTCTTCAAGCCCATTTATTTTATAGCTTATGTACCATGGGTCCAATTGGCACTTAGTTACCATGGATGGATGTTTATTTATTTATTAACCTAGTTAACCTAGTTTATAAATTCGAGAAGGATTTGACCTAGTTAACCTAATTAATCCCTAGCAGTTAATTAATTTGACCTAGTTAACCTCCAGCAAGCAAGTTTGAACCTAATTTGACCTAAATTCGAGAGGGATTTGACCTAAACCTAGCAAAAGAGAGAAGAAGAGGGCATGGCCGGGAGGGAGGAGAGGAGGAAGAGAGGAGAAGAGAGGTAGAGGGAGGAGGGTTACTTGAGGCAGTGGTGGACGGAGCGGAGACGAGGGAGGGCGGAGACGACGAGCTTGGGGGAGGCGGGGATAGATGGCGGGGAGGTCGCGGGCATCCTCTCCTGGTGGACGTGGGGCCTCCTCTCCTGGTGGACTTGACGAAGCCGGCCGGTGCGGAGCTCCTGGACGTCCTCCCCGCGCGAAGGCGGCGACGGCGAGCGGAGAGAGTGGAGGGGGCGGCGCGTGGCGGGTGGTGGGGGGCGCGGGGGCGGCGG